>JANUYF010000014.1:1370282-1470282 GCA_026167975.1 Phrynosoma blainvillii | reverse complement strand
TTATATACTTATTAAATATATTTAGAAAATTGGCTTGCAGTACCACAATGCGTCCACCAGATGGCATGATACGCCTTCTCTTATATATGGAGGGGGGAAAGTAGCAGAATATCTCCACAAGAGGGCGCATATCTCTTTTTCATCTATATATAACAGAAGGAGAAGCACGCCATCCGGTGGAAATAGTGCGGTACTGCAAGCCAAAGTTTTAAATATATTTAATAAATATTTAAATTTGAAAAATAAAATTCAAAATATCAATAATAAAATATTTTAAAATTTACAAATATTATATATATATATATATATATATATATATATATATATATATTATTGATTTAAATAAATTTATCATATTTAAAAAAATATTCGTAAAGCTTTTAAATATGAAAAATAGAATATGTTTGAATGTACAAATGTAATAAATATATTATTAATTTAAACTAAAAATATAAAATTTTCAACAGGAAAAATACCCTGATGTATAGTACAGGTGAAAATGTCAAAAAATTAAAATATTTTTAAAATTCTAAAAATGGGCTTGCAGTAGCAAAATAAAATTGGAAATAGGAAAAATGGACTATGTTTAAAGGTACGAATGTAATAAATATATTATTAATTTAAACTAAAAATATAAATTTTTCGACCTGAAAAATACCCTGATGTAAAGTACAGGTAAAAATGTCAAAAATTTAAAATATTTTTAAAATTCTAAAAATGGGCTTGCAGTAGCAGAATAAAATTGGAAATAGGAAAAATGGACTATGTTTAAAGATACGAATGTAATAAATATATTATTAACTTAAACTAAAAATATAAATTTTTCGAACTGAAAAATACCCTGATGTATAGTACAGGTGAAAATGTCAAAAAATTAAAATATTTTTAAAATTCTAAAAATGGGCTTGCAGTGGCAGAATAAAATTGGAAATAGGAAAAATGCAATCGGTTTAAAGGTAGGAATGTAATAAATATATTATTAACTTAAACTAAAAATATAAATTTTTCGAACTGAAAAATACCCTGATGTATAGTACAGGTGAAAATGTCAAAAAATTAAAATATTTTTAAAATTCTAAAAATGGGCTTGCAGTAGCAGAATAAAATTGGAAATAGGAAAAATGGAATCAGTTTAAAGGTACGAATGTAATAAATATATTATTAACTTAAACTAAAAATATAAATTTTTCGAACTGAAAAATACCCTGATGTATAGTACAGGTGAAAATGTCAAAAAATGAAAATATCTTTAAAATTCTAAAAATGGGATTGCAGTAGCAGAATAAAATTGGAAACATGAAAAATGGAATATGTTTAAAGGTAGGAATGTAATAAATATATTATTAACTTAAACTAAAAATATAAATTTTTCGACCTGAAAAATACCCTGATGTATAGTACAGGTGAAAATGTCAAAAAATTAAATATCTTTAAAATTCTAAAAATGGGCTTGCAGTAGCAGAATAAAATTGGAAATAGGAAAAATGGAATCGGTTTAAAGGTAGGAATGTAATAAATATATTATTAACTTAAACTAAAAATATAAAATTTTCAACCTGAAAAATACCCTGGTGAAAATGTCAAAAAATTAAAATATTTTTAAAATTCTAAAAATGGGCTTGCAGTAGCAGAATAAAATTGGAAATAGGAAAAATGCAATCGGTTTAAAGGTAGGAATGTAATAAATATATTATTAACTTAAACTAAAAATATAAATTTTTCGACCTGAAAAATACCCTGATAGTACAGGTGAAAATGTCAAAAAATTAAAATATTTTTAAAATTCTAAAAATGGGCTTGCAGTGGCAGAATAAAATTGGAAATAGGAAAAATGGAATCGGTTTAAAGGTAGGAATGTAATAAATATATTATTAACTTAAACTAAAAATATAAAATTTTCAACCTGAAAAATACCCTGGTGAAAATGTCAAAAAATTAAAATATTTTTAAAATTCTAAAAATGGGCTTGCAGTAGCAGAATAAAATTGGAAATAGGAAAAATGCAATCGGTTTAAAGGTAGGAATGTAATAAATATATTATTAACTTAAACTAAAAATATAAATTTTTCGACCTGAAAAATACCCTGATAGTACAGGTGAAATGTCAAAAAATTAAAATATTTTTAAAATTCTAAAAATGGGCTTGCAGTGGCAGAATAAAATTGGAAATAGGAAAAATGCAATCGGTTTAAAGGTAGGAATGTAATAAATATATTATTAACTTAAACTAAAAATATAAATTTTTCGACCTGAAAAATACCCTGATGTATAGTACAGGTGAAAATGTCAAAAAAATAAAATATTTTGAAAATTCTAAAAATGGGCTTGCAGTAGCAGAATAAAATTGGAAATAGGAAAAATGCAATCGGTTTAAAGGTAGGAATGTAATAAATATATTATTAACTTAAACTAAAAATATAAATTTTTCGACCTGAAAAATACCCTGATGTATAGTACAGGTGAAAATGTCAAAAAATTAAAATATTTTTAAAATTCTAAAAATGGGCTTGCAGTAGCAGAATAAAATTGGAAATAGGAAAAATGCAATCGGTTTAAAGGTAGGAATGTAATAAATATATTATTAACTTAAACTAAAAATATAAATTTTTCGACCTGAAAAATACCCTGATGTATAGTACAGGTGAAAATGTCAAAAAATTAAAATATTTTTAAAATTCTAAAAATGGGCTTGCAGTAGCAGAATAAAATTGGAAATAGGAAAAATGGAATCGGTTTAAAGGTACGAATGTAATAAATATATTATTAACTTAAACTAAAAATATAAATTTTTCGACCTGAAAAATACCCTGATGTATAGTACAGGTGAAAATGTCAAAAAATTAAAATATTTTTAAAATTCTAAAAATGGGCTTGCAGTAGCAGAATAAAATTGGAAATAGGAAAAATGCAATCGGTTTAAAGGTAGGAATGTAATAAATATATTATTAACTTAAACTAAAAATATAAATTTTTCGACCTGAAAAATACCCTGATGTACAGGTGAAAATGTCAAAAAATTAAAATATTTTTAAAATTCTAAAAATGGGCTTGCAGTAGCAGAATAAAATTGGAAATAGGAAAAATGCAATCGGTTTAAAGGTAGGAATGTAATAAATATATTATTAACTTAAACTAAAAATATAAATTTTTCGACCTGAAAAATACCCTGATGTATAGTACAGGTGAAAATGTCAAAAAATTAAAATATTTTTAAAATTCTAAAAATGGGCTTGCAGTAGCAGAATAAAATTGGAAATAGGAAAAATGCAATCGGTTTAAAGTTAGGAATGTAATAAATATATTATTAACTTAAACTAAAAATATAAATTTTTCGACCTGAAAAATACCCTGATGTATAGTACAGGTGAAAATGTCAAAAAATGAAAATATTTTTAAAATTCTAAAAATGGGCTTGCAGTAGCAGAATAAAATTGGAAATAGGAAAAATGCAATCGGTTTAAAGGTACGAATGTAATAAATATATTACTAACTTAAACTAAAAATATAAATTTTTCGACCTGAAAAATACCCTGATGTATAGTACAGGTGAAAATGTCAAAAAATTAAAATATTTTTAAAATTCTAAAAATGGGCTTGCAGTAGCAGAATAAAATTGGAAATAGGAAAAATGCAATCGGTTTAAAGGTAGGAATGTAATAAATATATTATTAACTTAAACTAAAAATATAAATTTTTCGACCTGAAAAATACCCTGATGTATAGTACAGGTGAAAATGTCAAAAAATGAAAATATTTTGAAAATTCTAAAAATGGGCTTGCAGTAGCAGAATAAAATTGGAAATAGGAAAAATGCAATCGGTTTAAAGGTAGGAATGTAATAAATATATTATTAACTTAAACTAAAAATATAAATTTTTCGACCTGAAAAATACCCTGACAGGTGAAAATGTCAAAAAAATAAAATATTTTGAAAATTCTAAAAATGGGCTTGCAGTAGCAGAATAAAATTGGAAATAGGAAAAATGGACCTGAAAAATACCCTGGTGAAAATGTCAAAAAATTAAAATATTTTTAAAATTCTAAAAATGGGCTTGCAGTAGCAGAATAAAATTGGAAATAGGAAAAATGCAATCGGTTTAAAGGTAGGAATGTAATAAATATATTATTAACTTAAACTAAAAATATAAATTTTTCGACCTGAAAAATACCCTGATGTATAGTACAGGTGAAAATGTCAAAAAATGAAAATATTTTGAAAATTCTAAAAATGGGCTTGCAGTAGCAGAATAAAATTGGAAATAGGAAAAATGCAATCGGTTTAAAGGTAGGAATGTAATAAATATATTATTAACTTAAACTAAAAATATAAATTTTTCGACCTGAAAAATACCCTGATGTATAGTACAGGTGAAAATGTCAAAAAATTAAATATCTTTAAAATTCTAAAAATGGGCTTGCAGTAGCAGAATAAAATTGGAAATAGGAAAAATGCAATCGGTTTAAAGGTAGGAATGTAATAAATATATTATTAACTTAAACTAAAAATATAAATTTTTCGACCTGAAAAATACCCTGATGTATAGTACAGGTGAAAATGTCAAAAAAATAAAATATTTTGAAAATTCTAAAAATGGGCTTGCAGTAGCAGAATAAAATTGGAAATAGGAAAAATGCAATCGGTTTAAAGGTAGGAATGTAATAAATATATTATTAACTTAAACTAAAAATATAAATTTTTCGACCTGAAAAATACCCTGATGTATAGTACAGGTGAAAATGTCAAAAAATGAAAATATTTTGAAAATTCTAAAAATGGGCTTGCAGTAGCAGAATAAAATTGGAAATAGGAAAAATGCAATCGGTTTAAAGGTAGGAATGTAATAAATATATTATTAACTTAAACTAAAAATATAAATTTTTCGACCTGAAAAATACCCTGATGTATAGTACAGGTGAAAATGTCAAAAAATTAAAATATTTTTAAAATTCTAAAAATGGGCTTGCAGTAGCAGAATAAAATTGGAAATAGGAAAAATGCAATCGGTTTAAAGGTAGGAATGTAATAAATATATTATTAACTTAAACTAAAAATATAAATTTTTCGACCTGAAAAATACCCTGACAGGTGAAAATGTCAAAAAAATAAAATATTTTGAAAATTCTAAAAATGGGCTTGCAGTAGCAGAATAAAATTGGAAATAGGAAAAATGGACCTGAAAAATACCCTGGTGAAAATGTCAAAAAATTAAAATATTTTTAAAATTCTAAAAATGGGCTTGCAGTAGCAGAATAAAATTGGAAATAGGAAAAATGCAATCGGTTTAAAGGTACGAATGTAATAAATATATTATTAACTTAAACTAAAAATATAAATTTTTCGACCTGAAAAATACCCTGATGTATAGTACAGGTGAAAATGTCAAAAAATTAAAATATTTTTAAAATTCTAAAAATGGTCTTGCAGTAGCAGAATAAAATTGGAAATAGGAAAAATGCAATCGGTTTAAAGGTAGGAATGTAATAAATATATTATTAACTTAAACTAAAAATATAAAATTTTCAACCTGAAAAATACCCTGATGTATAGTACAGGTGAAAATGTCAAAAAATTAAAATATTTTTAAAATTCTAAAAATGGGCTTGCAGTGGCAGAATAAAATTGGAAATAGGAAAAATGCAATCGGTTTAAAGGTAGGAATGTAATAAATATATTATTAACTTAAACTAAAAATATAAATTTTTCGACCTGAAAAATACCCTGATGTATAGTACAGGTGAAAATGTCAAAAAATTAAAATATTTTTAAAATTCTAAAAATGGGCTTGCAGTAGCAGAATAAAATTGGAAATAGGAAAAATGCAATCGGTTTAAAGGTAGGAATGTAATAAATATATTATTAACTTAAACTAAAAATATAAATTTTTCGACCTGAAAAATACCCTGATGTATAGTACAGGTGAAAATGTCAAAAAAATAAAATATTTTGAAAATTCTAAAAATGGGCTTGCAGTAGCAGAATAAAATTGGAAATAGGAAAAATGCAATCGGTTTAAAGGTAGGAATGTAATAAATATATTATTAACTTAAACTAAAAATATAAAATTTTAAACCTGAAAAATACCCTGGTGAAAATGTCAAAAAATTAAAATATTTTTAAAATTCTAAAAATGGGCTTGCAGTAGCAGAATAAAATTGGAAATAGGAAAAATGCAATCGGTTTAAAGGTAGGAATGTAATAAATATATTATTAACTTAAACTAAAAATATAAATTTTTCGACCTGAAAAATACCCTGATGTATAGTACAGGTGAAAATGTCAAAAAATTAAAATATTTTTAAAATTCTAAAAATGGGCTTGCAGTAGCAGAATAAAATTGGAAATAGGAAAAATGCAATCGGTTTAAAGGTACGAATGTAATAAATATATTATTAACTTAAACTAAAAATATAAATTTTTCGACCTGAAAAATACCCTGACAGGTGAAAATGTCAAAAAATTAAAATATTTTTAAAATTCTAAAAATGGGCTTGCAGTAGCAGAATAAAATTGGAAATAGGAAAAATGCAATCGGTTTAAAGGTAGGAATGTAATAAATATATTATTAACTTAAACTAAAAATATAAATTTTTCGACCTGAAAAATACCCTGATGTATAGTACAGGTGAAAATGTCAAAAAATTAAAATATTTTGAAAATTCTAAAAATGGGCTTGCAGTAGCAGAATAAAATTGGAAATAGGAAAAATGGAATCGGTTTAAAGGTACGAATGTAATAAATATATTATTAACTTAAACTAAAAATATAAATTTTTCGACCTGAAAAATACCCTGATGTATAGTACAGGTGAAAATGTCAAAAAAATAAAATATTTTTAAAATTCTAAAAATGGGCTTGCAGTAGCAGAATAAAATTGGAAATAGGAAAAATGCAATCGGTTTAAAGGTAGGAATGTAATAAATATATTATTAACTTAAACTAAAAATATAAATTTTTCGACCTGAAAAATACCCTGATGTATAGTACAGGTAAAAATGTCAAAAAATTAAAATATTTTTAAAATTCTAAAAATGGGCTTGCAGTAGCAGAATAAAATTGGAAATAGGAAAAATGCAATCGGTTTAAAGTTAGGAATGTAATAAATATATTATTAACTTAAACTAAAAATATAAATTTTTGGACCTGAAAAATACCCTGATGTATAGTACAGGTGAAAATGTCAAAAAATTAAAATATTTTTAAAATTCTAAAAATGGGCTTGCAGTAGCAGAATAAAATTGGAAATAGGAAAAATGCAATCGGTTTAAAGGTAGGAATGTAATAAATATATTATTAACTTAAACTAAAAATATAAATTTTTCGACCTGAAAAATACCCTGATGTATAGTACAGGTGAAAATGTCAAAAAATGAAAATATTTTTAAAATTCTAAAAATGGGCTTGCAGTAGCAGAATAAAATTGGAAATAGGAAAAATGGAATCGGTTTAAAGGTACGAATGTAATAAATATATTATTAACTTAAACTAAAAATATAAATTTTTCGACCTGAAAAATACCCTGATGTATAGTACAGGTGAAAATGTCAAAAAATGAAAATATTTTGAAAATTCTAAAAATGGGCTTGCAGTAGCAGAATAAAATTGGAAATAGGAAAAATGCAATCGGTTTAAAGGTAGGAATGTAATAAATATATTATTAACTTAAACTAAAAATATAAATTTTTCGACCTGAAAAATACCCTGATGTATAGTACAGGTGAAAATGTCAAAAAATTAAAATATTTTTAAAATTCTAAAAATGGGCTTGCAGTAGCAGAATAAAATTGGAAATAGGAAAAATGCAATCGGTTTAAAGGTAGGAATGTAATAAATATATTATTAACTTAAACTAAAAATATAAATTTTTCGACCTGAAAAATACCCTGATGTATAGTACAGGTGAAAATGTCAAAAAATGAAAATATTTTGAAAATTCTAAAAATGGGCTTGCAGTAGCAGAATAAAATTGGAAATAGGAAAAATGCAATCGGTTTAAAGTTAGGAATGTAATAAATATATTATTAACTTAAACTAAAAATATAAATTTTTCGACCTGAAAAATACCCTGATGTATAGTACAGGTGAAAATGTCAAAAAATTAAAATATTTTTAAAATTCTAAAAATGGGCTTGCAGTAGCAGAATAAAATTGGAAATAGGAAAAATGCAATCGGTTTAAAGGTAGGAATGTAATAAATATATTATTAACTTAAACTAAAAATATAAATTTTTCGACCTGAAAAATACCCTGACAGGTGAAAATGTCAAAAAAATAAAATATTTTGAAAATTCTAAAAATGGGCTTGCAGTAGCAGAATAAAATTGGAAATAGGAAAAATGGACCTGAAAAATACCCTGGTGAAAATGTCAAAAAATTAAAATATTTTTAAAATTCTAAAAATGGGCTTGCAGTAGCAGAATAAAATTGGAAATAGGAAAAATGCAATCGGTTTAAAGGTAGGAATGTAATAAATATATTATTAACTTAAACTAAAAATATAAATTTTTCGACCTGAAAAATACCCTGATGTATAGTACAAGTGAAAATGTCAAAAAATTAAAATATTTTTAAAATTCTAAAAATGGGCTTGCAGTAGCAGAATAAAATTGGAAATAGGAAAAATGCAATCGGTTTAAAGGTAGGAATGTAATAAATATATTATTAACTTAAACTAAAAATATAAATTTTTCGACCTGAAAAATACCCTGATGTATAGTACAGGTGAAAATGTCAAAAAATTAAAATATTTTTAAAATTCTAAAAATGGGCTTGCAGTGGCAGAATAAAATTGGAAATAGGAAAAATGGAATCGGTTTAAAGGTAGGAATGTAATAAATATATTATTAACTTAAACTAAAAATATAAAATTTTAAACCTGAAAAATACCCTGGTGAAAATGTCAAAAAATTAAAATATTTTTAAAATTCTAAAAATGGGCTTGCAGTAGCAGAATAAAATTGGAAATAGGAAAAATGCAATCGGTTTAAAGGTAGGAATGTAATAAATATATTATTAACTTAAACTAAAAATATAAATTTTTCGACCTGAAAAATACCCTGATGTATAGTACAGGTGAAAATGTCAAAAAATTAAAATATTTTTAAAATTCTAAAAATGGGCTTGCAGTAGCAGAATAAAATTGGAAATAGGAAAAATGCAATCGGTTTAAAGGTACGAATGTAATAAATATATTATTAACTTAAACTAAAAATATAAATTTTTCGACCTGAAAAATACCCTGATGTATAGTACAGGTGAAAATGTCAAAAAATTAAAATATTTTGAAAATTCTAAAAATGGGCTTGCAGTAGCAGAATAAAATTGGAAATAGGAAAAATGGAATCGGTTTAAAGGTACGAATGTAATAAATATATTATTAACTTAAACTAAAAATATAAATTTTTCGACCTGAAAAATACCCTGATGTATAGTACAGGTGAAAATGTCAAAAAATTAAAATATTTTGAAAATTCTAAAAATGGGCTTGCAGTAGCAGAATAAAATTGGAAATAGGAAAAATGGAATCGGTTTAAAGGTACGAATGTAATAAATATATTATTAACTTAAACTAAAAATATAAATTTTTCGACCTGAAAAATACCCTGATGTATAGTACAGGTGAAAATGTCAAAAAAATAAAATATTTTTAAAATTCTAAAAATGGGCTTGCAGTAGCAGAATAAAATTGGAAATAGGAAAAATGGAATCGGTTTAAAGGTACGAATGTAATAAATATATTATTAACTTAAACTAAAAATATAAATTTTTCGACCTGAAAAATACCCTGATGTATAGTACAGGTGAAAATGTCAAAAAATTAAAATATTTTTAAAATTCTAAAAATGGGCTTGCAGTAGCAGAATAAAATTGGAAATAGGAAAAATGCAATCGGTTTAAAGGTAGGAATGTAATAAATATATTATTAACTTAAACTAAAAATATAAATTTTTCGACCTGAAAAATACCCTGATGTATAGTACAGGTGAAAATGTCAAAAAATGAAAATATTTTTAAAATTCTAAAAATGGGCTTGCAGTAGCAGAATAAAATTGGAAACATGAAAAATGGAATATGTTTAAAGGTAGGAATGTAATAAATATATTATTAACTTAAACTAAAAATATAAATTTTTCGACCTGAAAAATACCCTGATGTAGTACAGGTGAAAATGTCAAAAAATTAAAATATCTTTAAAATTCTAAAAATGGGCTTGCAGTAGCAGAATAAAATTGGAAATAGGAAAAATGCAATCGGTTTAAAGGTAGGAATGTAATAAATATATTATTAACTTAAACTAAAAATATAAAATTTTCAACCTGAAAAATACCCTGGTGAAAATGTCAAAAAATTAAAATATTTTTAAAATTCTAAAAATGGGCTTGCAGTAGCAGAATAAAATTGGAAATAGGAAAAATGCAATCGGTTTAAAGGTAGGAATGTAATAAATATATTATTAACTTAAACTAAAAATATAAATTTTTCAACCTGAAAAATACCCTGGTGAAAATGTCAAAAAATGAAAATATTTTTAAAATTCTAAAAATGGGCTTGCAGTGGCAGAATAAAATTGGAAATAGGAAAAATGCAATCGGTTTAAAGGTAGGAATGTAATAAATATATTATTAACTTAAACTAAAAATATAAAATTTTCGACCTGAAAAATACCCTGGTGAAAATTTCAAAAAATTAAAATATTTTTAAAATTCTAAAAATGGGCTTGCAGTAGCAGAATAAAATTGGAAATAGGAAAAATGCAATCGGTTTAAAGGTAGGAATGTAATAAATATATTATTAACTTAAACTAAAAATATAAATTTTTCGACCTGAAAAATACCCTGATGTATAGTACAGGTGAAAATGTCAAAAAATTAAAATATTTTTAAAATTCTAAAAATGGGCTTGCAGTAGCAGAATAAAATTGGAAATAGGAAAAATGCAATCGGTTTAAAGGTAGGAATGTAATAAATATATTATTAACTTAAACTAAAAATATAAATTTTTCGACCTGAAAAATACCCTGGTGAAAATGTCAAAAAATTAAAATATTTTTAAATTCTAAAAATGGGCTTGCAGTAGCAGAATAAAATTGGAAATAGGAAAAATGCAATCGGTTTAAAGGTAGGAATGTAATAAATATATTATTAACTTAAACTAAAAATATAAATTTTTCGACCTGAAAAATACCCTGATGTATAGTACAGGTGAAAATGTCAAAAAATTAAAATATTTTTAAAATTCTAAAAATGGGCTTGCAGTAGCAGAATAAAATTGGAAATAGGAAAAATGCAATCGGTTTAAAGGTACGAATGTAATAAATATATTATTAACTTAAACTAAAAATATAAATTTTTCGACCTGAAAAATACCCTGACAGGTGAAAATGTCAAAAAATTAAAATATTTTTAAAATTCTAAAAATGGGCTTGCAGTAGCAGAATAAAATTGGAAATAGGAAAAATGCAATCGGTTTAAAGGTAGGAATGTAATAAATATATTATTAACTTAAACTAAAAATATAAATTTTTCGACCTGAAAAATACCCTGATGTATAGTACAGGTGAAAATGTCAAAAAATTAAAATATTTTGAAAATTCTAAAAATGGGCTTGCAGTAGCAGAATAAAATTGGAAATAGGAAAAATGGAATCGGTTTAAAGGTACGAATGTAATAAATATATTATTAACTTAAACTAAAAATATAAATTTTTCGACCTGAAAAATACCCTGATGTATAGTACAGGTGAAAATGTCAAAAAAATAAAATATTTTTAAAATTCTAAAAATGGGCTTGCAGTAGCAGAATAAAATTGGAAATAGGAAAAATGCAATCGGTTTAAAGGTAGGAATGTAATAAATATATTATTAACTTAAACTAAAAATATAAATTTTTCGACCTGAAAAATACCCTGATGTATAGTACAGGTAAAAATGTCAAAAAATTAAAATATTTTTAAAATTCTAAAAATGGGCTTGCAGTAGCAGAATAAAATTGGAAATAGGAAAAATGGAATCGGTTTAAAGGTACGAATGTAATAAATATATTATTAACTTAAACTAAAAATATAAATTTTTCGACCTGAAAAATACCCTGATGTATAGTACAGGTGAAAATGTCAAAAAATTAAAATATTTTTAAAATTCTAAAAATGGGCTTGCAGTAGCAGAATAAAATTGGAAATAGGAAAAATGCAATCGGTTTAAAGGTAGGAATGTAATAAATATATTATTAACTTAAACTAAAAATATAAATTTTTCGACCTGAAAAATACCCTGATGTATAGTACAGGTGAAAATGTCAAAAAATTAAAATATTTTTAAAATTCTAAAAATGGGCTTGCAGTAGCAGAATAAAATTGGAAATAGGAAAAATGCAATCGGTTTAAAGGTAGGAATGTAATAAATATATTATTAACTTAAACTAAAAATATAAATTTTTCGACCTGAAAAATACCCTGGTGAAAATGTCAAAAAATTAAAATATTTTTAAAATTCTAAAAATGGGCTTGCAGTGGCAGAATAAAATTGGAAATAGGAAAAATGCAATCGGTTTAAAGGTAGGAATGTAATAAATATATTATTAACTTAAACTAAAAATATAAAATTTTCGACCTGAAAAATACCCTGGTGAAAATTTCAAAAAATTAAAATATTTTTAAAATTCTAAAAATGGGCTTGCAGTAGCAGAATAAAATTGGAAATAGGAAAAATGCAATCGGTTTAAAGGTAGGAATGTAATAAATATATTATTAACTTAAACTAAAAATATAAATTTTTCGACCTGAAAAATACCCTGATGTATAGTACAGGTGAAAATGTCAAAAAATTAAAATATTTTGAAAATTCTAAAAATGGGCTTGCAGTAGCAGAATAAAATTGGAAATAGGAAAAATGCAATCGGTTTAAAGGTAGGAATGTAATAAATATATTATTAACTTAAACTAAAAATATAAATTTTTCGACCTGAAAAATACCCTGATGTATAGTACAGGTGAAAATGTCAAAAAATTAAAATATTTTTAAAATTCTAAAAATGGGCTTGCAGTAGCAGAATAAAATTGGAAATAGGAAAAATGCAATCGGTTTAAAGGTAGGAATGTAATAAATATATTGTTAACTTAAACTAAAAATATAAATTTTTCGACCTGAAAAATACCCTGATGTATAGTACAGGTGAAAATGTCAAAAAATTAAAATATTTTTAAAATTCTAAAAATGGGCTTGCAGTAGCAGAATAAAATTGGAAATAGGAAAAATGCAATCGGTTTAAAGGTAGGAATGTAATAAATATATTATTAACTTAAACTAAAAATATAAATTTTTCGACCTGAAAAATACCCTGATGTATAGTACAGGTGAAAATGTCAAAAAATTAAAATATTTTTAAAATTCTAAAAATGGGCTTGCAGTAGCAGAATAAAATTGGAAATAGGAAAAATGCAATCGGTTTAAAGTTAGGAATGTAATAAATATATTATTAACTTAAACTAAAAATATAAATTTTTCGACCTGAAAAATACCCTGATGTATAGTACAGGTGAAAATGTCAAAAAATGAAAATATTTTTAAAATTCTAAAAATGGGCTTGCAGTAGCAGAATAAAATTGGAAATAGGAAAAATGCAATCGGTTTAAAGGTACGAATGTAATAAATATATTACTAACTTAAACTAAAAATATAAATTTTTCGACCTGAAAAATACCCTGATGTATAGTACAGGTGAAAATGTCAAAAAATTAAAATATTTTTAAAATTCTAAAAATGGGCTTGCAGTAGCAGAATAAAATTGGAAATAGGAAAAATGCAATCGGTTTAAAGGTAGGAATGTAATAAATATATTATTAACTTAAACTAAAAATATAAATTTTTCGACCTGAAAAATACCCTGATTATAGTACAGGTGAAAATGTCAAAAAATTAAAATATTTTTAAAATTCTAAAAATGGGCTTGCAGTAGCAGAATAAAATTGGAAATAGGAAAAATGCAATCGGTTTAAAGGTAGGAATGTAATAAATATATTATTAACTTAAACTAAAAATATAAATTTTTCGACCTGAAAAATACCCTGATTATAGTACAGGTGAAAATGTCAAAAAATGAAAATATTTTTAAAATTCTAAAAATGGGCTTGCAGTAGCAGAATAAAATTGGAAATAGGAAAAATGCAATCGGTTTAAAGGTACGAATGTAATAAATATATTACTAACTTAAACTAAAAATATAAATTTTTCGACCTGAAAAATACCCTGATGTATAGTACAGGTGAAAATGTCAAAAAATTAAAATATTTTTAAAATTCTAAAAATGGGCTTGCAGTGGCAGAATAAAATTGGAAATAGGAAAAATGCAATCGGTTTAAAGGTAGGAATGTAATAAATATATTATTAACTTAAACTAAAAATATAAATTTTTCGACCTGAAAAATACCCTGATGTATAGTACAGGTGAAAATGTCAAAAAATTAAAATATTTTAAAAATTCTAAAAATGGGCTTGCAGTAGCAGAATAAAATTGGAAATAGGAAAAATGCAATCGGTTTAAAGGTACGAATGTAATAAATATATTATTAACTTAAACTAAAAATATAAATTTTTCGACCTGAAAAATACCCTGATGTATAGTACAGGTGAAAATGTCAAAAAATTAAAATATTTTTAAAATTCTAAAACTGGGCTTGCAGTAGCAGAATAAAATTGGAAATAGGAAAAATGGACTATGTTTAAAGATACGAATGTAATAAATATATTATTAACTTAAACTAAAAATATAAATTTTTCGACCTGAAAAATACCCTGATGTATAGTACAGGTGAAAATGTCAAAAAATTAAAATATTTTTAAAATTCTAAAAATGGGCTTGCAGTAGCAGAATAAAATTGGAAATAGGAAAAATGCAATCGGTTTAAAGGTAGGAATGTAATAAATATATTATTAACTTAAACTAAAAATATAAATTTTTCGACCTGAAAAATACCCTGATGTATAGTACAGGTGAAAATGTCAAAAAATGAAAATATTTTTAAAATTCTAAAAATGGGCTTGCAGTAGCAGAATAAAATTGGAAATAGGAAAAATGGAATCGGTTTAAAGGTAGGAATGTAATAAATATATTATTAACTTAAACTAAAAATATAAATTTTTCGACCTGAAAAATACCCTGATGTATAGTACAGGTGAAAATGTCAAAAAATTAAAATATTTTTAAAATTCTAAAAATGGGCTTGCAGTAGCAGAATAAAATTGGAAATAGGAAAAATGGAATCGGTTTAAAGGTACGAATGTAATAAATATATTATTAACTTAAACTAAAAATATAAATTTTTCGACCTGAAAAATACCCTGATGTATAGTACAGGTGAAAATGTCAAAAAATTAAAATATTTTTAAAATTCTAAAAATGGGCTTCCAGTAGCAGAATAAAATTGGAAATAAGAAAAATGGACTATGTTTAAAGATACGAATGTAATAAATATATTATTAACTTAAACTAAAAATATAAATTTTTCGACCTGAAAAATACCCTGATGTATAGTACAGGTGAAAATGTCAAAAAATGAAAATATTTTTAAAATTCTAAAAATGGGCTTCCAGTAGCAGAATAAAATTGGAAATAGGAAAAATGCAATCCGTTTAAAGGTAGGAATGTAATAAATATATTATTAACTTAAACTAAAAATATAAATTTTTCGACCTGAAAAATACCCTGATGTATAGTACAGGTGAAAATGTCAAAAAATTAAAATATTTTAAAAATTCTAAAAATGGGCTTGCAGTAGCAGAATAAAATTGGAAATAGGAAAAATGCAATCGGTTTAAAGGTAGGAATGTAATAAATATATTATTAACTTAAACTAAAAATATAAATTTTTCGACCTGAAAAATACCCTGATGTATAGTACAGGTGAAAATGTCAAAAAAATAAAATATTTTTAAAATTCTAAAAATGGGCTTGCAGTAGCAGAATAAAATTGGAAATAGGAAAAATGGAATCGGTTTAAAGGTACGAATGTAATAAATATATTATTAACTTAAACTAAAAATATAAATTTTTCGACCTGAAAAATACCCTGATGTATAGTACAGGTGAAAATGTCAAAAAATGAAAATATTTTTAAAATTCTAAAAATGGGCTTGCAGTAGCAGAATAAAATTGGAAATAGGAAAAATGCAATCGGTTTAAAGGTACGAATGTAATAAATATATTATTAACTTAAACCAAAAATATAAATTTTTCGACCTGAAAAATACCCTGATGTATAGTACAGGTGAAAATGTCAAAAAATTAAAATATTTTTAAAATTCTAAAAATGGGCTTGCAGTAGCAGAATAAAATTGGAAATAGGAAAAATGCAATCGGTTTAAAGGTAGGAATGTAATAAATATATTATTAACTTAAACTAAAAATATAAAATTTTCGACCTGAAAAATACCCTGATGTATAGTACAGGTGAAAATGTCAAAAAAATAAAATATTTTTAAAATTCTAAAAATGGGCTTGCAGTAGCAGAATAAAATTGGAAATAGGAAAAATGCAATCGGTTTAAAGGTACGAATGTAATAAATATATTATTAACTTAAACTAAAAATATAAATTTTTCGACCTGAAAAATACCCTGATGTATAGTACAGGTGAAAATGTCAAAAAATTAAAATATTTTTAAAATTCTAAAAATGGGCTTGCAGTAGCAGAATAAAATTGGAAATAGGAAAAATGCAATCGGTTTAAAGGTACGAATGTAATAAATATATTATTAACTTAAACCAAAAATATAAATTTTTCGACCTGAAAAATACCCTGATGTATAGTACAGGTGAAAATGTCAAAAAAATAAAATATTTTTAAAATTCTAAAAATGGGCTTGCAGTAGCAGAATAAAATTGGAAATAGGAAAAATGGAATCGGTTTAAAGGTACGAATGTAATAAATATATTATTAACTTAAACTAAAAATATAAATTTTTCGACCTGAAAAATACCCTGATGTATAGTACAGGTGAAAATGTCAAAAAATGAAAATATTTTTAAAATTCTAAAAATGGGCTTGCAGTAGCAGAATAAAATTGGAAATAGGAAAAATGCAATCGGTTTAAAGGTACGAATGTAATAAATATATTATTAACTTAAACTAAAAATATAAATTTTTGGACCTGAAAAATACCCTGATGTATAGTACAGGTGAAAATGTCAAAAAATTAAAATATTTTGAAAATTCTAAAAATGGGCTTGCAGTAGCAGAATAAAATTGGAAATAGGAAAAATGCAATCGGTTTAAAGGTAGGAATGTAATAAATATATTATTAACTTAAACTAAAAATATAAATTTTTCGACCTGAAAAATACCCTGATGTATAGTACAGGTGAAAATGTCAAAAAATTAAAATATTTTTAAAATTCTAAAAATGGGCTTGCAGTAGCAGAATAAAATTGGAAATAGGAAAAATGCAATCGGTTTAAAGGTACGAATGTAATAAATATATTATTAACTTAAACTAAAAATATAAATTTTTCGACCTGAAAAATACCCTGATGTATAGTACAGGTGAAAATGTCAAAAAATTAAAATATTTTTAAAATTCTAAAACTGGGCTTGCAGTAGCAGAATAAAATTGGAAATAGGAAAAATGGACTATGTTTAAAGATACGAATGTAATAAATATATTATTAACTTAAACTAAAAATATAAATTTTTCGACCTGAAAAATACCCTGATGTATAGTACAGGTGAAAATGTCCAAAAATGAAAATATTTTAAAAATTCTAAAAATGGGCTTGTAGTAGCAGAATAAAATTGGAAATAGGAAAAATGCAATCGGTTTAAAGGTAGGAATGTAATAAATATATTATTAACTTAAACTAAAAATATAAATTTTTCGACCTGAAAAATACCCTGATGTATAGTACAGGTGAAAATGTCAAAAAATTAAAATATTTTTAAAATTCTAAAAATGGGCTTCCAGTAGCAGAATAAAATTGGAAATAGGAAAAATGGAATCGGTTTAAAGGTAGGAATGTAATAAATATATTATTAACTTAAACTAAAAATATAAATTTTTCGACCTGAAAAATACCCTGATGTATAGTACAGGTGAAAATGTCAAAAAATTAAAATATTTTTAAAATTCTAAAAATGGGCTTGCAGTAGCAGAATAAAATTGGAAATAGGAAAAATGCAATCGGTTTAAAGGTACGAATGTAATAAATATATTATTAACTTAAACTAAAAATATAAATTTTTGGACCTGAAAAATACCCTGATGTATAGTACAGGTGAAAATGTCAAAAAATTAAAATATTTTAATAATTCTAAAAATGGGCTTGCAGTGGCAGAATAAAATTGGAAATAGGAAAAATGCAATCGGTTTAAAGGTAGGAATGTAATAAATATATTATTAACTTAAACTAAAAATATAAATTTTTCGACCTGAAAAATACCCTGATGTATAGTACAGGTGAAAATGTCAAAAAAATAAAATATTTTTAAAATTCTAAAAATGGGCTTGCAGTAGCAGAATAAAATTGGAAATAGGAAAAATGGAATCGGTTTGAAGGTAGGAATGTAATAAATATATTATTAACTTAAACTAAAAATATAAATTTTTTGACCTGAAAAATACCCTGATGTATAGTACAGGTGAAAATGTCAAAAAATTAAAATATTTTTAAAATTCTAAAAATGGGCTTGCAGTAGCAGAATAAAATTGGAAATAGGAAAAATGCAATCGGTTTAAAGGTAGGAATGTAATAAATATATTATTAACTTAAACTAAAAATATAAATTTTTCGACCTGAAAAATACCCTGATGTATAGTACAGGTGAAAATGTCAAAAAATTAAAATATTTTTAAAATTATAAAAATGGGCTTGCAGTAGCAGAATAAAATTGGAAATAGGAAAAATGGAATCGGTTTAAAGGTAGGAATGTAATAAATATATTATTAACTTAAACTAAAAATATAAATTTTTCGACCTGAAAAATACCCTGATGTATAGTACAGGTGAAAATGTCAAAAAATTAAAATATTTTTAAAATTCTAAAAATGGGCTTCCAGTAGCAGAATAAAATTGGAAATAAGAAAAATGAACTATGTTTAAAGATACGAATGTAATAAATATATTATTAACTTAAACTAAAAATATAAATTTTTCGACCTGAAAAATACCCTGATGTATAGTACAGGTGAAAATGTCAAAAAATGAAAATATTTTTAAAATTCTAAAAATGGGCTTGCAGTAGCAGAATAAAATTGGAAATAGGAAAAATGGAATCGGTTTAAAGGTAGGAATGTAATAAATATATTATTAACTTAAACTAAAAATATAAATTTTTCGACCTGAAAAATACCCTGATGTATAGTACAGGTGAAAATGTCAAAAAATTAAAATATTTTTAAAATTCTAAAAATGGGCTTGCAGTGGCAGAATAAAATTGGAAATAGGAAAAATGCAATCGGTTTAAAGGTAGGAATGTAATAAATATATTATTAACTTAAACTAAAAATATAAATTTTTCGACCTGAAAAATACCCTGATGTATAGTACAGGTGAAAATGTCAAAAAATTAAAATATTTTTAAAATTCTAAAAATGGGCTTCCAGTAGCAGAATAAAATTGGAAATAGGAAAAATGGAATCGGTTTAAAGGTAGGAATGTAATAAATATATTATTAACTTAAACTAAAAATATAAATTTTTCGACCTGAAAAATACCCTGATGTATAGTACAGGTGAAAATGTCAAAAAATTAAAATATTTTTAAAATTCTAAAAATGGGCTTGCAGTAGCAGAATAAAATTGGAAATAGGAAAAATGCAATCGGTTTAAAGGTAGGAATGTAATAAATATATTATTAACTTAAACTAAAAATATAAATTTTTCGACCTGAAAAATACCCTGATGTATAGTACAGGTGAAAATGTCAAAAAATTAAAATATTTTAATAATTCTAAAAATGGGCTTGCAGTGGCAGAATAAAATTGGAAATAGGAAAAATGCAATCGGTTTAAAGGTAGGAATGTAATAAATATATTATTAACTTAAACTAAAAATATAAATTTTTCGACCTGAAAAATACCCTGATGTATAGTACAGGTGAAAATGTCAAAAAATTAAAATATTTTAAAAATTCTAAAAATGGGCTTGCAGTAGCAGAATAAAATTGGAAATAGGAAAAATGCAATCGGTTTAAAGGTAGGAATGTAATAAATATATTATTAACTTAAACTAAAAATATAAATTTTTCGACCTGAAAAATACCCTGATGTATAGTACAGGTGAAAATGTCAAAAAAATAAAATATTTTAAAAATTCTAAAAATGGGCTTGCAGTAGCAGAATAAAATTGGAAATAGGAAAAATGCAATCGGTTTAAAGGTAGGAATGTAATAAATATATTATTAACTTAAACTAAAAATATAAATTTTTCGACCTGAAAAATACCCTGATGTATAGTACAGGTGAAAATGTCAAAAAATTAAAATATTTTTAAAATTCTAAAAATGGGCTTGCAGTAGCAGAATAAAATTGGAAATAGGAAAAATGCAATCGGTTTAAAGGTAGGAATGTAATAAATATATTATTAACTTAAACTAAAAATATAAATTTTTCGACCTGAAAAATACCCTGATGTATAGTACAGGTGAAAATGTCAAAAAATTAAAATATTTTTAAAATTCTAAAAATGGGCTTGCAGTAGCAGAATAAAATTGGAAATAGGAAAAATGGAATCGGTTTAAAGGTAGGAATGTAATAAATATATTATTAACTTAAACTAAAAATATAAATTTTTCGACCTGAAAAATACCCTGATGTATAGTACAGGTGAAAATGTCAAAAAATTAAAATATTTTTAAAATTCTAAAAATGGGCTTGCAGTAGCAGAATAAAATTGGAAATAGGAAAAATGCAATCGGTTTAAAGGTACGAATGTAATAAATATATTATTAACTTAAACTAAAAATATAAATTTTTCGACCTGAAAAATACCCTGATGTATAGTACAGGTGAAAATGTCAAAAAATTAAAATATTTTTAAAATTCTAAAAATGGGCTTGCAGTAGCAGAATAAAATTGGAAATAGGAAAAATGGAATCGGTTTAAAGGTAGGAATGTAATAAATATATTATTAACTTAAACTAAAAATATAAATTTTTCGACCTGAAAAATACCCTGATGTATAGTACAGGTGAAAATGTCAAAAAATGAAAACATTTTTAAAATTCTAAAAATGGGCTTCCAGTAGCAGAATAAAATTGGAAATAAGAAAAATGGACTATGTTTAAAGATACGAATGTAATAAATATATTATTAACTTAAACTAAAAATATAAATTTTTCGACCTGAAAAATACCCTGATGTATAGTACAGGTGAAAATGTCAAAAAATTAAAATATTTTTAAAATTCTAAAAATGGGCTTGCAGTAGCAGAATAAAATTGGAAATAGGAAAAATGGAATTGGTTTAAAGGTAGGAATGTAATAAATATATTATTAACTTAAACTAAAAATATAAATTTTTCGACCTGAAAAATACCCTGATGTATAGTACAGGTGAAAATGTCAAAAAATTAAAATATTTTTAAAATTCTAAAAATGGGCTTGCAGTAGCAGAATAAAATTGGAAATAGGAAAAATGGAATCGGTTTAAAGGTAGGAATGTAATAAATATATTATTAACTTAAACTAAAAATATAAATTTTTCGACCTGAAAAATACCCTGATGTATAGTACAGGTGAAAATGTCAAAAAATTAAAATATTTTAAAAATTCTAAAAATGGGCTTGCAGTAGCAGAATAAAATTGGAAATAGGAAAAATGCAATCGGTTTAAAGGTAGGAATGTAATAAATATATTATTAACTTAAACTAAAAATATAAATTTTTCGACCTGAAAAATACCCTGATGTATAGTACAGGTGAAAATGTCAAAAAATTAAAATATTTTTAAAATTCTAAAAATGGGCTTGCAGTAGCAGAATAAAATTGGAAATAGGAAAAATGGAATCGGTTTAAAGGTAGGAATGTAATAAATATATTATTAACTTAAACTAAAAATATAAATTTTTCGACCTGAAAAATACCCTGATGTATAGTACAGGTGAAAATGTCAAAAAATTAAAATATTTTTAAAATTCTAAAAATGGGCTTGCAGTAGCAGAATAAAATTGGAAATAGGAAAAATGCAATCGGTTTAAAGGTAGGAATGTAATAAATATATTATTAACTTAAACTAAAAATATAAATTTTTCGACCTGAAAAATACCCTGATGTATAGTACAGGTGAAAATGTCAAAAAATTAAAATATTTTTAAAATTCTAAAAATGGGCTTGCAGTAGCAGAATAAAATTGGAAATTGGAAAAATGCAATCGGTTTAAAGGTAGGAATGTAATAAATATATTATTAACTTAAACTAAAAATATAAATTTTTCGACCTGAAAAATACCCTGATGTATAGTACAGGTGAAAATGTCAAAAAATTAAAATATTTTTAAAATTCTAAAAATGGGCTTCCAGTAGCAGAATAAAATTGGAAATAGGAAAAATGGAATCGGTTTAAAGGTAGGAATGTAATAAATATATTATTAACTTAAACTAAAAATATAAATTTTTCGACCTGAAAAATACCCTGATGTATAGTACAGGTGAAAATGTCAAAAAATTAAAATATTTTTAAAATTCTAAAAATGGGCTTGCAGTAGCAGAATAAAATTGGAAATAGGAAAAATGCAATCGGTTTAAAGGTAGGAATGTAATAAATATATTATTAACTTAAACTAAAAATATAAATTTTTCGACCTGAAAAATACCCTGATGTATAGTACAGGTGAAAATGTCAAAAAATTAAAATATTTTAATAATTCTAAAAATGGGCTTGCAGTGGCAGAATAAAATTGGAAATAGGAAAAATGCAATCGGTTTAAAGGTAGGAATGTAATAAATATATTATTAACTTAAACTAAAAATATAAATTTTTCGACCTGAAAAATACCCTGATGTATAGTACAGGTGAAAATGTCAAAAAATTAAAATATTTTAAAAATTCTAAAAATGGGCTTGCAGTAGCAGAATAAAATTGGAAATAGGAAAAATGCAATCGGTTTAAAGGTAGGAATGTAATAAATATATTATTAACTTAAACTAAAAATATAAATTTTTCGACCTGAAAAATACCCTGATGTATAGTACAGGTGAAAATGTCAAAAAAATAAAATATTTTAAAAATTCTAAAAATGGGCTTGCAGTAGCAGAATAAAATTGGAAATAGGAAAAATGCAATCGGTTTAAAGGTAGGAATGTAATAAATATATTATTAACTTAAACTAAAAATATAAATTTTTCGACCTGAAAAATACCCTGATGTATAGTACAGGTGAAAATGTCAAAAAATTAAAATATTTTTAAAATTCTAAAAATGGGCTTGCAGTAGCAGAATAAAATTGGAAATAGGAAAAATGCAATCGGTTTAAAGGTAGGAATGTAATAAATATATTATTAACTTAAACTAAAAATATAAATTTTTCGACCTGAAAAATACCCTGATGTATAGTACAGGTGAAAATGTCAAAAAATTAAAATATTTTTAAAATTCTAAAAATGGGCTTGCAGTAGCAGAATAAAATTGGAAATAGGAAAAATGGAATCGGTTTAAAGGTAGGAATGTAATAAATATATTATTAACTTAAACTAAAAATATAAATTTTTCGACCTGAAAAATACCCTGATGTATAGTACAGGTGAAAATGTCAAAAAATTAAAATATTTTTAAAATTCTAAAAATGGGCTTGCAGTAGCAGAATAAAATTGGAAATAGGAAAAATGCAATCGGTTTAAAGGTACGAATGTAATAAATATATTATTAACTTAAACTAAAAATATAAATTTTTCGACCTGAAAAATACCCTGATGTATAGTACAGGTGAAAATGTCAAAAAATTAAAATATTTTTAAAATTCTAAAAATGGGCTTGCAGTAGCAGAATAAAATTGGAAATAGGAAAAATGGAATCGGTTTAAAGGTAGGAATGTAATAAATATATTATTAACTTAAACTAAAAATATAAATTTTTCGACCTGAAAAATACCCTGATGTATAGTACAGGTGAAAATGTCAAAAAATGAAAACATTTTTAAAATTCTAAAAATGGGCTTCCAGTAGCAGAATAAAATTGGAAATAAGAAAAATGGACTATGTTTAAAGATACGAATGTAATAAATATATTATTAACTTAAACTAAAAATATAAATTTTTCGACCTGAAAAATACCCTGATGTATAGTACAGGTGAAAATGTCAAAAAATTAAAATATTTTTAAAATTCTAAAAATGGGCTTGCAGTAGCAGAATAAAATTGGAAATAGGAAAAATGGAATTGGTTTAAAGGTAGGAATGTAATAAATATATTATTAACTTAAACTAAAAATATAAATTTTTCGACCTGAAAAATACCCTGATGTATAGTACAGGTGAAAATGTCAAAAAATTAAAATATTTTTAAAATTCTAAAAATGGGCTTGCAGTAGCAGAATAAAATTGGAAATAGGAAAAATGGAATCGGTTTAAAGGTAGGAATGTAATAAATATATTATTAACTTAAACTAAAAATATAAATTTTTCGACCTGAAAAATACCCTGATGTATAGTACAGGTGAAAATGTCAAAAAATTAAAATATTTTAAAAATTCTAAAAATGGGCTTGCAGTAGCAGAATAAAATTGGAAATAGGAAAAATGCAATCGGTTTAAAGGTAGGAATGTAATAAATATATTATTAACTTAAACTAAAAATATAAATTTTTCGACCTGAAAAATACCCTGATGTATAGTACAGGTGAAAATGTCAAAAAATTAAAATATTTTTAAAATTCTAAAAATGGGCTTCCAGTAGCAGAATAAAATTGGAAATAGGAAAAATGGAATCGGTTTAAAGGTAGGAATGTAATAAATATATTATTAACTTAAACTAAAAATATAAATTTTTCGACCTGAAAAATACCCTGATGTATAGTACAGGTGAAAATGTCAAAAAATTAAAATATTTTTAAAATTCTAAAAATGGGCTTGCAGTAGCAGAATAAAATTGGAAATAGGAAAAATGCAATCGGTTTAAAGGTAGGAATGTAATAAATATATTATTAACTTAAACTAAAAATATAAATTTTTCGACCTGAAAAATACCCTGATGTATAGTACAGGTGAAAATGTCAAAAAATTAAAATATTTTAATAATTCTAAAAATGGGCTTGCAGTGGCAGAATAAAATTGGAAATAGGAAAAATGCAATCGGTTTAAAGGTAGGAATGTAATAAATATATTATTAACTTAAACTAAAAATATAAATTTTTCGACCTGAAAAATACCCTGATGTATAGTACAGGTGAAAATGTCAAAAAATTAAAATATTTTAAAAATTCTAAAAATGGGCTTGCAGTAGCAGAATAAAATTGGAAATAGGAAAAATGCAATCGGTTTAAAGGTAGGAATGTAATAAATATATTATTAACTTAAACTAAAAATATAAATTTTTCGACCTGAAAAATACCCTGATGTATAGTACAGGTGAAAATGTCAAAAAAATAAAATATTTTAAAAATTCTAAAAATGGGCTTGCAGTAGCAGAATAAAATTGGAAATAGGAAAAATGCAATCGGTTTAAAGGTAGGAATGTAATAAATATATTATTAACTTAAACTAAAAATATAAATTTTTCGACCTGAAAAATACCCTGATGTATAGTACAGGTGAAAATGTCAAAAAATTAAAATATTTTTAAAATTCTAAAAATGGGCTTGCAGTAGCAGAATAAAATTGGAAATAGGAAAAATGCAATCGGTTTAAAGGTAGGAATGTAATAAATATATTATTAACTTAAACTAAAAATATAAATTTTTCGACCTGAAAAATACCCTGATGTATAGTACAGGTGAAAATGTCAAAAAATTAAAATATTTTTAAAATTCTAAAAATGGGCTTGCAGTAGCAGAATAAAATTGGAAATAGGAAAAATGGAATCGGTTTAAAGGTAGGAATGTAATAAATATATTATTAACTTAAACTAAAAATATAAATTTTTCGACCTGAAAAATACCCTGATGTATAGTACAGGTGAAAATGTCAAAAAATTAAAATATTTTTAAAATTCTAAAAATGGGCTTGCAGTAGCAGAATAAAATTGGAAATAGGAAAAATGCAATCGGTTTAAAGGTAGGAATGTAATAAATATATTATTAACTTAAACTAAAAATATAAATTTTTCGACCTGAAAAATACCCTGATGTATAGTACAGGTGAAAATGTCAAAAAATTAAAATATTTTTAAAATTCTAAAAATGGGCTTGCAGTAGCAGAATAAAATTGGAAATAGGAAAAATGGAATCGGTTTAAAGGTAGGAATGTAATAAATATATTATTAACTTAAACTAAAAATATAAATTTTTCGACCTGAAAAATACCCTGATGTATAGTACAGGTGAAAATGTCAAAAAATGAAAACATTTTTAAAATTCTAAAAATGGGCTTCCAGTAGCAGAATAAAATTGGAAATAAGAAAAATGGACTATGTTTAAAGATACGAATGTAATAAATATATTATTAACTTAAACTAAAAATATAAATTTTTCGACCTGAAAAATACCCTGATGTATAGTACAGGTGAAAATGTCAAAAAATTAAAATATTTTTAAAATTCTAAAAATGGGCTTGCAGTAGCAGAATAAAATTGGAAATTGGAAAAATGCAATCTGTTTAAAGGTACGAATGTAATAAATATATTATTAACTTAAACTAAAAATATAAATTTTTCGACCTGAAAAATACCCTGATGTATAGTACAGGTGAAAATGTCAAAAAATTAAAATATTTTTAAAATTCTAAAAATGGGCTTGCAGTAGCAGAATAAAATTGGAAATAGGAAAAATGGAATCGGTTTAAAGGTAGGAATGTAATAAATATATTATTAACTTAAACTAAAAATATAAATTTTTCGACCTGAAAAATACCCTGATGTATAGTACAGGTGAAAATGTCAAAAAATTAAAATATTTTAAAAATTCTAAAAATGGGCTTGCAGTAGCAGAATAAAATTGGAAATAGGAAAAATGCAATCGGTTTAAAGGTACGAATGTAATAAATATATTATTAACTTAAACTAAAAATATAAATTTTTCGACCTGAAAAATACCCTGATGTATAGTACAGGTGAAAATGTCAAAAAATTAAAATATTTTTAAAATTCTAAAAATGGGCTTGCAGTAGCAGAATAAAATTGGAAATAGGAAAAATGGAATCGGTTTAAAGGTAGGAATGTAATAAATATATTATTAACTTAAACTAAAAATATAAATTTTTCGACCTGAAAAATACCCTGATGTATAGTACAGGTGAAAATGTCAAAAAATGAAAACATTTTTAAAATTCTAAAAATGGGCTTCCAGTAGCAGAATAAAATTGGAAATAAGAAAAATGGACTATGTTTAAAGATACGAATGTAATAAATATATTATTAACTTAAACTAAAAATATAAATTTTTCGACCTGAAAAATACCCTGATGTATAGTACAGGTGAAAATGTCAAAAAATTAAAATATTTTTAAAATTCTAAAAATGGGCTTGCAGTAGCAGAATAAAATTGGAAATAGGAAAAATGGAATCGGTTTAAAGGTAGGAATGTAATAAATATATTATTAACTTAAACTAAAAATATAAATTTTTCGACCTGAAAAATACCCTGATGTATAGTACAGGTGAAAATGTCAAAAAATTAAAATATTTTTAAAATTCTAAAAATGGGCTTGCAGTAGCAGAATAAAATTGGAAATAGGAAAAATGGAATCGGTTTAAAGGTAGGAATGTAATAAATATATTATTAACTTAAACTAAAAATATAAATTTTTCGACCTGAAAAATACCCTGATGTATAGTACAGGTGAAAATGTCAAAAAATTAAAATATTTTAAAAATTCTAAAAATGGGCTTGCAGTAGCAGAATAAAATTGGAAATAGGAAAAATGCAATCGGTTTAAAGGTAGGAATGTAATAAATATATTATTAACTTAAACTAAAAATATAAATTTTTCGACCTGAAAAATACCCTGATGTATAGTACAGGTGAAAATGTCAAAAAATTAAAATATTTTTAAAATTCTAAAAATGGGCTTCCAGTAGCAGAATAAAATTGGAAATAGGAAAAATGGAATCGGTTTAAAGGTAGGAATGTAATAAATATATTATTAACTTAAACTAAAAATATAAATTTTTCGACCTGAAAAATACCCTGATGTATAGTACAGGTGAAAATGTCAAAAAATTAAAATATTTTTAAAATTCTAAAAATGGGCTTGCAGTAGCAGAATAAAATTGGAAATAGGAAAAATGCAATCGGTTTAAAGGTAGGAATGTAATAAATATATTATTAACTTAAACTAAAAATATAAATTTTTCGACCTGAAAAATACCCTGATGTATAGTACAGGTGAAAATGTCAAAAAATTAAAATATTTTAATAATTCTAAAAATGGGCTTGCAGTGGCAGAATAAAATTGGAAATAGGAAAAATGCAATCGGTTTAAAGGTAGGAATGTAATAAATATATTATTAACTTAAACTAAAAATATAAATTTTTCGACCTGAAAAATACCCTGATGTATAGTACAGGTGAAAATGTCAAAAAATTAAAATATTTTAAAAATTCTAAAAATGGGCTTGCAGTAGCAGAATAAAATTGGAAATAGGAAAAATGCAATCGGTTTAAAGGTAGGAATGTAATAAATATATTATTAACTTAAACTAAAAATATAAATTTTTCGACCTGAAAAATACCCTGATGTATAGTACAGGTGAAAATGTCAAAAAAATAAAATATTTTAAAAATTCTAAAAATGGGCTTGCAGTAGCAGAATAAAATTGGAAATAGGAAAAATGCAATCGGTTTAAAGGTAGGAATGTAATAAATATATTATTAACTTAAACTAAAAATATAAATTTTTCGACCTGAAAAATACCCTGATGTATAGTACAGGTGAAAATGTCAAAAAATTAAAATATTTTTAAAATTCTAAAAATGGGCTTGCAGTAGCAGAATAAAATTGGAAATTGGAAAAATGCAATCGGTTTAAAGGTAGGAATGTAATAAATATATTATTAACTTAAACTAAAAATATAAATTTTTCGACCTGAAAAATACCCTGATGTATAGTACAGGTGAAAATGTCAAAAAATTAAAATATTTTTAAAATTCTAAAAATGGGCTTCCAGTAGCAGAATAAAATTGGAAATAGGAAAAATGGAATCGGTTTAAAGGTAGGAATGTAATAAATATATTATTAACTTAAACTAAAAATATAAATTTTTCGACCTGAAAAATACCCTGATGTATAGTACAGGTGAAAATGTCAAAAAATTAAAATATTTTTAAAATTCTAAAAATGGGCTTGCAGTAGCAGAATAAAATTGGAAATAGGAAAAATGCAATCGGTTTAAAGGTAGGAATGTAATAAATATATTATTAACTTAA
Source organism: Phrynosoma blainvillii (assembly GCA_026167975.1). Lineage (NCBI taxonomy): Eukaryota > Metazoa > Chordata > Lepidosauria > Squamata > Phrynosomatidae > Phrynosoma > Phrynosoma blainvillii. Next base: position 1,440,789 of record JANUYF010000014.1, on the reverse strand, counting down.
ACTAAAAATATAAATTTTTCGACCTGAAAAATACCCTGATGTATAGTACAGGTGAAAATGTCAAAAAATTAAAATATTTTAATAATTCTAAAAATGGGCTTGCAGTGGCAGAATAAAATTGGAAATAGGAAAAATGCAATCGGTTTAAAGGTAGGAATGTAATAAATATATTATTAACTTAAACTAAAAATATAAATTTTTCGACCTGAAAAATACCCTGATGTATAGTACAGGTGAAAATGTCAAAAAATTAAAATATTTTAAAAATTCTAAAAATGGGCTTGCAGTAGCAGAATAAAATTGGAAATAGGAAAAATGCAATCGGTTTAAAGGTAGGAATGTAATAAATATATTATTAACTTAAACTAAAAATATAAATTTTTCGACCTGAAAAATACCCTGATGTATAGTACAGGTGAAAATGTCAAAAAATTAAAATATTTTAAAAATTCTAAAAATGGGCTTGCAGTAGCAGAATAAAATTGGAAATAGGAAAAATGCAATCGGTTTAAAGGTAGGAATGTAATAAATATATTATTAACTTAAACTAAAAATATAAATTTTTCGACCTGAAAAATACCCTGATGTATAGTACAGGTGAAAATGTCAAAAAAATAAAATATTTTAAAAATTCTAAAAATGGGCTTGCAGTAGCAGAATAAAATTGGAAATAGGAAAAATGCAATCGGTTTAAAGGTAGGAATGTAATAAATATATTATTAACTTAAACTAAAAATATAAATTTTTCGACCTGAAAAATACCCTGATGTATAGTACAGGTGAAAATGTCAAAAAATTAAAATATTTTTAAAATTCTAAAAATGGGCTTGCAGTAGCAGAATAAAATTGGAAATAGGAAAAATGCAATCGGTTTAAAGGTAGGAATGTAATAAATATATTATTAACTTAAACTAAAAATATAAATTTTTCGACCTGAAAAATACCCTGATGTATAGTACAGGTGAAAATGTCAAAAAATTAAAATATTTTTAAAATTCTAAAAATGGGCTTGCAGTAGCAGAATAAAATTGGAAATAGGAAAAATGGAATCGGTTTAAAGGTAGGAATGTAATAAATATATTATTAACTTAAACTAAAAATATAAATTTTTCGACCTGAAAAATACCCTGATGTATAGTACAGGTGAAAATGTCAAAAAATTAAAATATTTTTAAAATTCTAAAAATGGGCTTGCAGTAGCAGAATAAAATTGGAAATAGGAAAAATGCAATCGGTTTAAAGGTACGAATGTAATAAATATATTATTAACTTAAACTAAAAATTTAAATTTTTCGACCTGAAAAATACCCTGATGTATAGTACAGGTGAAAATGTCAAAAAATTAAAATATTTTTAAAATTCTAAAAATGGGCTTGCAGTAGCAGAATAAAATTGGAAATAGGAAAAATGGAATCGGTTTAAAGGTAGGAATGTAATAAATATATTATTAACTTAAACTAAAAATATAAATTTTTCGACCTGAAAAATACCCTGATGTATAGTACAGGTGAAAATGTCAAAAAATGAAAACATTTTTAAAATTCTAAAAATGGGCTTCCAGTAGCAGAATAAAATTGGAAATAAGAAAAATGGACTATGTTTAAAGATACGAATGTAATAAATATATTATTAACTTAAACTAAAAATATAAATTTTTCGACCTGAAAAATACCCTGATGTATAGTACAGGTGAAAATGTCAAAAAATTAAAATATTTTTAAAATTCTAAAAATGGGCTTGCAGTAGCAGAATAAAATTGGAAATAGGAAAAATGGAATTGGTTTAAAGGTAGGAATGTAATAAATATATTATTAACTTAAACTAAAAATATAAATTTTTCGACCTGAAAAATACCCTGATGTATAGTACAGGTGAAAATGTCAAAAAATTAAAATATTTTTAAAATTCTAAAAATGGGCTTGCAGTAGCAGAATAAAATTGGAAATAGGAAAAATGGAATCGGTTTAAAGGTAGGAATGTAATAAATATATTATTAACTTAAACTAAAAATATAAATTTTTCGACCTGAAAAATACCCTGATGTATAGTACAGGTGAAAATGTCAAAAAATTAAAATATTTTAAAAATTCTAAAAATGGGCTTGCAGTAGCAGAATAAAATTGGAAATAGGAAAAATGCAATCGGTTTAAAGGTAGGAATGTAATAAATATATTATTAACTTAAACTAAAAATATAAATTTTTCGACCTGAAAAATACCCTGATGTATAGTACAGGTGAAAATGTCAAAAAATTAAAATATTTTTAAAATTCTAAAAATGGGCTTCCAGTAGCAGAATAAAATTGGAAATAGGAAAAATGGAATCGGTTTAAAGGTAGGAATGTAATAAATATATTATTAACTTAAACTAAAAATATAAATTTTTCGACCTGAAAAATACCCTGATGTATAGTACAGGTGAAAATGTCAAAAAATTAAAATATTTTTAAAATTCTAAAAATGGGCTTGCAGTAGCAGAATAAAATTGGAAATAGGAAAAATGCAATCGGTTTAAAGGTAGGAATGTAATAAATATATTATTAACTTAAACTAAAAATATAAATTTTTCGACCTGAAAAATACCCTGATGTATAGTACAGGTGAAAATGTCAAAAAATTAAAATATTTTAATAATTCTAAAAATGGGCTTGCAGTGGCAGAATAAAATTGGAAATAGGAAAAATGCAATCGGTTTAAAGGTAGGAATGTAATAAATATATTATTAACTTAAACTAAAAATATAAATTTTTCGACCTGAAAAATACCCTGATGTATAGTACAGGTGAAAATGTCAAAAAATTAAAATATTTTAAAAATTCTAAAAATGGGCTTGCAGTAGCAGAATAAAATTGGAAATAGGAAAAATGCAATCGGTTTAAAGGTAGGAATGTAATAAATATATTATTAACTTAAACTAAAAATATAAATTTTTCGACCTGAAAAATACCCTGATGTATAGTACAGGTGAAAATGTCAAAAAAATAAAATATTTTAAAAATTCTAAAAATGGGCTTGCAGTAGCAGAATAAAATTGGAAATAGGAAAAATGCAATCGGTTTAAAGGTAGGAATGTAATAAATATATTATTAACTTAAACTAAAAATATAAATTTTTCGACCTGAAAAATACCCTGATGTATAGTACAGGTGAAAATGTCAAAAAATTAAAATATTTTTAAAATTCTAAAAATGGGCTTGCAGTAGCAGAATAAAATTGGAAATAGGAAAAATGCAATCGGTTTAAAGGTAGGAATGTAATAAATATATTATTAACTTAAACTAAAAATATAAATTTTTCGACCTGAAAAATACCCTGATGTATAGTACAGGTGAAAATGTCAAAAAATTAAAATATTTTTAAAATTCTAAAAATGGGCTTGCAGTAGCAGAATAAAATTGGAAATAGGAAAAATGGAATCGGTTTAAAGGTAGGAATGTAATAAATATATTATTAACTTAAACTAAAAATATAAATTTTTCGACCTGAAAAATACCCTGATGTATAGTACAGGTGAAAATGTCAAAAAATTAAAATATTTTTAAAATTCTAAAAATGGGCTTGCAGTAGCAGAATAAAATTGGAAATAGGAAAAATGCAATCGGTTTAAAGGTAGGAATGTAATAAATATATTATTAACTTAAACTAAAAATATAAATTTTTCGACCTGAAAAATACCCTGATGTATAGTACAGGTGAAAATGTCAAAAAATTAAAATATTTTTAAAATTCTAAAAATGGGCTTGCAGTAGCAGAATAAAATTGGAAATAGGAAAAATGGAATCGGTTTAAAGGTAGGAATGTAATAAATATATTATTAACTTAAACTAAAAATATAAATTTTTCGACCTGAAAAATACCCTGATGTATAGTACAGGTGAAAATGTCAAAAAATGAAAACATTTTTAAAATTCTAAAAATGGGCTTCCAGTAGCAGAATAAAATTGGAAATAAGAAAAATGGACTATGTTTAAAGATACGAATGTAATAAATATATTATTAACTTAAACTAAAAATATAAATTTTTCGACCTGAAAAATACCCTGATGTATAGTACAGGTGAAAATGTCAAAAAATTAAAATATTTTTAAAATTCTAAAAATGGGCTTGCAGTAGCAGAATAAAATTGGAAATTGGAAAAATGCAATCGGTTTAAAGGTACGAATGTAATAAATATATTATTAACTTAAACTAAAAATATAAATTTTTCGACCTGAAAAATACCCTGATGTATAGTACAGGTGAAAATGTCAAAAAATTAAAATATTTTTAAAATTCTAAAAATGGGCTTGCAGTAGCAGAATAAAATTGGAAATAGGAAAAATGGAATCGGTTTAAAGGTAGGAATGTAATAAATATATTATTAACTTAAACTAAAAATATAAATTTTTCGACCTGAAAAATACCCTGATGTATAGTACAGGTGAAAATGTCAAAAAATTAAAATATTTTTAAAATTCTAAAAATGGGCTTGCAGTAGCAGAATAAAATTGGAAATAGGAAAAATGCAATCGGTTTAAACGTAGGAATGTAATAAATATATTATTAACTTAAACTAAAAATATAAATTTTTCGACCTGAAAAATACCCTGATGTATAGTACAGGTGAAAATGTCAAAAAATTAAAATATTTTTAAAATTCTAAAAATGGGCTTGCAGTAGCAGAATAAAATTGGAAATAGGAAAAATGGAATCGGTTTAAAGGTAGGAATGTAATAAATATATTATTAACTTAAACTAAAAATATAAATTTTTTGACCTGAAAAATACCCTGATGTATAGTACAGGTGAAAATGTCAAAAAATTAAAATATTTTTAAAATTCTAAAAATGGGCTTGCAGTAGCAGAATAAAATTGGAAATAGGAAAAATGCAATCGGTTTAAAGGTACGAATGTAATAAATATATTATTAACTTAAACTAAAAATATAAATTTTTCGACCTGAAAAATACCCTGATGTATAGTACAGGTGAAAATGTCAAAAAATTAAAATATTTTTAAAATTCTAAAAATGGGCTTGCAGTAGCAGAATAAAATTGGAAATAGGAAAAATGGAATCGGTTTAAAGGTAGGAATGTAATAAATATATTATTAACTTAAACTAAAAATATAAATTTTTCGACCTGAAAAATACCCTGATGTATAGTACAGGTGAAAATGTCAAAAAATGAAAACATTTTTAAAATTCTAAAAATGGGCTTCCAGTAGCAGAATAAAATTGGAAATAAGAAAAATGGACTATGTTTAAAGATACGAATGTAATAAATATATTATTAACTTAAACTAAAAATATAAATTTTTCGACCTGAAAAATACCCTGATGTATAGTACAGGTGAAAATGTCAAAAAATTAAAATATTTTTAAAATTCTAAAAATGGGCTTGCAGTAGCAGAATAAAATTGGAAATAGGAAAAATGGAATCGGTTTAAAGGTAGGAATGTAATAAATATATTATTAACTTAAACTAAAAATATAAATTTTTCGACCTGAAAAATACCCTGATGTATAGTACAGGTGAAAATGTCAAAAAATTAAAATATTTTTAAAATTCTAAAAATGGGCTTGCAGTAGCAGAATAAAATTGGAAATAGGAAAAATGGAATCGGTTTAAAGGTAGGAATGTAATAAATATATTATTAACTTAAACTAAAAATATAAATTTTTCGACCTGAAAAATACCCTGATGTATAGTACAGGTGAAAATGTCAAAAAATTAAAATATTTTAAAAATTCTAAAAATGGGCTTGCAGTAGCAGAATAAAATTGGAAATAGGAAAAATGCAATCGGTTTAAAGGTAGGAATGTAATAAATATATTATTAACTTAAACTAAAAATATAAATTTTTCGACCTGAAAAATACCCTGATGTATAGTACAGGTGAAAATGTCAAAAAATTAAAATATTTTTAAAATTCTAAAAATGGGCTTCCAGTAGCAGAATAAAATTGGAAATAGGAAAAATGGAATCGGTTTAAAGGTAGGAATGTAATAAATATATTATTAACTTAAACTAAAAATATAAATTTTTCGACCTGAAAAATACCCTGATGTATAGTACAGGTGAAAATGTCAAAAAATTAAAATATTTTTAAAATTCTAAAAATGGGCTTGCAGTAGCAGAATAAAATTGGAAATAGGAAAAATGCAATCGGTTTAAAGGTAGGAATGTAATAAATATATTATTAACTTAAACTAAAAATATAAATTTTTCGACCTGAAAAATACCCTGATGTATAGTACAGGTGAAAATGTCAAAAAATTAAAATATTTTTAAAATTCTAAAAATGGGCTTGCAGTAGCAGAATAAAATTGGAAATAGGAAAAATGGAATCGGTTTAAAGGTAGGAATGTAATAAATATATTATTAACTTAAACTAAAAATATAAATTTTTCGACCTGAAAAATACCCTGATGTATAGTACAGGTGAAAATGTCAAAAAATTAAAATATTTTTAAAATTCTAAAAATGGGCTTGCAGTAGCAGAATAAAATTGGAAATAGGAAAAATGCAATCGGTTTAAAGGTAGGAATGTAATAAATATATTATTAACTTAAACTAAAAATATAAATTTTTCGACCTGAAAAATACCCTGATGTATAGTACAGGTGAAAATGTCAAAAAATTAAAATATTTTTAAAATTCTAAAAATGGGCTTGCAGTAGCAGAATAAAATTGGAAATAGGAAAAATGGAATCGGTTTAAAGGTAGGAATGTAATAAATATATTATTAACTTAAACTAAAAATATAAATTTTTCGACCTGAAAAATACCCTGATGTATAGTACAGGTGAAAATGTCAAAAAATGAAAACATTTTTAAAATTCTAAAAATGGGCTTCCAGTAGCAGAATAAAATTGGAAATAAGAAAAATGGACTATGTTTAAAGATACGAATGTAATAAATATATTATTAACTTAAACTAAAAATATAAATTTTTCGACCTGAAAAATACCCTGATGTATAGTACAGGTGAAAATGTCAAAAAATTAAAATATTTTTAAAATTCTAAAAATGGGCTTGCAGTAGCAGAATAAAATTGGAAATTGGAAAAATGCAATCGGTTTAAAGGTACGAATGTAATAAATATATTATTAACTTAAACTAAAAATATAAATTTTTCGACCTGAAAAATACCCTGATGTATAGTACAGGTGAAAATGTCAAAAAATTAAAATATTTTTAAAATTCTAAAAATGGGCTTGCAGTAGCAGAATAAAATTGGAAATAGGAAAAATGGAATCGGTTTAAAGGTAGGAATGTAATAAATATATTATTAACTTAAACTAAAAATATAAATTTTTCGACCTGAAAAATACCCTGATGTATAGTACAGGTGAAAATGTCAAAAAATTAAAATATTTTTAAAATTCTAAAAATGGGCTTGCAGTAGCAGAATAAAATTGGAAATAGGAAAAATGCAATCGGTTTAAACGTAGGAATGTAATAAATATATTATTAACTTAAACTAAAAATATAAATTTTTCGACCTGAAAAATACCCTGATGTATAGTACAGGTGAAAATGTCAAAAAATTAAAATATTTTTAAAATTCTAAAAATGGGCTTGCAGTAGCAGAATAAAATTGGAAATAGGAAAAATGGAATCGGTTTAAAGGTAGGAATGTAATAAATATATTATTAACTTAAACTAAAAATATAAATTTTTTGACCTGAAAAATACCCTGATGTATAGTACAGGTGAAAATGTCAAAAAATTAAAATATTTTTAAAATTCTAAAAATGGGCTTGCAGTAGCAGAATAAAATTGGAAATAGGAAAAATGCAATCGGTTTAAAGGTACGAATGTAATAAATATATTATTAACTTAAACTAAAAATATAAATTTTTCGACCTGAAAAATACCCTGATGTATAGTACAGGTGAAAATGTCAAAAAATTAAAATATTTTTAAAATTCTAAAAATGGGCTTGCAGTAGCAGAATAAAATTGGAAATAGGAAAAATGGAATCGGTTTAAAGGTAGGAATGTAATAAATATATTATTAACTTAAACTAAAAATATAAATTTTTCGACCTGAAAAATACCCTGATGTATAGTACAGGTGAAAATGTCAAAAAATGAAAACATTTTTAAAATTCTAAAAATGGGCTTCCAGTAGCAGAATAAAATTGGAAATAAGAAAAATGGACTATGTTTAAAGATACGAATGTAATAAATATATTATTAACTTAAACTAAAAATATAAATTTTTCGACCTGAAAAATACCCTGATGTATAGTACAGGTGAAAATGTCAAAAAATTAAAATATTTTTAAAATTCTAAAAATGGGCTTGCAGTAGCAGAATAAAATTGGAAATAGGAAAAATGGAATCGGTTTAAAGGTAGGAATGTAATAAATATATTATTAACTTAAACTAAAAATATAAATTTTTCGACCTGAAAAATACCCTGATGTATAGTACAGGTGAAAATGTCAAAAAATTAAAATATTTTTAAAATTCTAAAAATGGGCTTGCAGTAGCAGAATAAAATTGGAAATAGGAAAAATGGAATCGGTTTAAAGGTAGGAATGTAATAAATATATTATTAACTTAAACTAAAAATATAAATTTTTCGACCTGAAAAATACCCTGATGTATAGTACAGGTGAAAATGTCAAAAAATTAAAATATTTTTAAAATTCTAAAAATGGGCTTCCAGTAGCAGAATAAAATTGGAAATAGGAAAAATGGAATCGGTTTAAAGGTAGGAATGTAATAAATATATTATTAACTTAAACTAAAAATATAAATTTTTCGACCTGAAAAATACCCTGATGTATAGTACAGGTGAAAATGTCAAAAAATTAAAATATTTTTAAAATTCTAAAAATGGGCTTCCAGTAGCAGAATAAAATTGGAAATAGGAAAAATGGAATCGGTTTAAAGGTAGGAATGTAATAAATATATTATTAACTTAAACTAAAAATATAAATTTTTCGACCTGAAAAATACCCTGATGTATAGTACAGGTGAAAATGTCAAAAAATTAAAATATTTTTAAAATTCTAAAAATGGGCTTGCAGTAGCAGAATAAAATTGGAAATAGGAAAAATGCAATCGGTTTAAAGGTAGGAATGTAATAAATATATTATTAACTTAAACTAAAAATATAAATTTTTCGACCTGAAAAATACCCTGATGTATAGTACAGGTGAAAATGTCAAAAAATTAAAATATTTTAATAATTCTAAAAATGGGCTTGCAGTGGCAGAATAAAATTGGAAATAGGAAAAATGCAATCGGTTTAAAGGTAGGAATGTAATAAATATATTATTAACTTAAACTAAAAATATAAATTTTTCGACCTGAAAAATACCCTGATGTATAGTACAGGTGAAAATGTCAAAAAATTAAAATATTTTAAAAATTCTAAAAATGGGCTTGCAGTAGCAGAATAAAATTGGAAATAGGAAAAATGCAATCGGTTTAAAGGTAGGAATGTAATAAATATATTATTAACTTAAACTAAAAATATAAATTTTTCGACCTGAAAAATACCCTGATGTATAGTACAGGTGAAAATGTCAAAAAAATAAAATATTTTAAAAATTCTAAAAATGGGCTTGCAGTAGCAGAATAAAATTGGAAATAGGAAAAATGCAATCGGTTTAAAGGTAGGAATGTAATAAATATATTATTAACTTAAACTAAAAATATAAATTTTTCGACCTGAAAAATACCCTGATGTATAGTACAGGTGAAAATGTCAAAAAATTAAAATATTTTTAAAATTCTAAAAATGGGCTTGCAGTAGCAGAATAAAATTGGAAATAGGAAAAATGCAATCGGTTTAAAGGTAGGAATGTAATAAATATATTATTAACTTAAACTAAAAATATAAATTTTTCGACCTGAAAAATACCCTGATGTATAGTACAGGTGAAAATGTCAAAAAATTAAAATATTTTTAAAATTCTAAAAATGGGCTTGCAGTAGCAGAATAAAATTGGAAATAGGAAAAATGGAATCGGTTTAAAGGTAGGAATGTAATAAATATATTATTAACTTAAACTAAAAATATAAATTTTTCGACCTGAAAAATACCCTGATGTATAGTACAGGTGAAAATGTCAAAAAATTAAAATATTTTTAAAATTCTAAAAATGGGCTTGCAGTAGCAGAATAAAATTGGAAATAGGAAAAATGGAATCGGTTTAAAGGTAGGAATGTAATAAATATATTATTAACTTAAACTAAAAATATAAATTTTTCGACCTGAAAAATACCCTGATGTATAGTACAGGTGAAAATGTCAAAAAATGAAAACATTTTTAAAATTCTAAAAATGGGCTTCCAGTAGCAGAATAAAATTGGAAATAAGAAAAATGGACTATGTTTAAAGATACGAATGTAATAAATATATTATTAACTTAAACTAAAAATATAAATTTTTCGACCTGAAAAATACCCTGATGTATAGTACAGGTGAAAATGTCAAAAAATTAAAATATTTTTAAAATTCTAAAAATGGGCTTGCAGTAGCAGAATAAAATTGGAAATAGGAAAAATGGAATCGGTTTAAAGGTAGGAATGTAATAAATATATTATTAACTTAAACTAAAAATATAAATTTTTCGACCTGAAAAATACCCTGATGTATAGTACAGGTGAAAATGTCAAAAAATTAAAATATTTTTAAAATTCTAAAAATGGGCTTGCAGTAGCAGAATAAAATTGGAAATAGGAAAAATGGAATCGGTTTAAAGGTAGGAATGTAATAAATATATTATTAACTTAAACTAAAAATATAAATTATTCGACCTGAAAAATACCCTGATGTATAGTACAGGTGAAAATGTCAAAAAAATAAAATATTTTTAAAATTCTAAAAATGGGCTTGCAGTAGCAGAATAAAATTGGAAATAGGAAAAATGGAATCGGTTTAAAGGTAGGAATGTAATAAATATATTATTAACTTAAACTAAAAATATAAATTTTTCGACCTGAAAAATACCCTGATGTATAGTACAGGTGAAAATGTCAAAAAATTAAAATATTTTTAAAATTCTAAAAATGGGCTTGCAGTAGCAGAATAAAATTGGAAATAGGAAAAATGCAATCGGTTTAAAGGTAGGAATGTAATAAATATATTATTAACTTAAACTAAAAATATAAATTTTTCGACCTGAAAAATACCCTGATGTATAGTACAGGTGAAAATGTCAAAAAATTAAAATATTTTTAAAATTATAAAAATGGGCTTGCAGTAGCAGAATAAAATTGGAAATAGGAAAAATGCAATCGGTTTAAAGGTACGAATGTAATAAATATATTATTAACTTAAACTAAAAATATAAATTTTTCGACCTGAAAAATACCCTGATGTATAGTACAGGTGAAAATGTCAAAAAATTAAAATATTTTTAAAATTCTAAAAATGGGCTTGCAGTAGCAGAATAAAATTGGAAATAGGAAAAATGGAATCGGTTTAAAGGTAGGAATGTAATAAATATATTATTAACTTAAACTAAAAATATAAATTTTTCGACCTGAAAAATACCCTGATGTATAGTACAGGTGAAAATGTCAAAAAATTAAAATATTTTTAAAATTCTAAAAATGGGCTTGCAGTAGCAGAATAAAATTGGAAATAGGAAAAATGGAATCGGTTTAAAGGTACGAATGTAATAAATATATTATTAACTTAAACTAAAAATATAAATTTTTCAACCTGAAAAATACCCTGATGTATAGTACAGGTGAAAATGTCAAAAAATTAAAATATTTTTAAAATTCTAAAAATGGGCTTGCAGTAGCAGAATAAAATTGGAAATAGGAAAAATGCAATCGGTTTAAAGGTAGGAATGTAATAAATATATTATTAACTTAAACTAAAAATATAAATTTTTCGACCTGAAAAATACCCTGATGTATAGTACAGGTGAAAATGTCAAAAAATGAAAATATTTTTAAAATTCTAAAAATGGGCTTGCAGTAGCAGAATAAAATTGGAAATAGGAAAAATGGAATCGGTTTAAAGGTAGGAATGTAATAAATATATTATTAACTTAAACTAAAAATATAAATTTTTCGACCTGAAAAATACCCTGATGTATAGTACAGGTGAAAATGTCAAAAAATTAAAATATTTTTAAAATTCTAAAAATGGGCTTGCAGTGGCAGAATAAAATTGGAAATAGGAAAAATGCAATCGGTTTAAAGGTAGGAATGTAATAAATATATTATTAACTTAAATTAAATATATAAAATTTTCGACCTGAAAAATACCCTGATGTATAGTACAGGTGAAAATGTCAAAAAATTAAAATATTTTTAAAATTCTAAAAATGGGCTTGCAGTAGCAGAATAAAATTGGAAATAGGAAAAATGCAATCGGTTTAAAGGTAGGAATGTAATAAATATATTATTAACTTAAACTAAAAATATAAATTTTTCGACCTGAAAAATACCCTGATGGTACAGGTGAAAATGTCAAAAAATTAAAATATTTTTAAAATTCTAAAAATGGGCTTGCAGTAGCAGAATAAAATTGGAAATAGGAAAAATGCAATCGGTTTAAAGGTAGGAATGTAATAAATATATTATTAACTTAAACTAAAAATATAAATTTTTCGACCTGAAAAATACCCTGATGTATAGTACAGGTGAAAATGTCAAAAAATTAAAATATTTTTAAAATTCTAAAAATGGGCTTGCAGTAGCAGAATAAAATTGGAAATAGGAAAAATGCAATCGGTTTAAAGGTAGGAATGTAATAAATATATTATTAACTTAAACTAAAAATATAAATTTTTCGACCTGAAAAATACCCTGATGTATAGTACAGGTGAAAATGTCAAAAAATTAAAATATTTTTAAAATTCTAAAAATGGGCTTGCAGTAGCAGAATAAAATTGGAAATAGGAAAAATGGAATCGGTTTAAAGGTACGAATGTAATAAATATATTATTAACTTAAACTAAAAATATAAATTTTTCGACCTGAAAAATACCCTGATGTATAGTACAGGTGAAAATGTCAAAAAATTAAAATATTTTTAAAATTCTAAAAATGGGCTTGCAGTAGCAGAATAAAATTGGAAATAGGAAAAATGCAATCGGTTTAAAGGTAGGAATGTAATAAATATATTATTAACTTAAACTAAAAATATAAATTTTTCGACCTGAAAAATACCCTGATGTATAGTACAGGTGAAAATGTCAAAAAATTAAAATATTTTTAAAATTCTAAAAATGGGCTTGCAGTAGCAGAATAAAATTGGAAATAGGAAAAATGCAATCGGTTTAAAGGTAGGAATGTAATAAATATATTATTAACTTAAACTAAAAATATAAATTTTTCGACCTGAAAAATACCCTGATGTATAGTACAGGTGAAAATGTCAAAAAATGAAAATATTTTTAAAATTCTAAAAATGGGCTTGCAGTAGCAGAATAAAATTGGAAATAGGAAAAATGGAATCGGTTTAAAGGTAGGAATGTAATAAATATATTATTAACTTAAACTAAAAATATAAATTTTTCGACCTGAAAAATACCCTGATGTATAGTACAGGTGAAAATGTCAAAAAATTAAAATATTTTAAAAATTCTAAAAATGGGCTTGCAGTAGCAGAATAAAATTGGAAATAGGAAAAATGCAATCGGTTTAAAGGTAGGAATGTAATAAATATATTATTAACTTAAACTAAAAATATAAATTTTTCGACCTGAAAAATACCCTGATGTATAGTACAGGTGAAAATGTCAAAAAATTAAAATATTTTTAAAATTCTAAAAATGGGCTTGCAGTAGCAGAATAAAATTGGAAATAGGAAAAATGGACTATGTTTAAAGATACGAATGTAATAAATATATTATTAACTTAAACTAAAAATATAAATTTTTCGACCTGAAAAATACCCTGATGTATAGTACAGGTGAAAATGTCAAAAAATGAAAACATTTTTAACATTCTAAAAATGGGCTTGCAGTAGCAGAATAAAATTGGAAATAGGAAAAATGCAATCGGTTTAAAGGTAGGAATGTAATAAATATATTATTAACTTAAACTAAAAATATAAATTTTTCGACCTGAAAAATACCCTGATGTATAGTACAGGTGAAAATGTCAAAAAATGAAAATATTTTTAAAATTCTAAAAATGGGCTTGCAGTAGCAGAATAAAATTGGAAATAGGAAAAATGGACTATGTTTAAAGGTACGAATGTAATAAATATATTATTAACTTAAACTAAAAATATAAATTTTTCGACCTGAAAAATACCCTGATGTATAGTACAGGTGAAAATGTCAAAAAATTAAAATATTTTTAAAATTCTAAAAATGGGCTTGCAGTGGCAGAATAAAATTGGAAATAGGAAAAATGCAATCGGTTTAAAGGTAGGAATGTAATAAATATATTATTAACTTAAATTAAATATATAAAATTTTCGACCTGAAAAATACCCTGATGTATAGTACAGGTGAAAATGTCAAAAAATGAAAATATTTTTAAAATTCTAAAAATGGGCTTGCAGTAGCAGAATAAAATTGGAAATAGGAAAAATGCAATCGGTTTAAAGGTAGGAATGTAATAAATATATTATTAACTTAAACTAAAAATATAAATTTTTCGACCTGAAAAATACCCTGATGGTACAGGTGAAAATGTCAAAAAATTAAAATATTTTTAAAATTCTAAAAATGGGCTTGCAGTAGCAGAATAAAATTGGAAATAGGAAAAATGGACTATGTTTAAAGATACGAATGTAATAAATATATTATTAACTTAAACTAAAAATATAAATTTTTCGACCTGAAAAATACCCTGATGTATAGTACAGGTGAAAATGTCAAAAAATGAAAATATTTTTAAAATTCTAAAAATGGGCTTGCAGTAGCAGAATAAAATTGGAAATAGGAAAAATGCAATCGGTTTAAAGGTAGGAATGTAATAAATATATTATTAACTTAAACTAAAAATATAAATTTTTCGACCTGAAAAATACCCTGATGTATAGTACAGGTGAAAATGTCAAAAAATGAAAATATTTTTAAAATTCTAAAAATGGGCTTGCAGTAGCAGAATAAAATTGGAAATAGGAAAAATGCAATCGGTTTAAAGGTAGGAATGTAATAAATATATTATTAACTTAAACTAAAAATATAAATTTTTCGACCTGAAAAATACCCTGATGTATAGTACAGGTGAAAATGTCAAAAAATGAAAATATTTTTAAAATTCTAAAAATGGGCTTGCAGTAGCAGAATAAAATTGGAAATAGGAAAAATGGAATCAGTTTAAAGGTACGAATGTAATAAATATATCATTAACTTAAACTATAAATATAAATTTTTCGACCTGAAAAATACCCTGATGTATAGTACAGGTGAAAATGTCAAAAAATTAAAATATTTTTAAAATTCTAAAAATGGGCTTGCAGTAGCAGAATAAAATTGGAAATAGGAAAAATGCAATCGGTTTAAAGGTAGGAATGTAATAAATATATTATTAACTTAAACTAAAAATATAAATTTTTCGACCTGAAAAATACCCTGATGTATAGTACAGGTGAAAATGTCAAAAAATTAAAATATTTTTAAAATTCTAAAAATGGGCTTGCAGTAGCAGAATAAAATTGGAAATAGGAAAAATGCAATCGGTTTAAAGGTAGGAATGTAATAAATATATTATTAACTTAAACTAAAAATATAAATTTTTCGACCTGAAAAATACCCTGATGTACAGGTGAAAATGTAAAAAAAGGAAAATATTTTTAAAATTCTAAAAATGGGCTTGCAGTAGCAGAATAAAATTGGAAATAGGAAAAATGCAATCGGTTTAAAGGTAGGAATGTAATAAATATATTATTAACTTAAACTAAAAATATAAATTTTTCGACCTGAAAAATACCCTGATGTATAGTACAGGTGAAAATGTCAAAAAATTAAAATATTTTTAAAATTCTAAAAATGGGCTTGCAGTAGCAGAATAAAATTGGAAATAGGAAAAATGCAATCGGTTTAAAGGTAGGAATGTAATAAATATATTATTAACTTAAACTAAAAATATAAATTTTTCGACCTGAAAAATACCCTGATGTATAGTACAGGTGAAAATGTCAAAAAATTAAAATATTTTTAAAATTCTAAAAATGGGCTTGCAGTGGCAGAATAAAATTGGAAATAGGAAAAATGCAATCGGTTTAAAGCTAGGAATGTAATAAATATATTATTAACTTAAACTAAAAATATAAATTTTTCGACCTGAAAAATACCCTGATGTATAGTACAGGTGAAAAAGTCAAAAAATTAAAATATTTTTAAAATTCTAAAAATGGGCTTACAGTAGCAGAATAAAATTGGAAATAGGAAAAATGCAATCGGTTTAAAGGTAGGAATGTAATAAATATATTATTAAGTTAAACTAAAAATATAAAATTTTCGACCTGAAAAATACCCTGATGTATAGTACAGGTGAAAATGTCAAAAAATGAAAATATTTTTAAAATTCTAAAAATGGGCTTGCAGTAGCAGAATAAAATTGGAAATAGGAAAAATGGACTATGTTTAAAGATACAAATGTAATAAATATATTATTAACTTAAACTAAAAATATAAATTTTTCGACCTGAAAAATACCCTGATGTATAGTACAGGTGAAAATGTCAAAAAATGAAAATATTTTTAAAATTCTAAAAATGGGCTTGCAGTAGCAGAATAAAATTGGAAATAGGAAAAATGCAATCGGTTTAAAGGTAGGAATGTAATAAATATATTATTAACTTAAACTAAAAATATAAATTTTTCGACCTGAAAAATACCCTGATGTATAGTACAGGTGAAAATGTCAAAAAATGAAAATATTTTTAAAATTCTAAAAATGGGCTTGCAGTAGCAGAATAAAATTGGAAATAGGAAAAATGCAATCGGTTTAAAGGTAGGAATGTAATAAATATATTATTAACTTAAACTAAAAATATAAATTTTTCGACCTGAAAAATACCCTGATGTATAGTACAGGTGAAAATGTCAAAAAATTAAAATATTTTTAAAATTCTAGAAATGGGCTTGCAGTGGCAGAATAAAATTGGAAATAGGAAAAATG
The DNA here is from genome assembly GCA_026167975.1 of Phrynosoma blainvillii. Lineage (NCBI taxonomy): Eukaryota > Metazoa > Chordata > Lepidosauria > Squamata > Phrynosomatidae > Phrynosoma > Phrynosoma blainvillii. Next base: position 1,423,740 of record JANUYF010000014.1, on the reverse strand, counting down.
CAATCGGTTTAAAGGTAGGAATGTAATAAATATATTATTAACTTAAACTAAAAATATAAAATTTTCGACCTGAAAAATACCCTGATGTATAGTACAGGTGAAAATGTCAAAAAATGAAAATATTTTTAAAATTCTAAAAATGGGCTTGCAGTAGCAGAATAAAATTGGAAATAGGAAAAATGGACTATGTTTAAAGATACGAATGTAATAAATATATTATTAACTTAAACTAAAAATATAAATTTTTCGACCTGAAAAATACCCTGATGTATAGTACAGGTGAAAATGTCAAAAAATTAAAATATTTTTAAAATTCTAAAAATGGGCTTGCAGTAGCAGAATAAAATTGGAAATAGGAAAAATGCAATCGGTTTAAAGGTAGGAATGTAATAAATATATTATTAACTTAAACTAAAAATATAAATTTTTGGACCTGAAAAATACCCTGATGTATAGTACAGGTGAAAATGTCAAAAAATTAAAATATTTTTAAAATTCTAAAAATGGGCTTGCAGTAGCAGAATAAAATTGGAAATAGGAAAAATGGAATCGGTTTAAAGGTACGAATGTAATAAATATATTATTAACTTAAACTAAAAATATAAATTTTTCGACCTGAAAAATACCTTGATGTATAGTACAGGTGAAAATGTCAAAAAATTAAAATATTTTTAAAATTCTAAAAATGGGCTTGCAGTAGCAGAATAAAATTAGAAATAGGAAAAATGCAATCGGTTTAAAGGTAGGAATGTAATAAATATATTATTAACGTAAACTAAAAATATAAATTTTTCGACCTGAAAAATACCCTGATGTATAGTACAGGTGAAAATGTCAAAAAATTAAAATATTTTTAAAATTCTAAAAATGGGCTTGCAGTAGCAGAATAAAATTGGAAATAGGAAAAATGCAATCGGTTTAAAGGTAGGAATGTAATAAATATATTATTAACTTAAACTAAAAATATAAATTTTTCGACCTGAAAAATACCCTGATGTATAGTACAGGTGAAAATGTCAAAAAATTAAAATATTTTTAAAATTCTAAAAATGGGCTTGCAGTAGCAGAATAAAATTGGAAATAGGAAAAATGCAATCGGTTTAAAGGTAGGAATGTAATAAATATATTATTAACTTAAACTAAAAATATAAATTTTTCGACCTGAAAAATACCCTGATGTATAGTACAGGTGAAAATGTCAAAAAATTAAAATATTTTAAAAATTCTAAAAATGGGCTTGCAGTAGCAGAATAAAATTGGAAATAGGAAAAATGCAATCGGTTTAAAGGTAGGAATGTAATAAATATATTATTAACTTAAACTAAAAATATAAATTTTTCGACCTGAAAAATACCCTGATGTATAGTACAGGTGAAAATGTCAAAAAATTAAAATATTTTTAAAATTCTAAAAATGGGCTTGCAGTAGCAGAATAAAATTGGAAATAGGAAAAATGCAATCGGTTTAAAGGTAGGAATGTAATAAATATATTATTAACTTAAACTAAAAATATAAATTTTTCGACCTGAAAAATACCCTGATGTATAGTACAGGTGAAAATGTCAAAAAATTAAAATATTTTAAAAATTCTAAAAATGGGCTTGCAGTAGCAGAATAAAATTGGAAATAGGAAAAATGGAATCGGTTTAAAGGTAGGAATGTAATAAATATATTATTAACTTAAACTAAAAATATAAATTTTTCGACCTGAAAAATACCCTGATGTATAGTACAGGTGAAAATGTCAAAAAATTAAAATATTTTTAAAATTCTAAAAATGGGCTTGCAGTAGCAGAATAAAATTGGAAATAGGAAAAATGGAATCGGTTTAAAGGTAGGAATGTAATAAATATATTATTAACTTAAACTAAAAATATAAATTTTTCGACCTGAAAAATACCCTGATGTATAGTACAGGTGAAAATGTCAAAAAATTAAAATATTTTTAAAATTCTAAAAATGGGCTTCCAGTAGCAGAATAAAATTGGAAATAAGAAAAATGGACTATGTTTAAAGATACGAATGTAATAAATATATTATTAACTTAAACTAAAAATATAAATTTTTCGACCTGAAAAATACCCTGATGTATAGTACAGGTGAAAATGTCAAAAAATGAAAATATTTTTAAAATTCTAAAAATGGGCTTCCAGTAGCAGAATAAAATTGGAAATAGGAAAAATGGAATCGGTTTAAAGGTAGGAATGTAATAAATATATTATTAACTTAAACTAAAAATATAAATTTTTCGACCTGAAAAATACCCTGATGTATAGTACAGGTGAAAATGTCAAAAAATTAAAATATTTTTAAAATTCTAAAAATGGGCTTCCAGTAGCAGAATAAAATTGGAAATAAGAAAAATGGACTATGTTTAAAGATACGAATGTAATAAATATATTATTAACTTAAACTAAAAATATAAATTTTTCGACCTGAAAAATACCCTGATGTATAGTACAGGTGAAAATGTCAAAAAATGAAAATATTTTTAAAATTCTAAAAATGGGCTTGCAGTAGCAGAATAAAATTGGAAATAGGAAAAATGCAATCGGTTTAAAGGTAGGAATGTAATAAATATATTATTAACTTAAACTAAAAATATAAATTTTTGGACCTGAAAAATACCCTGATGTATAGTACAGGTGAAAATGTCAAAAAATTAAAATATTTTTAAAATTCTAAAAATGGGCTTGCAGTAGCAGAATAAAATTGGAAATAGGAAAAATGCAATCGGTTTAAAGGTAGGAATGTAATAAATATATTATTAACTTAAACTAAAAATATAAATTTTTCGACCTGAAAAATACCCTGATGTATAGTACAGGTGAAAATGTCAAAAAATTAAAATATTTTTAAAATTCTAAAAATGGGCTTGCAGTAGCAGAATAAAATTGGAAATAGGAAAAATGCAATCGGTTTAAAGGTAGGAATGTAATAAATATATTATTAACTTAAACTAAAAATATAAATTTTTCGACCTGAAAAATACCCTGATGTATAGTACAGGTGAAAATGTCAAAAAAATAAAATATTTTTAAAATTCTAAAAATGGGCTTGCAGTAGCAGAATAAAATTGGAAATAGGAAAAATGGAATCGGTTTAAAGGTACGAATGTAATAAATATATTATTAACTTAAACTAAAAATATAAATTTTTCGACCTGAAAAATACCCTGATGTATAGTACAGGTGAAAATGTCAAAAAATTAAAATATTTTTAAAATTCTAAAAATGGGCTTGCAGTAGCAGAATAAAATTGGAAATAGGAAAAATGGAATCGGTTTAAAGGTAGGAATGTAATAAATATATTATTAACTTAAACTAAAAATATAAATTTTTCGACCTGAAAAATACCCTGATGTATAGTACAGGTGAAAATGTCAAAAAATTAAAATATTTTTAAAATTCTAAAAATGGGCTTGCAGTAGCAGAATAATATTGGAAATAGGAAAAATGGACTATGTTTAAAGGTAGGAATGTAATAAATATATTATTAACTTAAACTAAAAATATAAATTTTTCGACCTGAAAAATACCCTGATGTATAGTACAGGTGAAAATGTCAAAAAATTAAAATATTTTTAAAATTCTAAAAATGGGCTTGCAGTGGCAGAATAAAATTGGAAATAGGAAAAATGCAATCGGTTTAAAGGTAGGAATGTAATAAATATATTATTAACTTAAACTAAAAATATAAAATTTTCGACCTGAAAAATACCCTGATGTATAGTACAGGTGAAAATGTCAAAAAATTAAAATATTTTTAAAATTCTAAAAATGGGCTTGCAGTAGCAGAATAAAATTGGAAATAGGAAAAATGCAATCGGTTTAAATGTAGGAATGTAATAAATATATTATTAACTTAAACTAAAAATATAAATTTTTCGACCTGAAAAATACCCTGATGTATAGTACAGGTGAAAATGTCAAAAAATTAAAATATTTTTAAAATTCTAAAAATGGGCTTGCAGTAGCAGAATAAAATTGGAAATAGGAAAAATGGAATCGGTTTAAAGGTAGGAATGTAATAAATATATTATTAACTTAAACTAAAAATATAAATTTTTCGACCTGAAAAATACCCTGATGTATAGTACAGGTGAAAATGTCAAAAAATTAAAATATTTTTAAAATTCTAAAAATGGGCTTGCAGTGGCAGAATAAAATTGGAAATAGGAAAAATGCAATCGGTTTAAAGGTAGGAATGTAATAAATATATTATTAACTTAAACTAAAAATATAAAATTTTCGACCTGAAAAATACCCTGATGTATAGTACAGGTGAAAATGTCAAAAAATTAAAATATTTTTAAAATTCTAAAAATGGGCTTGCAGTGGCAGAATAAAATTGGAAATAGGAAAAATGCAATCGGTTTAAAGGTAGGAATGTAATAAATATATTATTAACTTAAACTAAAAATATAAATTTTTCGACCTGAAAAATACCCTGATGTATAGTACAGGTGAAAATGTCAAAAAATTAAAATATTTTAAAAATTCTAAAAATGGGCTTGCAGTAGCAGAATAAAATTGGAAATAGGAAAAATGGAATCGGTTTAAAGGTACGAATGTAATAAATATATTATTAACTTAAACTAAAAATATAAATTTTTCGACCTGAAAAATACCCTGATGTATAGTACAGGTGAAAATGTCAAAAAATTAAAATATTTTTAAAATTCTAAAAATGGGCTTGCAGTAGCAGAATAAAATTGGAAATAGGAAAAATGGAATCGGTTTAAAGGTAGGAATGTAATAAATATATTATTAACTTAAACTAAAAATATAAATTTTTCGACCTGAAAAATACCCTGATGTATAGTACAGGTGAAAATGTCAAAAAATTAAAATATTTTTAAAATTCTAAAAATGGGCTTGCAGTAGCAGAATAATATTGGAAATAGGAAAAATGGACTATGTTTAAAGGTAGGAATGTAATAAATATATTATTAACTTAAACTAAAAATATAAATTTTTCGACCTGAAAAATACCCTGATGTATAGTACAGGTGAAAATGTCAAAAAATTAAAATATTTTTAAAATTCTAAAAATGGGCTTGCAGTGGCAGAATAAAATTGGAAATAGGAAAAATGCAATCGGTTTAAAGGTAGGAATGTAATAAATATATTATTAACTTAAACTAAAAATATAAAATTTTCGACCTGAAAAATACCCTGATGTATAGTACAGGTGAAAATGTCAAAAAATTAAAATATTTTTAAAATTCTAAAAATGGGCTTGCAGTAGCAGAATAAAATTGGAAATAGGAAAAATGCAATCGGTTTAAATGTAGGAATGTAATAAATATATTATTAACTTAAACTAAAAATATAAATTTTTCGACCTGAAAAATACCCTGATGTATAGTACAGGTGAAAATGTCAAAAAATTAAAATATTTTTAAAATTCTAAAAATGGGCTTGCAGTAGCAGAATAAAATTGGAAATAGGAAAAATGGAATCGGTTTAAAGGTAGGAATGTAATAAATATATTATTAACTTAAACTAAAAATATAAATTTTTCGACCTGAAAAATACCCTGATGTATAGTACAGGTGAAAATGTCAAAAAATTAAAATATTTTAAAAATTCTAAAAATGGGCTTGCAGTGGCAGAATAAAATTGGAAATAGGAAAAATGCAATCGGTTTAAAGGTAGGAATGTAATAAATATATTATTAACTTAAACTAAAAATATAAAATTTTCGACCTGAAAAATACCCTGATGTATAGTACAGGTGAAAATGTCAAAAAATTAAAATATTTTTAAAATTCTAAAAATGGGCTTGCAGTGGCAGAATAAAATTGGAAATAGGAAAAATGCAATCGGTTTAAAGGTAGGAATGTAATAAATATATTATTAACTTAAACTAAAAATATAAATTTTTCGACCTGAAAAATACCCTGATGTATAGTACAGGTGAAAATGTCAAAAAATTAAAATATTTTAAAAATTCTAAAAATGGGCTTGCAGTAGCAGAATAAAATTGGAAATAGGAAAAATGCAATCGGTTTAAAGGTAGGAATGTAATAAATATATTATTAACTTAAACTAAAAATATAAATTTTTCGACCTGAAAAATACCCTGATGTATAGTACAGGTGAAAATGTCAAAAAATTAAAATATTTTAAAAATTCTAAAAATGGGCTTGCAGTAGCAGAATAAAATTGGAAATAGGAAAAATGCAATCGGTTTAAAGGTAGGAATGTAATAAATATATTATTAACTTAAACTAAAAATATAAATTTTTCGACCTGAAAAATACCCTGATGTATAGTACAGGTGAAAATGTCAAAAAATTAAAATATTTTTAAAATTCTAAAAATGGGCTTGCAGTAGCAGAATAAAATTGGAAATAGGAAAAATGCAATCGGTTTAAAGGTACGAATGTAATAAATATATTATTAACTTAAACTAAAAATATAAATTTTTGGACCTGAAAAATACCCTGATGTATAGTACAGGTGAAAATGTCAAAAAATGAAAATATTTTTAAAATTCTAAAAATGGGCTTGCAGTAGCAGAATAAAATTGGAAATTGGAAAAATGCAATCGGTTTAAAGGTAGGAATGTAATAAATATATTATTAACTTAAACTAAAAATATAAATTTTTCAACCTGAAAAATACCCTGATGTATAGTACAGGTGAAAATGTCAAAAAATGAAAATATTTTTAAAATTCTAAAAATGGGCTTGCAGTAGCAGAATAAAATTGGAAATTGGAAAAATGCAATCGGTTTAAAGGTACGAATGTAATAAATATATTATTAACTTAAACTAAAAATATAAATTTTTGGACCTGAAAAATACCCTGATGTATAGTACAGGTGAAAATGTCAAAAAATGAAAATATTTTTAAAATTCTAAAAATGGGCTTGCAGTAGCAGAATAAAATTGGAAATAGGAAAAATGCAATCGGTTTAAAGGTAGGAATGTAATAAATATATTATTAACTTAAACTAAAAATATAAATTTTTCGACCTGAAAAATACCCTGATGTATAGTACAGGTGAAAATGTCAAAAAATGAAAATATTTTTAAAATTCTAAAAATGGGCTTGCAGTAGCAGAATAAAATTGGAAATTGGAAAAATGCAATCGGTTTAAAGGTACGAATGTAATAAATATATTATTAACTTAAACTAAAAATATAAATTTTTGGACCTGAAAAATACCCTGATGTATAGTACAGGTGAAAATGTCAAAAAATGAAAATATTTTTAAAATTCTAAAAATGGGCTTGCAGTAGCAGAATAAAATTGGAAATTGGAAAAATACAATCGGTTTAAAGGTACGAATGTAATAAATATATTATTAACTTAAACTAAAAATATAAATTTTTGGACCTGAAAAATACCCTGATGTATAGTACAGGTGAAAATGTCAAAAAATTAAAATATTTTGAAAATTCTAAAAATGGGCTTGCAGTAGCAGAATAAAATTGGAAATAGGAAAAATGGAATCGGTTTAAAGGTAGGAATGTAATAAATATATTATTAACTTAAACTAAAAATATAAATTTTTCGACCTGAAAAATACCCTGATGTATAGTACAGGTGAAAATGTCAAAAAATTAAAATATTTTTAAAATTCTAAAAATGGGCTTGCAGTAGCAGAATAAAATTGGAAATAGGAAAAATGCAATCGGTTTAAAGGTACGAATGTAATAAATATATTATTAACTTAAACTAAAAATATAAATTTTTCGACCTGAAAAATACCCTGATGTATAGTACAGGTGAAAATGTCAAAAAATTAAAATATTTTTAAAATTCTAAAACTGGGCTTGCAGTAGCAGAATAAAATTGGAAATAGGAAAAATGGACTATGTTTAAAGATACGAATGTAATAAATATATTATTAACTTAAACTAAAAATATAAATTTTTTGACCTGAAAAATACCCTGATGTATAGTACAGGTGAAAATGTCAAAAAATTAAAATATTTTTAAAATTCTAAAAATGGGCTTGCAGTAGCAGAATAAAATTGGAAATAGGAAAAATGCAATCGGTTTAAAGGTAGGAATGTAATAAATATATTATTAACTTAAACTAAAAATATAAATTTTTCGACCTGAAAAATACCCTGATGTATAGTACAGGTGAAAATGTCAAAAAATGAAAATATTTTTAAAATTCTAAAAATGGGCTTGCAGTAGCAGAATAAAATTGGAAATAGGAAAAATGGAATCGGTTTAAAGGTAGGAATGTAATAAATATATTATTAACTTAAACTAAAAATATAAATTTTTCGACCTGAAAAATACCCTGATGTATAGTACAGGTGAAAATGTCAAAAAATTAAAATATTTTTAAAATTCTAAAAATGGGCTTGCAGTAGCAGAATAAAATTGGAAATAGGAAAAATGCAATCGGTTTAAAGGTAGGAATGTAATAAATATATTATTAACTTAAACTAAAAATATAAATTTTTCGACCTGAAAAATACCCTGATGTATAGTACAGGTGAAAATGTCAAAAAATTAAAATATTTTTAAAATTCTAAAAATGGGCTTGCAGTAGCAGAATAAAATTGGAAATAGGAAAAATGGAATCGGTTTAAAGGTAGGAATGTAATAAATATATTATTAACTTAAACTAAAAATATAAATTTTTCGACCTGAAAAATACCCTGATGTATAGTACAGGTGAAAATGTCAAAAAATTAAAATATTTTTAAAATTCTAAAAATGGGCTTCCAGTAGCAGAATAAAATTGGAAATAAGAAAAATGGACTATGTTTAAAGATACGAATGTAATAAATATATTATTAACTTAAACTAAAAATATAAATTTTTCGACCTGAAAAATACCCTGATGTATAGTACAGGTGAAAATGTCAAAAAATGAAAATATTTTTAAAATTCTAAAAATGGGCTTCCAGTAGCAGAATAAAATTGGAAATAGGAAAAATGGAATCGGTTTAAAGGTAGGAATGTAATAAATATATTATTAACTTAAACTAAAAATATAAATTTTTCGACCTGAAAAATACCCTGATGTATAGTACAGGTGAAAATGTCAAAAAATTAAAATATTTTTAAAATTCTAAAAATGGGCTTCCAGTAGCAGAATAAAATTGGAAATAAGAAAAATGGACTATGTTTAAAGATACGAATGTAATAAATATATTATTAACTTAAACTAAAAATATAAATTTTTCGACCTGAAAAATACCCTGATGTATAGTACAGGTGAAAATGTCAAAAAATGAAAATATTTTTAAAATTCTAAAAATGGGCTTCCAGTAGCAGAATAAAATTGGAAATAGGAAAAATGGAATCGGTTTAAAGGTAGGAATGTAATAAATATATTATTAACTTAAACTAAAAATATAAATTTTTCGACCTGAAAAATACCCTGATGTATAGTACAGGTGAAAATGTCAAAAAATGAAAATATTTTTAAAATTCTAAAAATGGGCTTGCAGTAGCAGAATAAAATTGGAAATAGGAAAAATGCAATCGGTTTAAAGGTAGGAATGTAATAAATATATTATTAACTTAAACTAAAAATATAAATTTTTCGACCTGAAAAATACCCTGATGTATAGTACAGGTGAAAATGTCAAAAAATTAAAATATTTTTAAAATTCTAAAAATGGGCTTGCAGTAGCAGAATAAAATTGGAAATAGGAAAAATGCAATCGGTTTAAAGGTAGGAATGTAATAAATATATTATTAACTTAAACTAAAAATATAAATTTTTCGACCTGAAAAATACCCTGATGTATAGTACAGGTGAAAATGTCAAAAAAATAAAATATTTTTAAAATTCTAAAAATGGGCTTGCAGTAGCAGAATAAAATTGGAAATAGGAAAAATGGAATCGGTTTAAAGGTACGAATGTAATAAATATATTATTAACTTAAACTAAAAATATAAATTTTTCGACCTGAAAAATACCCTGATGTATAGTACAGGTGAAAATGTCAAAAAATTAAAATATTTTTAAAATTCTAAAAATGGGCTTGCAGTAGCAGAATAAAATTGGAAATAGGAAAAATGGAATCGGTTTAAAGGTAGGAATGTAATAAATATATTATTAACTTAAACTAAAAATATAAATTTTTCGACCTGAAAAATACCCTGATGTATAGTACAGGTGAAAATGTCAAAAAATTAAAATATTTTTAAAATTCTAAAAATGGGCTTGCAGTAGCAGAATAATATTGGAAATAGGAAAAATGGACTATGTTTAAAGGTAGGAATGTAATAAATATATTATTAACTTAAACTAAAAATATAAATTTTTCGACCTGAAAAATACCCTGATGTATAGTACAGGTGAAAATGTCAAAAAATTAAAATATTTTTAAAATTCTAAAAATGGGCTTGCAGTGGCAGAATAAAATTGGAAATAGGAAAAATGCAATCGGTTTAAAGGTAGGAATGTAATAAATATATTATTAACTTAAACTAAAAATATAAAATTTTCGACCTGAAAAATACCCTGATGTATAGTACAGGTGAAAATGTCAAAAAATTAAAATATTTTTAAAATTCTAAAAATGGGCTTGCAGTAGCAGAATAAAATTGGAAATAGGAAAAATGCAATCGGTTTAAATGTAGGAATGTAATAAATATATTATTAACTTAAACTAAAAATATAAATTTTTCGACCAGAAAAATACCCTGATGTATAGTACAGGTGAAAATGTCAAAAAATTAAAATATTTTTAAAATTCTAAAAATGGGCTTGCAGTAGCAGAATAAAATTGGAAATAGGAAAAATGGAATCGGTTTAAAGGTAGGAATGTAATAAATATATTATTAACTTAAACTAAAAATATAAATTTTTCGACCTGAAAAATACCCTGATGTATAGTACAGGTGAAAATGTCAAAAAATTAAAATATTTTAAAAATTCTAAAAATGGGCTTGCAGTGGCAGAATAAAATTGGAAATAGGAAAAATGCAATCGGTTTAAAGGTAGGAATGTAATAAATATATTATTAACTTAAACTAAAAATATAAAATTTTCGACCTGAAAAATACCCTGATGTATAGTACAGGTGAAAATGTCAAAAAATTAAAATATTTTTAAAATTCTAAAAATGGGCTTGCAGTGGCAGAATAAAATTGGAAATAGGAAAAATGCAATCGGTTTAAAGGTAGGAATGTAATAAATATATTATTAACTTAAACTAAAAATATAAATTTTTCGACCTGAAAAATACCCTGATGTATAGTACAGGTGAAAATGTCAAAAAATTAAAATATTTTAAAAATTCTAAAAATGGGCTTGCAGTAGCAGAATAAAATTGGAAATAGGAAAAATGCAATCGGTTTAAAGGTAGGAATGTAATAAATATATTATTAACTTAAACTAAAAATATAAATTTTTCGACCTGAAAAATACCCTGATGTATAGTACAGGTGAAAATGTCAAAAAATTAAAATATTTTAAAAATTCTAAAAATGGGCTTGCAGTAGCAGAATAAAATTGGAAATAGGAAAAATGCAATCGGTTTAAAGGTAGGAATGTAATAAATATATTATTAACTTAAACTAAAAATATAAATTTTTCGACCTGAAAAATACCCTGATGTATAGTACAGGTGAAAATGTCAAAAAATTAAAATATTTTTAAAATTCTAAAAATGGGCTTGCAGTAGCAGAATAAAATTGGAAATAGGAAAAATGCAATCGGTTTAAAGGTACGAATGTAATAAATATATTATTAACTTAAACTAAAAATATAAATTTTTGGACCTGAAAAATACCCTGATGTATAGTACAGGTGAAAATGTCAAAAAATGAAAATATTTTTAAAATTCTAAAAATGGGCTTGCAGTAGCAGAATAAAATTGGAAATTGGAAAAATGCAATCGGTTTAAAGGTAGGAATGTAATAAATATATTATTAACTTAAACTAAAAATATAAATTTTTCGACCTGAAAAATACCCTGATGTATAGTACAGGTGAAAATGTCAAAAAATGAAAATATTTTTAAAATTCTAAAAATGGGCTTGCAGTAGCAGAATAAAATTGGAAATTGGAAAAATGCAATCGGTTTAAAGGTACGAATGTAATAAATATATTATTAACTTAAACTAAAAATATAAATTTTTGGACCTGAAAAATACCCTGATGTATAGTACAGGTGAAAATGTCAAAAAATGAAAATATTTTTAAAATTCTAAAAATGGGCTTGCAGTAGCAGAATAAAATTGGAAATAGGAAAAATGCAATCGGTTTAAAGGTAGGAATGTAATAAATATATTATTAACTTAAACTAAAAATATAAATTTTTGGACCTGAAAAATACCCTGATGTATAGTACAGGTGAAAATGTCAAAAAATTAAAATATTTTTAAAATTCTAAAAATGGGCTTGCAGTAGCAGAATAAAATTGGAAATAGGAAAAATGCAATCGGTTTAAAGGTAGGAATGTAATAAATATATTATTAACTTAAACTAAAAATATAAATTTTTCGACCTGAAAAATACCCTGATGTATAGTACAGGTGAAAATGTCAAAAAATTAAAATATTTTTAAAATTCTAAAAATGGGCTTGCAGTAGCAGAATAAAATTGGAAATAGGAAAAATGCAATCGGTTTAAAGGTAGGAATGTAATAAATATATTATTAACTTAAACTAAAAATATAAATTTTTCGACCTGAAAAATACCCTGATGTATAGTACAGGTGAAAATGTCAAAAAAATAAAATATTTTTAAAATTCTAAAAATGGGCTTGCAGTAGCAGAATAAAATTGGAAATAGGAAAAATGGAATCGGTTTAAAGGTACGAATGTAATAAATATATTATTAACTTAAACTAAAAATATAAATTTTTCGACCTGAAAAATACCCTGATGTATAGTACAGGTGAAAATGTCAAAAAATTAAAATATTTTTAAAATTCTAAAAATGGGCTTGCAGTAGCAGAATAAAATTGGAAATAGGAAAAATGGAATCGGTTTAAAGGTAGGAATGTAATAAATATATTATTAACTTAAACTAAAAATATAAATTTTTCGACCTGAAAAATACCCTGATGTATAGTACAGGTGAAAATGTCAAAAAATTAAAATATTTTTAAAATTCTAAAAATGGGCTTGCAGTAGCAGAATAATATTGGAAATAGGAAAAATGGACTATGTTTAAAGGTAGGAATGTAATAAATATATTATTAACTTAAACTAAAAATATAAATTTTTCGACCTGAAAAATACCCTGATGTATAGTACAGGTGAAAATGTCAAAAAATTAAAATATTTTTAAAATTCTAAAAATGGGCTTGCAGTGGCAGAATAAAATTGGAAATAGGAAAAATGCAATCGGTTTAAAGGTAGGAATGTAATAAATATATTATTAACTTAAACTAAAAATATAAAATTTTCGACCTGAAAAATACCCTGATGTATAGTACAGGTGAAAATGTCAAAAAATTAAAATATTTTTAAAATTCTAAAAATGGGCTTGCAGTAGCAGAATAAAATTGGAAATAGGAAAAATGCAATCGGTTTAAATGTAGGAATGTAATAAATATATTATTAACTTAAACTAAAAATATAAATTTTTCGACCTGAAAAATACCCTGATGTATAGTACAGGTGAAAATGTCAAAAAATTAAAATATTTTTAAAATTCTAAAAATGGGCTTGCAGTAGCAGAATAAAATTGGAAATAGGAAAAATGGAATCGGTTTAAAGGTAGGAATGTAATAAATATATTATTAACTTAAACTAAAAATATAAATTTTTCGACCTGAAAAATACCCTGATGTATAGTACAGGTGAAAATGTCAAAAAATTAAAATATTTTAAAAATTCTAAAAATGGGCTTGCAGTGGCAGAATAAAATTGGAAATAGGAAAAATGCAATCGGTTTAAAGGTAGGAATGTAATAAATATATTATTAACTTAAACTAAAAATATAAAATTTTCGACCTGAAAAATACCCTGATGTATAGTACAGGTGAAAATGTCAAAAAATTAAAATATTTTTAAAATTCTAAAAATGGGCTTGCAGTGGCAGAATAAAATTGGAAATAGGAAAAATGCAATCGGTTTAAAGGTAGGAATGTAATAAATATATTATTAACTTAAACTAAAAATATAAATTTTTCGACCTGAAAAATACCCTGATGTATAGTACAGGTGAAAATGTCAAAAAATTAAAATATTTTAAAAATTCTAAAAATGGGCTTGCAGTAGCAGAATAAAATTGGAAATAGGAAAAATGCAATCGGTTTAAAGGTAGGAATGTAATAAATATATTATTAACTTAAACTAAAAATATAAATTTTTCGACCTGAAAAATACCCTGATGTATAGTACAGGTGAAAATGTCAAAAAATTAAAATATTTTAAAAATTCTAAAAATGGGCTTGCAGTAGCAGAATAAAATTGGAAATAGGAAAAATGCAATCGGTTTAAAGGTAGGAATGTAATAAATATATTATTAACTTAAACTAAAAATATAAATTTTTCGACCTGAAAAATACCCTGATGTATAGTACAGGTGAAAATGTCAAAAAATTAAAATATTTTTAAAATTCTAAAAATGGGCTTGCAGTAGCAGAATAAAATTGGAAATAGGAAAAATGCAATCGGTTTAAAGGTACGAATGTAATAAATATATTATTAACTTAAACTAAAAATATAAATTTTTGGACCTGAAAAATACCCTGATGTATAGTACAGGTGAAAATGTCAAAAAATGAAAATATTTTTAAAATTCTAAAAATGGGCTTGCAGTAGCAGAATAAAATTGGAAATTGGAAAAATGCAATCGGTTTAAAGGTAGGAATGTAATAAATATATTATTAACTTAAACTAAAAATATAAATTTTTCGACCTGAAAAATACCCTGATGTATAGTACAGGTGAAAATGTCAAAAAATGAAAATATTTTTAAAATTCTAAAAATGGGCTTGCAGTAGCAGAATAAAATTGGAAATTGGAAAAATGCAATCGGTTTAAAGGTACGAATGTAATAAATATATTATTAACTTAAACTAAAAATATAAATTTTTGGACCTGAAAAATACCCTGATGTATAGTACAGGTGAAAATGTCAAAAAATGAAAATATTTTTAAAATTCTAAAAATGGGCTTGCAGTAGCAGAATAAAATTGGAAATAGGAAAAATGCAATCGGTTTAAAGGTAGGAATGTAATAAATATATTATTAACTTAAACTAAAAATATAAATTTTTCGACCTGAAAAATACCCTGATGTATAGTACAGGTGAAAATGTCAAAAAATGAAAATATTTTTAAAATTCTAAAAATGGGCTTGCAGTAGCAGAATAAAATTGGAAATTGGAAAAATGCAATCGGTTTCAAGGTAGGAATGTAATAAATATATTATTAACTTAAACTAAAAATATAAATTTTTGGACCTGAAAAATACCCTGATGTATAGTACAGGTGAAAATGTCAAAAAATGAAAATATTTTTAAAATTCTAAAAATGGGCTTGCAGTAGCAGAATAAAATTGGAAATTGGAAAAATGCAATCGGTTTAAAGGTACGAATGTAATAAATATATTATTAACTTAAACTAAAAATATAAATTTTTGGACCTGAAAACAGGTGAAAATGTCAAAAAATTAAAATATTTTTAAAATTCTAAAAATGGGCTTGCAGTAGCAGAATAAAATTGGAAATAGGAAAAATGCAATCGGTTTAAAGGTACGAATGTAATAAATATATTATTAACTTAAACTAAAAATATAAATTTTTCGACCTGAAAAATACCCTGATGTATAGTACAGGTGAAAATGTCAAAAAATTAAAATATTTTTAAAATTCTAAAAATGGGCTTGCAGTAGCAGAATAAAATTGGAAATAGGAAAAATGGACTATGTTTAAAGATACGAATGTAATAAATATATTATTAACTTAAACTAAAAATATAAATTTTTCGACCTGAAAAATACCCTGATGTATAGTACAGGTGAAAATGTCAAAAAATTAAAATATTTTTAAAATTCTAAAAATGGGCTTGCAGTAGCAGAATAAAATTGGAAATAGGAAAAATGCAATCGGTTTAAAGGTAGGAATGTAATAAATATATTATTAACTTAAACTAAAAATATAAATTTTTCGACTTGAAAAATACCCTGATGTATAGTACAGGTGAAAATGTCAAAAAATTAAAATATTTTTAAAATTCTAAAAATGGGCTTCCAGTAGCAGAATAAAATTGGAAATAGGAAAAATGCAATCCGTTTAAAGGTAGGAATGTAATAAATATATTATTAACTTAAACTAAAAATATAAATTTTTCGACCTGAAAAATACCCTGATGTATAGTACAGGTGAAAATGTCAAAAAATTAAAATATTTTAAAAATTCTAAAAATGGGCTTGCAGTAGCAGAATAAAATTGGAAATAGGAAAAATGCAATCGGTTTAAAGGTAGGAATGTAATAAATATATTATTAACTTAAACTAAAAATATAAATTTTTCGACCTGAAAAATACCCTGATGTATAGTACAGGTGAAAATGTCAAAAAAATAAAATATTTTTAAAATTCTAAAAATGGGCTTGCAGTAGCAGAATAAAATTGGAAATAGGAAAAATGGAATCGGTTTAAAGGTACGAATGTAATAAATATATTATTAACTTAAACTAAAAATATAAATTTTTCGACCTGAAAAATACCCTGATGTATAGTACAGGTGAAAATGTCAAAAAATGAAAATATTTTTAAAATTCTAAAAATGGGCTTGCAGTAGCAGAATAAAATTGGAAATAGGAAAAATGCAATCGGTTTAAAGGTACGAATGTAATAAATATATTATTAACTTAAACCAAAAATATAAATTTTTCGACCTGAAAAATACCCTGATGTATAGTACAGGTGAAAATGTCAAAAAATTAAAATATTTTTAAAATTCTAAAAATGGGCTTGCAGTAGCAGAATAAAATTGGAAATAGGAAAAATGGAATCGGTTTAAAGGTAGGAATGTAATAAATATATTATTAACTTAAACTAAAAATATAAATTTTTCGACCTGAAAAATACCCTGATGTATAGTACAGGTGAAAATGTCAAAAAATTAAAATATTTTAAAAATTCTAAAAATGGGCTTGCAGTGGCAGAATAAAATTGGAAATAGGAAAAATGCAATCGGTTTAAAGGTAGGAATGTAATAAATATATTATTAACTTAAACTAAAAATATAAAATTTTCGACCTGAAAAATACCCTGATGTATAGTACAGGTGAAAATGTCAAAAAATTAAAATATTTTTAAAATTCTAAAAATGGGCTTGCAGTGGCAGAATAAAATTGGAAATAGGAAAAATGCAATCGGTTTAAAGGTAGGAATGTAATAAATATATTATTAACTTAAACTAAAAATATAAATTTTTCGACCTGAAAAATACCCTGATGTATAGTACAGGTGAAAATGTCAAAAAATTAAAATATTTTAAAAATTCTAAAAATGGGCTTGCAGTAGCAGAATAAAATTGGAAATAGGAAAAATGCAATCGGTTTAAAGGTAGGAATGTAATAAATATATTATTAACTTAAACTAAAAATATAAATTTTTCGACCTGAAAAATACCCTGATGTATAGTACAGGTGAAAATGTCAAAAAATTAAAATATTTTAAAAATTCTAAAAATGGGCTTGCAGTAGCAGAATAAAATTGGAAATAGGAAAAATGCAATCGGTTTAAAGGTAGGAATGTAATAAATATATTATTAACTTAAACTAAAAATATAAATTTTTCGACCTGAAAAATACCCTGATGTATAGTACAGGTGAAAATGTCAAAAAATTAAAATATTTTTAAAATTCTAAAAATGGGCTTGCAGTAGCAGAATAAAATTGGAAATAGGAAAAATGCAATCGGTTTAAAGGTACGAATGTAATAAATATATTATTAACTTAAACTAAAAATATAAATTTTTGGACCTGAAAAATACCCTGATGTATAGTACAGGTGAAAATGTCAAAAAATGAAAATATTTTTAAAATTCTAAAAATGGGCTTGCAGTAGCAGAATAAAATTGGAAATTGGAAAAATGCAATCGGTTTAAAGGTAGGAATGTAATAAATATATTATTAACTTAAACTAAAAATATAAATTTTTCGACCTGAAAAATACCCTGATGTATAGTACAGGTGAAAATGTCAAAAAATGAAAATATTTTTAAAATTCTAAAAATGGGCTTGCAGTAGCAGAATAAAATTGGAAATTGGAAAAATGCAATCGGTTTAAAGGTACGAATGTAATAAATATATTATTAACTTAAACTAAAAATATAAATTTTTGGACCTGAAAAATACCCTGATGTATAGTACAGGTGAAAATGTCAAAAAATGAAAATATTTTTAAAATTCTAAAAATGGGCTTGCAGTAGCAGAATAAAATTGGAAATAGGAAAAATGCAATCGGTTTAAAGGTAGGAATGTAATAAATATATTATTAACTTAAACTAAAAATATAAATTTTTCGACCTGAAAAATACCCTGATGTATAGTACAGGTGAAAATGTCAAAAAATGAAAATATTTTTAAAATTCTAAAAATGGGCTTGCAGTAGCAGAATAAAATTGGAAATTGGAAAAATGCAATCGGTTTCAAGGTAGGAATGTAATAAATATATTATTAACTTAAACTAAAAATATAAATTTTTGGACCTGAAAAATACCCTGATGTATAGTACAGGTGAAAATGTCAAAAAATGAAAATATTTTTAAAATTCTAAAAATGGGCTTGCAGTAGCAGAATAAAATTGGAAATTGGAAAAATGCAATCGGTTTAAAGGTACGAATGTAATAAATATATTATTAACTTAAACTAAAAATATAAATTTTTGGACCTGAAAACAGGTGAAAATGTCAAAAAATTAAAATATTTTTAAAATTCTAAAAATGGGCTTGCAGTAGCAGAATAAAATTGGAAATAGGAAAAATGCAATCGGTTTAAAGGTACGAATGTAATAAATATATTATTAACTTAAACTAAAAATATAAATTTTTCGACCTGAAAAATACCCTGATGTATAGTACAGGTGAAAATGTCAAAAAATTAAAATATTTTTAAAATTCTAAAAATGGGCTTGCAGTAGCAGAATAAAATTGGAAATAGGAAAAATGGACTATGTTTAAAGATACGAATGTAATAAATATATTATTAACTTAAACTAAAAATATAAATTTTTCGACCTGAAAAATACCCTGATGTATAGTACAGGTGAAAATGTCAAAAAATTAAAATATTTTTAAAATTCTAAAAATGGGCTTGCAGTAGCAGAATAAAATTGGAAATAGGAAAAATGCAATCGGTTTAAAGGTAGGAATGTAATAAATATATTATTAACTTAAACTAAAAATATAAATTTTTCGACTTGAAAAATACCCTGATGTATAGTACAGGTGAAAATGTCAAAAAATTAAAATATTTTTAAAATTCTAAAAATGGGCTTCCAGTAGCAGAATAAAATTGGAAATAGGAAAAATGCAATCCGTTTAAAGGTAGGAATGTAATAAATATATTATTAACTTAAACTAAAAATATAAATTTTTCGACCTGAAAAATACCCTGATGTATAGTACAGGTGAAAATGTCAAAAAATTAAAATATTTTAAAAATTCTAAAAATGGGCTTGCAGTAGCAGAATAAAATTGGAAATAGGAAAAATGCAATCGGTTTAAAGGTAGGAATGTAATAAATATATTATTAACTTAAACTAAAAATATAAATTTTTCGACCTGAAAAATACCCTGATGTATAGTACAGGTGAAAATGTCAAAAAAATAAAATATTTTTAAAATTCTAAAAATGGGCTTGCAGTAGCAGAATAAAATTGGAAATAGGAAAAATGGAATCGGTTTAAAGGTACGAATGTAATAAATATATTATTAACTTAAACTAAAAATATAAATTTTTCGACCTGAAAAATACCCTGATGTATAGTACAGGTGAAAATGTCAAAAAATGAAAATATTTTTAAAATTCTAAAAATGGGCTTGCAGTAGCAGAATAAAATTGGAAATAGGAAAAATGCAATCGGTTTAAAGGTACGAATGTAATAAATATATTATTAACTTAAACCAAAAATATAAATTTTTCGACCTGAAAAATACCCTGATGTATAGTACAGGTGAAAATGTCAAAAAATTAAAATATTTTTAAAATTCTAAAAATGGGCTTGCAGTAGCAGAATAAAATTGGAAATAGGAAAAATGCAATCGGTTTAAAGGTAGGAATGTAATAAATATATTATTAACTTAAACTAAAAATATAAAATTTTCGACCTGAAAAATACCCTGATGTATAGTACAGGTGAAAATGTCAAAAAAATAAAATATTTTTAAAATTCTAAAAATGGGCTTGCAGTAGCAGAATAAAATTGGAAATAGGAAAAATGGAATCGGTTTAAAGGTACGAATGTAATAAATATATTATTAACTTAAACTAAAAATATAAATTTTTCGACCTGAAAAATACCCTGATGTATAGTACAGGTGAAAATGTCAAAAAATGAAAATATTTTTAAAATTCTAAAAATGGGCTTGCAGTAGCAGAATAAAATTGGAAATAGGAAAAATGCAATCGGTTTAAAGGTACGAATGTAATAAATATATTATTAACTTAAACCAAAAATATAAATTTTTCGACCTGAAAAATACCCTGATGTATAGTACAGGTGAAAATGTCAAAAAATTAAAATATTTTTAAAATTCTAAAAATGGGCTTGCAGTAGCAGAATAAAATTGGAAATAGGAAAAATGCAATCGGTTTAAAGGTAGGAATGTAATAAATATATTATTAACTTAAACTAAAAATATAAAATTTTCGACCTGAAAAATACCCTGATGTATAGTACAGGTGAAAATGTCAAAAAATTAAAATATTTTTAAAATTCTAAAAATGGGCTTGCAGTGGCAGAATAAAATTGGAAATAGGAAAAATGCAATCGGTTTAAAGGTAGGAATGTAATAAATATATTATTAACTTAAACTAAAAATATAAATTTTTCGACCTGAAAATTACCCTGATGTATAGTACAGGTGAAAATGTCAAAAAATTAAAATATTTTTAAAATTCTAAAAATGGGCTTGCAGTAGCAGAATAAAATTGGAAATAGGAAAAATGGAATCGGTTTAAAGGTAGGAATGTAATAAATATATTATTAACTTAAACTAAAAATATAAAATTTTCGACCTGAAAAATACCCTGATGTATAGTACAGGTGAAAATGTCAAAAAATTAAAATATTTTTAAAATTCTAAAAATGGGCTTGCAGTGGCAGAATAAAATTGGAAATAGGAAAAATGCAATCGGTTTAAAGGTAGGAATGTAATAAATATATTATTAACTTAAACTAAAAATATAAATTTTTCGACCTGAAAAATACCCTGATGTATAGTACAGGTGAAAATGTCAAAAAATTAAAATATTTTAAAAATTCTAAAAATGGGCTTGCAGTAGCAGAATAAAATTGGAAATAGGAAAAATGCAATCGGTTTAAAGATACGAATGTAATAAATATATTATTAACTTAAACTAAAAATATAAATTTTTCGACCTGAAAAATACCCTGATGTATAGTACAGGTGAAAATGTCAAAAAATTAAAATATTTTTAAAATTCTAAAAATGGGCTTGCAGTAGCAGAATAAAATTGGAAATAGGAAAAATGCAATCGGTTTAAAGGTAGGAATGTAATAAATATATTATTAACTTAAACTAAAAATATAAATTTTTCGACCTGAAAAATACCCTGATGTACAGTACAGGTGAAAATGTCAAAAAATGAAAATATTTTTAAAATTCTAAAAATGGGCTTGCAGTAGCAGAATAAAATTGGAAATAGGAAAAATGCAATCGGTTTAAAGGTACGAATGTAATAAATATATTATTAACTTAAACTAAAAATATAAATTTTTGGACCTGAAAAATACCCTGATGTATAGTACAGGTGAAAATGTCAAAAAATTAAAATATTTTAAAAATTCTAAAAATGGGCTTGCAGTAGCAGAATAAAATTGGAAATAGGAAAAATGCAATCGGTTTAAAGGTAGGAATGTAATAAATATATTATTAACTTAAACTAAAAATATAAATTTTTCGACCTGAAAAATACCCTGATGTATAGTACAGGTGAAAATGTCAAAAAATTAAAATATTTTTAAAATTCTAAAAATGGGCTTGCAGTAGCAGAATAAAATTGGAAATAGGAAAAATGCAATCGGTTTAAAGGTACGAATGTAATAAATATATTATTAACTTAAACTAAAAATATAAATTTTTCGACCTGAAAAATACCCTGATGTATAGTACAGGTGAAAATGTCAAAAAATTAAAATATTTTTAAAATTCTAAAACTGGGCTTGCAGTAGCAGAATAAAATTGGAAATAGGAAAAATGGACTATGTTTAAAGATACGAATGTAATAAATATATTATTAACTTAAACTAAAAATATAAATTTTTCGACCTGAAAAATACCCTGATGTATAGTACAGGTGAAAATGTCAAAAAATTAAAATATTTTGAAAATTCTAAAAATGGGCTTGCAGTAGCAGAATAAAATTGGAAATAGGAAAAATGCAATCGGTTTAAAGGTAGGAATGTAATAAATATATTATTAACTTAAACTAAAAATATAAATTTTTCGACCTGAAAAATACCCTGATGTATAGTACAGGTGAAAATGTCAAAAAATGAAAATATTTTTAAAATTCTAAAAATGGGCTTGCAGTAGCAGAATAAAATTGGAAATAGGAAAAATGGACTATGTTTAAAGATACGAATGTAATAAATATATTATTAACTTAAACTAAAAATATAAATTTTTGGACCTGAAAAATACCCTGATGTATAGTACAGGTGAAAATGTCAAAAAATGAAAATATTTTTAAAATTCTAAAAATGGGCTTGCAGTAGCAGAATAAAATTGGAAATTGGAAAAATGCAATCGGTTTAAAGGTACGAATGTAATAAATATATTATTAACTTAAACTAAAAATATAAATTTTTGGACCTGAAAACAGGTGAAAATGTCAAAAAATTAAAATATTTTTAAAATTCTAAAAATGGGCTTGCAGTAGCAGAATAAAATTGGAAATAGGAAAAATGCAATCGGTTTAAAGGTACGAATGTAATAAATATATTATTAACTTAAACTAAAAATATAAATTTTTCGACCTGAAAAATACCCTGATGTATAGTACAGGTGAAAATGTCAAAAAATTAAAATATTTTTAAAATTCTAAAACTGGGCTTGCAGTAGCAGAATAAAATTGGAAATAGGAAAAATGGACTATGTTTAAAGATACGAATGTAATAAATATATTATTAACTTAAACTAAAAATATAAATTTTTCGACCTGAAAAATACCCTGATGTATAGTACAGGTGAAAATGTCAAAAAATTAAAATATTTTTAAAATTCTAAAAATGGGCTTGCAGTAGCAGAATAAAATTGGAAATAGGAAAAATGCAATCGGTTTAAAGGTAGGAATGTAATAAATATATTATTAACTTAAACTAAAAATATAAATTTTTCGACTTGAAAAATACCCTGATGTATAGTACAGGTGAAAATGTCAAAAAATGAAAATATTTTTAAAATTCTAAAAATGGGCTTGCAGTAGCAGAATAAAATTGGAAATAGGAAAAATGGAATCGGTTTAAAGGTAGGAATGTAATAAATATATTATTAACTTAAACTAAAAATATAAATTTTTCGACCTGAAAAATACCCTGATGTATAGTACAGGTGAAAATGTCAAAAAATTAAAATATTTTTAAAATTCTAAAAATGGGCTTCCAGTAGCAGAATAAAATTGGAAATAGGAAAAATGCAATCCGTTTAAAGGTAGGAATGTAATAAATATATTATTAACTTAAACTAAAAATATAAATTTTTCGACCTGAAAAATACCCTGATGTATAGTACAGGTGAAAATGTCAAAAAATTAAAATATTTTAAAAATTCTAAAAATGGGCTTGCAGTAGCAGAATAAAATTGGAAATAGGAAAAATGCAATCGGTTTAAAGGTAGGAATGTAATAAATATATTATTAACTTAAACTAAAAATATAAATTTTTCGACCTGAAAAATACCCTGATGTATAGTACAGGTGAAAATGTCAAAAAAATAAAATATTTTTAAAATTCTAAAAATGGGCTTGCAGTAGCAGAATAAAATTGGAAATAGGAAAAATGGAATCGGTTTAAAGGTACGAATGTAATAAATATATTATTAACTTAAACTAAAAATATAAATTTTTCGACCTGAAAAATACCCTGATGTATAGTACAGGTGAAAATGTCAAAAAATGAAAATATTTTTAAAATTCTAAAAATGGGCTTGCAGTAGCAGAATAAAATTGGAAATAGGAAAAATGCAATCGGTTTAAAGGTACGAATGTAATAAATATATTATTAACTTAAACCAAAAATATAAATTTTTCGACCTGAAAAATACCCTGATGTATAGTACAGGTGAAAATGTCAAAAAATTAAAATATTTTTAAAATTCTAAAAATGGGCTTGCAGTAGCAGAATAAAATTGGAAATAGGAAAAATGCAATCGGTTTAAAGGTAGGAATGTAATAAATATATTATTAACTTAAACTAAAAATATAAAATTTTCGACCTGAAAAATACCCTGATGTATAGTACAGGTGAAAATGTCAAAAAAATAAAATATTTTTAAAATTCTAAAAATGGGCTTGCAGTAGCAGAATAAAATTGGAAATAGGAAAAATGGAATCGGTTTAAAGGTACGAATGTAATAAATATATTATTAACTTAAACTAAAAATATAAATTTTTCGACCTGAAAAATACCCTGATGTATAGTACAGGTGAAAATGTCAAAAAATGAAAATATTTTTAAAATTCTAAAAATGGGCTTGCAGTAGCAGAATAAAATTGGAAATAGGAAAAATGCAATCGGTTTAAAGGTACGAATGTAATAAATATATTATTAACTTAAACCAAAAATATAAATTTTTCGACCTGAAAAATACCCTGATGTATAGTACAGGTGAAAATGTCAAAAAATTAAAATATTTTTAAAATTCTAAAAATGGGCTTGCAGTAGCAGAATAAAATTGGAAATAGGAAAAATGCAATCGGTTTAAAGGTAGGAATGTAATAAATATATTATTAACTTAAACTAAAAATATAAAATTTTCGACCTGAAAAATACCCTGATGTATAGTACAGGTGAAAATGTCAAAAAATTAAAATATTTTTAAAATTCTAAAAATGGGCTTGCAGTGGCAGAATAAAATTGGAAATAGGAAAAATGCAATCGGTTTAAAGGTAGGAATGTAATAAATATATTATTAACTTAAACTAAAAATATAAATTTTTCGACCTGAAAATTACCCTGATGTATAGTACAGGTGAAAATGTCAAAAAATTAAAATATTTTTAAAATTCTAAAAATGGGCTTGCAGTAGCAGAATAAAATTGGAAATAGGAAAAATGGAATCGGTTTAAAGGTAGGAATGTAATAAATATATTATTAACTTAAACTAAAAATATAAAATTTTCGACCTGAAAAATACCCTGATGTATAGTACAGGTGAAAATGTCAAAAAATTAAAATATTTTTAAAATTCTAAAAATGGGCTTGCAGTGGCAGAATAAAATTGGAAATAGGAAAAATGCAATCGGTTTAAAGGTAGGAATGTAATAAATATATTATTAACTTAAACTAAAAATATAAATTTTTCGACCTGAAAAATACCCTGATGTATAGTACAGGTGAAAATGTCAAAAAATTAAAATATTTTAAAAATTCTAAAAATGGGCTTGCAGTAGCAGAATAAAATTGGAAATAGGAAAAATGCAATCGGTTTAAAGATACGAATGTAATAAATATATTATTAACTTAAACTAAAAATATAAATTTTTCGACCTGAAAAATACCCTGATGTATAGTACAGGTGAAAATGTCAAAAAATTAAAATATTTTTAAAATTCTAAAAATGGGCTTGCAGTAGCAGAATAAAATTGGAAATAGGAAAAATGCAATCGGTTTAAAGGTAGGAATGTAATAAATATATTATTAACTTAAACTAAAAATATAAATTTTTCGACCTGAAAAATACCCTGATGTACAGTACAGGTGAAAATGTCAAAAAATGAAAATATTTTTAAAATTCTAAAAATGGGCTTGCAGTAGCAGAATAAAATTGGAAATAGGAAAAATGCAATCGGTTTAAAGGTACGAATGTAATAAATATATTATTAACTTAAACTAAAAATATAAATTTTTGGACCTGAAAAATACCCTGATGTATAGTACAGGTGAAAATGTCAAAAAATTAAAATATTTTTAAAATTCTAAAAATGGGCTTGCAGTAGCAGAATAAAATTGGAAATAGGAAAAATGCAATCGGTTTAAAGGTAGGAATGTAATAAATATATTATTAACTTAAACTAAAAATATAAATTTTTCGACCTGAAAAATACCCTGATGTATAGTACAGGTGAAAATGTCAAAAAATTAAAATATTTTTAAAATTCTAAAAATGGGCTTGCAGTAGCAGAATAAAATTGGAAATAGGAAAAATGCAATCGGTTTAAAGGTACGAATGTAATAAATATATTATTAACTTAAACTAAAAATATAAATTTTTCGACCTGAAAAATACCCTGATGTATAGTACAGGTGAAAATGTCAAAAAATTAAAATATTTTTAAAATTCTAAAACTGGGCTTGCAGTAGCAGAATAAAATTGGAAATAGGAAAAATGGACTATGTTTAAAGATACGAATGTAATAAATATATTATTAACTTAAACTAAAAATATAAATTTTTCGACCTGAAAAATACCCTGATGTATAGTACAGGTGAAAATGTCAAAAAATTAAAATATTTTGAAAATTCTAAAAATGGGCTTGCAGTAGCAGAATAAAATTGGAAATAGGAAAAATGCAATCGGTTTAAAGGTAGGAATGTAATAAATATATTATTAACTTAAACTAAAAATATAAATTTTTCGACCTGAAAAATACCCTGATGTATAGTACAGGTGAAAATGTCAAAAAATGAAAATATTTTTAAAATTCTAAAAATGGGCTTGCAGTAGCAGAATAAAATTGGAAATAGGAAAAATGGAATCGGTTTAAAGGTAGGAATGTAATAAATATATTATTAACTTAAACTAAAAATATAAATTTTTCGACCTGAAAAATACCCTGATGTATAGTACAGGTGAAAATGTCAAAAAATGAAAATATTTTTAAAATTCTAAAAATGGGCTTGCAGTAGCAGAATAAAATTGGAAATAGGAAAAATGCAATCGGTTTAAAGTTAGGAATGTAATAAATATATTATTAACTTAAACTAAAAATATAAATTTTTCGACCTGAAAAATACCCTGATGTATAGTACAGGTGAAAATGTCAAAAAATTAAAATATTTTTAAAATTCTAAAAATGGGCTTCCAGTAGCAGAATAAAATTGGAAATAAGAAAAATGGACTATGTTTAAAGATACGAATGTAATAAATATATTATTAACTTAAACTAAAAATATAAATTTTTCGACCTGAAAAATACCCTGATGTATAGTACAGGTGAAAATGTCAAAAAATTAAAATATTTTTAAAATTCTAAAAATGGGCTTGCAGTGGCAGAATAAAATTGGAAATAGGAAAAATGGAATCGGTTTAAAGGTAGGAATGTAATAAATATATTATTAACTTAAACTAAAAATATAAATTTTTCGACCTGAAAAATACCCTGATGTATAGTACAGGTGAAAATGTCAAAAAATTAAAATATTTTTAAAATTCTAAAAATGGGCTTGCAGTGGCAGAATAAAATTGGAAATAGGAAAAATGGAATCGGTTTAAAGGTAGGAATGTAATAAATATATTATTAACTTAAACTAAAAATATAAATTTTTCAACCTGAAAAATACCCTGATGTATAGTACAGGTGAAAATGTCAAAAAATTAAAATATTTTTAAAATTCTAAAAATGGGCTTGCAGTAGCAGAATAAAATTGGAAATAGGAAAAATGGAATCGGTTTAAAGGTAGGAATGTAATAAATATATTATTAACTTAAACTAAAAATATAAATTTTTCGACCTGAAAAATACCCTGATGTATAGTACAGGTGAAAATGTCAAAAAATTAAAATATTTTTAAAATTCTAAAAATGGGCTTGCAGTAGCAGAATAAAATTGGAAATAGGAAAAATGGAATCGGTTTAAAGGTAGGAATGTAATAAATATATTATTAACTTAAACTAAAAATATAAATTTTTCGACCTGAAAAATACCCTGATGTATAGTACAGGTGAAAATGTCAAAAAATTAAAATATTTTTAAAATTCTAAAAATGGGCTTGCAGTAGCAGAATAAAATTGGAAATAGGAAAAATGGAATCGGTTTAAAGGTAGGAATGTAATAAATATATTATTAACTTAAACTAAAAATATAAATTTTTCGACCTGAAAAATACCCTGATGTATAGTACAGGTGAAAATGTCAAAAAATTAAAATATTTTTAAAATTCTAAAAATGGGCTTGCAGTAGCAGAATAAAATTGGAAATAGGAAAAATGCAATCGGTTTAAAGGTAGGAATGTAATAAATATATTATTAACTTAAACTAAAAATATAAATTTTTCGACCTGAAAAATACCCTGATGTATAGTACAGGTGAAAATGTCAAAAAATTAAAATATTTTTAAAATTCTAAAAATGGGCTTGCAGTAGCAGAATAAAATTGGAAATAGGAAAAATGCAATCGGTTTAAAGGTAGGAATGTAATAAATATATTATTAACTTAAACTAAAAATATAAATTTTTCGACCTGAAAAATACCCTGATGTATAGTACAGGTGAAAATGTCAAAAAATGAAAATATTTTTAAAATTCTAAAAATGGGCTTGCAGTAGCAGAATAAAATTGGAAATAGGAAAAATGCAATCGGTTTAAAGGTAGGAATGTAATAAATATATTATTAACTTAAACTAAAAATATAAATTTTTCGACCTGAAAAATACCCTGATGTATAGTACAGGTGAAAATGTCAAAAAATGAAAATATTTTTAAAATTCTAAAAATGGGCTTGCAGTAGCAGAATAAAATTGGAAATAGGAAAAATGCAATCGGTTTAAAGGTACGAATGTAATAAATATATTATTAACTTAAACCAAAAATATAAATTTTTCGACCTGAAAAATACCCTGATGTATAGTACAGGTGAAAATGTCAAAAAATTAAAATATTTTTAAAATTCTAAAAATGGGCTTGCAGTAGCAGAATAAAATTGGAAATAGGAAAAATGCAATCGGTTTAAAGGTAGGAATGTAATAAATATATTATTAACTTAAACTAAAAATATAAAATTTTCGACCTGAAAAATACCCTGATGTATAGTACAGGTGAAAATGTCAAAAAATTAAAATATTTTTAAAATTCTAAAAATGGGCTTGCAGTGGCAGAATAAAATTGGAAATAGGAAAAATGCAATCGGTTTAAAGGTAGGAATGTAATAAATATATTATTAACTTAAACTAAAAATATAAATTTTTCGACCTGAAAATTACCCTGATGTATAGTACAGGTGAAAATGTCAAAAAATTAAAATATTTTTAAAATTCTAAAAATGGGCTTGCAGTAGCAGAATAAAATTGGAAATAGGAAAAATGGAATCGGTTTAAAGGTAGGAATGTAATAAATATATTATTAACTTAAACTAAAAATATAAAATTTTCGACCTGAAAAATACCCTGATGTATAGTACAGGTGAAAATGTCAAAAAATTAAAATATTTTTAAAATTCTAAAAATGGGCTTGCAGTGGCAGAATAAAATTGGAAATAGGAAAAATGCAATCGGTTTAAAGGTAGGAATGTAATAAATATATTATTAACTTAAACTAAAAATATAAATTTTTCGACCTGAAAAATACCCTGATGTATAGTACAGGTGAAAATGTCAAAAAATTAAAATATTTTTAAAATTCTAAAAATGGGCTTGCAGTAGCAGAATAAAATTGGAAATAGGAAAAATGCAATCGGTTTAAAGGTAGGAATGTAATAAATATATTATTAACTTAAACTAAAAATATAAATTTTTCGACCTGAAAAATACCCTGATGTACAGTACAGGTGAAAATGTCAAAAAATGAAAATATTTTTAAAATTCTAAAAATGGGCTTGCAGTAGCAGAATAAAATTGGAAATAGGAAAAATGCAATCGGTTTAAAGGTACGAATGTAATAAATATATTATTAACTTAAACTAAAAATATAAATTTTTGGACCTGAAAAATACCCTGATGTATAGTACAGGTGAAAATGTCAAAAAATTAAAATATTTTTAAAATTCTAAAAATGGGCTTGCAGTAGCAGAATAAAATTGGAAATAGGAAAAATGCAATCGGTTTAAAGGTAGGAATGTAATAAATATATTATTAACTTAAACTAAAAATATAAATTTTTCGACCTGAAAAATACCCTGATGTATAGTACAGGTGAAAATGTCAAAAAATTAAAATATTTTTAAAATTCTAAAAATGGGCTTGCAGTAGCAGAATAAAATTGGAAATAGGAAAAATGCAATCGGTTTAAAGGTACGAATGTAATAAATATATTATTAACTTAAACTAAAAATATAAATTTTTCGACCTGAAAAATACCCTGATGTATAGTACAGGTGAAAATGTCAAAAAATTAAAATATTTTTAAAATTCTAAAACTGGGCTTGCAGTAGCAGAATAAAATTGGAAATAGGAAAAATGGACTATGTTTAAAGATACGAATGTAATAAATATATTATTAACTTAAACTAAAAATATAAATTTTTCGACCTGAAAAATACCCTGATGTATAGTACAGGTGAAAATGTCAAAAAATTAAAATATTTTGAAAATTCTAAAAATGGGCTTGCAGTAGCAGAATAAAATTGGAAATAGGAAAAATGCAATCGGTTTAAAGGTAGGAATGTAATAAATATATTATTAACTTAAACTAAAAATATAAATTTTTCGACCTGAAAAATACCCTGATGTATAGTACAGGTGAAAATGTCAAAAAATGAAAATATTTTTAAAATTCTAAAAATGGGCTTGCAGTAGCAGAATAAAATTGGAAATAGGAAAAATGGAATCGGTTTAAAGGTAGGAATGTAGTAAATATATTATTAACTTAAACTAAAAATATAAATTTTTCGACCTGAAAAATACCCTGATGTATAGTACAGGTGAAAATGTCAAAAAATGAAAATATTTTTAAAATTCTAAAAATGGGCTTGCAGTAGCAGAATAAAATTGGAAATAGGAAAAATGCAATCGGTTTAAAGTTAGGAATGTAATAAATATATTATTAACTTAAACTAAAAATATAAATTTTTCGACCTGAAAAATACCCTGATGTATAGTACAGGTGAAAATGTCAAAAAATTAAAATATTTTAAAAATTCTAAAAATGGGCTTGCAGTAGCAGAATAAAATTGGAAATAGGAAAAATGCAATCGGTTTAAAGGTAGGAATGTAATAAATATATTATTAACTTAAATTAAAAATATAAATTTTTCGACCTCAAAAATACCCTGATGTATAGTACAGGTGAAAATGTCAAAAAATTAAAATATTTTTAAAATTCTAAAAATGGGCTTGCAGTGGCAGAATAAAATTGGAAATAGGAAAAATGGAATCGGTTTAAAGGTAGGAATGTAACAAATATATTATTAACTTAAACTAAAAATATAAATTTTTCGACCTGAAAAATACCCTGATGTATAGTACAGGTGAAAATGTCAAAAAATTAAAATATTTTTAAAATTCTAAAAATGGGCTTGCAGTAGCAGAATAAAATTGGAAATAGGAAAAATGCAATCGGTTTAAAGGTAGGAATGTAATAAATATATTATTAACTTAAACTAAAAATATAAATTTTTCGACCTGAAAAATACCCTGATGTATAGTACAGGTGAAAATGTCAAAAAATTAAAATATTTTTAAAATTCTAAAAATGGGCTTGCAGTAGCAGAATAAAATTGGAAATAGGAAAAATGCAATCGGTTTAAAGGTAGGAATGTCATAAATATATTATTAACTTAAACTAAAAATATAAATTTTTCGACCTGAAAAATACCCTGATGTATAGTACAGGTGAAAATGTCAAAAAATTAAAATATTTTTAAAATTCTAAAAATGGGCTTGCAGTGGCAGAATAAAATTGGAAATAGGAAAAATGGAATCGGTTTAAAGGTAGGAATGTAATAAATATATTATTAACTTAAACTAAAAATATAAATTTTTCGACCTGAAAAATACCCTGATGTATAGTACAGGTGAAAATGTCAAAAAATGAAAATATTTTTAAAATTCTAAAAATGGGCTTGCAGTGGCAGAATAATATTGGAAATAGGAAAAATGGACTATGTTTAAAGGTACGAATGTAATAAATATATTATTAACTTAAACTAAAAATATAAATTTTTCGACCTGAAAAATACCCTGATGTATAGTACAGGTGAAAATGTCAAAAAATGAAAATATTTTTAAAATTCTAAAAATGGGCTTGCAGTAGCAGAATAAAATTGGAAATAGGAAAAATGCAATCGGTTTAAAGGTAGGAATGTAATAAATATATTATTAACTTAAACTAAAAATATAAATTTTTCGACCTGAAAAATACCCTGATGTATAGTACAGGTGAAAATGTCAAAAAATTAAAATATTTTTAAAATTCTAAAAATGGGCTTGCAGTAGCAGAATAAAATTGGAAATAGGAAAAATGGAATCGGTTTAAAGGTAGGAATGTAATAAATATATTATTAACTTAAACTAAAAATATAAATTTTTCGACCTGAAAAATACCCTGATGTATAGTACAGGTGAAAATGTCAAAAAATTAAAATATTTTAAAAATTCTAAAAATGGGCTTGCAGTAGCAGAATAAAATTGGAAATAGGAAAAATGCAATCGGTTTAAAGGTAGGAATGTAATAAATATATTATTAACTTAAACTAAAAATATAAATTTTTCGACCTGAAAAATACCCTGATGTATAGTACAGGTGAAAATGTCAAAAAATTAAAATATTTTTAAAATTATAAAAATGGGCTTGCAGTAGCAGAATAAAATTGGAAATAGGAAAAATGCAATCGGTTTAAAGGTACGAATGTAATAAATATATTATTAACTTAAACTAAAAATATAAATTTTTCGACCTGAAAAATACCCTGATGTATAGTACAGGTGAAAATGTCAAAAAATTAAAATATTTTTAAAATTCTAAAAATGGGCTTGCAGTAGCAGAATAAAATTGGAAATAGGAAAAATGGAATCGGTTTAAAGGTAGGAATGTAATAAATATATTATTAACTTAAACTAAAAATATAAATTTTTCGACCTGAAAAATACCCTGATGTATAGTACAGGTGAAAATGTCAAAAAATTAAAATATTTTTAAAATTCTAAAAATGGGCTTCCAGTAGCAGAATAAAATTGGAAATAAGAAAAATGAACTATGTTTAAAGATACGAATGTAATAAATATATTATTAACTTAAACTAAAAATATAAATTTTTCGACCTGAAAAATACCCTGATGTATAGTACAGGTGAAAATGTCAAAAAATGAAAATATTTTTAAAATTCTAAAAATGGGCTTGCAGTAGCAGAATAAAATTGGAAATAGGAAAAATGCAATCGGTTTAAAGGTACGAATGTAATAAATATATTATTAACTTAAACTAAAAATATAAATTTTTCGACCTGAAAAATACCCTGATGTATAGTACAGGTGAAAATGTCAAAAAATTAAAATATTTTTAAAATTCTGAAAATGGGCTTGCAGTAGCAGAATAAAATTGGAAATAGGAAAAATGCAATCGGTTTAAAGGTAGGAATGTAATAAATATATTATTAACTTAAACTAAAAATATAAATTTTTCGACCTGAAAAATACCCTGATGTATAGTACAGGTGAAAATGTCAAAAAATTAAAATATTTTTAAAATTCTAAAAATGGGCTTGCAGTAGCAGAATAAAATTGGAAATAGGAAAAATGGAATCGGTTTAAAGGTAGGAATGTAATAAATATATTATTAACTTAAACTAAAAATATAAATTTTTCGACCTGAAAAATACCCTGATGTATAGTACAGGTGAAAATGTCAAAAAATTAAAATATTTTTAAAATTCTAAAAATGGGCTTGCAGTAGCAGAATAAAATTGGAAATAGGAAAAATGCAATCGGTTTAAAGGTAGGAATGTAATAAATATATTATTAACTTAAACTAAAAATATAAATTTTTCGACCTGAAAAATACCCTGATGTATAGTACAGGTGAAAATGTCAAAAAATTAAAATATTTTTAAAATTCTAAAAATGGGCTTGCAGTAGCAGAATAAAATTGGAAATAGGAAAAATGCAATCGGTTTAAAGGTAGGAATGTAATAAATATATTATTAACTTAAACTAAAAATATAAATTTTTCGACCTGAAAAATACCCTGATGTATAGTACAGGTGAAAATGTCAAAAAATGAAAATATTTTTAAAATTCTAAAAATGGGCTTGCAGTAGCAGAATAAAATTGGAAATAGGAAAAATGGAATCGGTTTAAAGGTAGGAATGTAATAAATATATTATTAACTTAAACTAAAAATATAAATTTTTCGACCTGAAAAATACCCTGATGTATAGTACAGGTGAAAATGTCAAAAAATTAAAATATTTTTAAAATTCTAAAAATGGGCTTCCAGTAGCAGAATAAAATTGGAAATAGGAAAAATGCAATCCGTTTAAAGGTAGGAATGTAATAAATATATTATTAACTTAAACTAAAAATATAAATTTTTCGACCTGAAAAATACCCTGATGTATAGTACAGGTGAAAATGTCAAAAAATTAAAATATTTTAAAAATTCTAAAAATGGGCTTGCAGTAGCAGAATAAAATTGGAAATAGGAAAAATGCAATCGGTTTAAAGGTAGGAATGTAATAAATATATTATTAACTTAAACTAAAAATATAAATTTTTCGACCTGAAAAATACCCTGATGTATAGTACAGGTGAAAATGTCAAAAAAATAAAATATTTTTAAAATTCTAAAAATGGGCTTGCAGTAGCAGAATAAAATTGGAAATAGGAAAAATGGAATCGGTTTAAAGGTACGAATGTAATAAATATATTATTAACTTAAACTAAAAATATAAATTTTTCGACCTGAAAAATACCCTGATGTATAGTACAGGTGAAAATGTCAAAAAATGAAAATATTTTTAAAATTCTAAAAATGGGCTTGCAGTAGCAGAATAAAATTGGAAATAGGAAAAATGCAATCGGTTTAAAGGTACGAATGTAATAAATATATTATTAACTTAAACCAAAAATATAAATTTTTCGACCTGAAAAATACCCTGATGTATAGTACAGGTGAAAATGTCAAAAAATTAAAATATTTTTAAAATTCTAAAAATGGGCTTGCAGTAGCAGAATAAAATTGGAAATAGGAAAAATGCAATCGGTTTAAAGGTAGGAATGTAATAAATATATTATTAACTTAAACTAAAAATATAAAATTTTCGACCTGAAAAATACCCTGATGTATAGTACAGGTGAAAATGTCAAAAAAATAAAATATTTTTAAAATTCTAAAAATGGGCTTGCAGTAGCAGAATAAAATTGGAAATAGGAAAAATGGAATCGGTTTAAAGGTACGAATGTAATAAATATATTATTAACTTAAACTAAAAATATAAATTTTTCGACCTGAAAAATACCCTGATGTATAGTACAGGTGAAAATGTCAAAAAATGAAAATATTTTTAAAATTCTAAAAATGGGCTTGCAGTAGCAGAATAAAATTGGAAATAGGAAAAATGCAATCGGTTTAAAGGTACGAATGTAATAAATATATTATTAACTTAAACCAAAAATATAAATTTTTCGACCTGAAAAATACCCTGATGTATAGTACAGGTGAAAATGTCAAAAAATTAAAATATTTTTAAAATTCTAAAAATGGGCTTGCAGTAGCAGAATAAAATTGGAAATAGGAAAAATGCAATCGGTTTAAAGGTAGGAATGTAATAAATATATTATTAACTTAAACTAAAAATATAAAATTTTCGACCTGAAAAATACCCTGATGTATAGTACAGGTGAAAATGTCAAAAAATTAAAATATTTTTAAAATTCTAAAAATGGGCTTGCAGTGGCAGAATAAAATTGGAAATAGGAAAAATGCAATCGGTTTAAAGGTAGGAATGTAATAAATATATTATTAACTTAAACTAAAAATATAAATTTTTCGACCTGAAAATTACCCTGATGTATAGTACAGGTGAAAATGTCAAAAAATTAAAATATTTTTAAAATTCTAAAAATGGGCTTGCAGTAGCAGAATAAAATTGGAAATAGGAAAAATGGAATCGGTTTAAAGGTAGGAATGTAATAAATATATTATTAACTTAAACTAAAAATATAAAATTTTCGACCTGAAAAATACCCTGATGTATAGTACAGGTGAAAATGTCAAAAAATTAAAATATTTTTAAAATTCTAAAAATGGGCTTGCAGTGGCAGAATAAAATTGGAAATAGGAAAAATGCAATCGGTTTAAAGGTAGGAATGTAATAAATATATTATTAACTTAAACTAAAAATATAAATTTTTCGACCTGAAAAATACCCTGATGTATAGTACAGGTGAAAATGTCAAAAAATTAAAATATTTTAAAAATTCTAAAAATGGGCTTGCAGTAGCAGAATAAAATTGGAAATAGGAAAAATGCAATCGGTTTAAAGATACGAATGTAATAAATATATTATTAACTTAAACTAAAAATATAAATTTTTCGACCTGAAAAATACCCTGATGTATAGTACAGGTGAAAATGTCAAAAAATTAAAATATTTTTAAAATTCTAAAAATGGGCTTGCAGTAGCAGAATAAAATTGGAAATAGGAAAAATGCAATCGGTTTAAAGGTAGGAATGTAATAAATATATTATTAACTTAAACTAAAAATATAAATTTTTCGACCTGAAAAATACCCTGATGTACAGTACAGGTGAAAATGTCAAAAAATGAAAATATTTTTAAAATTCTAAAAATGGGCTTGCAGTAGCAGAATAAAATTGGAAATAGGAAAAATGCAATCGGTTTAAAGGTACGAATGTAATAAATATATTATTAACTTAAACTAAAAATATAAATTTTTGGACCTGAAAAATACCCTGATGTATAGTACAGGTGAAAATGTCAAAAAATTAAAATATTTTTAAAATTCTAAAAATGGGCTTGCAGTAGCAGAATAAAATTGGAAATAGGAAAAATGCAATCGGTTTAAAGGTAGGAATGTAATAAATATATTATTAACTTAAACTAAAAATATAAATTTTTCGACCTGAAAAATACCCTGATGTATAGTACAGGTGAAAATGTCAAAAAATTAAAATATTTTTAAAATTCTAAAAATGGGCTTGCAGTAGCAGAATAAAATTGGAAATAGGAAAAATGCAATCGGTTTAAAGGTACGAATGTAATAAATATATTATTAACTTAAACTAAAAATATAAATTTTTCGACCTGAAAAATACCCTGATGTATAGTACAGGTGAAAATGTCAAAAAATTAAAATATTTTTAAAATTCTAAAACTGGGCTTGCAGTAGCAGAATAAAATTGGAAATAGGAAAAATGGACTATGTTTAAAGATACGAATGTAATAAATATATTATTAACTTAAACTAAAAATATAAATTTTTCGACCTGAAAAATACCCTGATGTATAGTACAGGTGAAAATGTCAAAAAATTAAAATATTTTGAAAATTCTAAAAATGGGCTTGCAGTAGCAGAATAAAATTGGAAATAGGAAAAATGCAATCGGTTTAAAGGTAGGAATGTAATAAATATATTATTAACTTAAACTAAAAATATAAATTTTTCGACCTGAAAAATACCCTGATGTATAGTACAGGTGAAAATGTCAAAAAATGAAAATATTTTTAAAATTCTAAAAATGGGCTTGCAGTAGCAGAATAAAATTGGAAATAGGAAAAATGGAATCGGTTTAAAGGTAGGAATGTAATAAATATATTATTAACTTAAACTAAAAATATAAATTTTTCGACCTGAAAAATACCCTGATGTATAGTACAGGTGAAAATGTCAAAAAATGAAAATATTTTTAAAATTCTAAAAATGGGCTTGCAGTAGCAGAATAAAATTGGAAATAGGAAAAACGCAATCGGTTTAAAGTTAGGAATGTAATAAATATATTATTAACTTAAACTAAAAATATAAATTTTTCGACCTGAAAAATACCCTGATGTATAGTACAGGTGAAAATGTCAAAAAATTAAAATATTTTTAAAATTCTAAAAATGGGCTTCCAGTAGCAGAATAAAATTGGAAATAAGAAAAATGGACTATGTTTAAAGATACGAATGTAATAAATATATTATTAACTTAAACTAAAAATATAAATTTTTCGACCTGAAAAATACCCTGATGTATAGTACAGGTGAAAATGTCAAAAAATTAAAATATTTTTAAAATTCTAAAAATGGGCTTGCAGTGGCAGAATAAAATTGGAAATAGGAAAAATGGAATCGGTTTAAAGGTAGGAATGTAATAAATATATTATTAACTTAAACTAAAAATATAAATTTTTCGACCTGAAAAATACCCTGATGTATAGTACAGGTGAAAATGTCAAAAAATTAAAATATTTTTAAAATTCTAAAAATGGGCTTGCAGTGGCAGAATAAAATTGGAAATAGGAAAAATGGAATCGGTTTAAAGGTAGGAATGTAATAAATATATTATTAACTTAAACTAAAAATATAAATTTTTCAACCTGAAAAATACCCTGATGTATAGTACAGGTGAAAATGTCAAAAAATTAAAATATTTTTAAAATTCTAAAAATGGGCTTGCAGTAGCAGAATAAAATTGGAAATAGGAAAAATGGAATCGGTTTAAAGGTAGGAATGTAATAAATATATTATTAACTTAAACTAAAAATATAAATTTTTCGACCTGAAAAATACCCTGATGTATAGTACAGGTGAAAATGTCAAAAAATTAAAATATTTTTAAAATTCTAAAAATGGGCTTGCAGTAGCAGAATAAAATTGGAAATAGGAAAAATGGAATCGGTTTAAAGGTAGGAATGTAATAAATATATTATTAACTTAAACTAAAAATATAAATTTTTCGACCTGAAAAATACCCTGATGTATAGTACAGGTGAAAATGTCAAAAAATTAAAATATTTTTAAAATTCTAAAAATGGGCTTGCAGTAGCAGAATAAAATTGGAAATAGGAAAAATGGAATCGGTTTAAAGGTAGGAATGTAATAAATATATTATTAACTTAAACTAAAAATATAAATTTTTCGACCTGAAAAATACCCTGATGTATAGTACAGGTGAAAATGTCAAAAAATTAAAATATTTTTAAAATTCTAAAAATGGGCTTGCAGTAGCAGAATAAAATTGGAAATAGGAAAAATGCAATCGGTTTAAAGGTAGGAATGTAATAAATATATTATTAACTTAAACTAAAAATATAAATTTTTCGACCTGAAAAATACCCTGATGTATAGTACAGGTGAAAATGTCAAAAAATTAAAATATTTTTAAAATTCTAAAAATGGGCTTGCAGTAGCAGAATAAAATTGGAAATAGGAAAAATGCAATCGGTTTAAAGGTAGGAATGTAATAAATATATTATTAACTTAAACTAAAAATATAAATTTTTCGACCTGAAAAATACCCTGATGTATAGTACAGGTGAAAATGTCAAAAAATGAAAATATTTTTAAAATTCTAAAAATGGGCTTGCAGTAGCAGAATAAAATTGGAAATAGGAAAAATGGAATCGGTTTAAAGGTAGGAATGTAATAAATATATTATTAACTTAAACTAAAAATATAAATTTTTCGACCTGAAAAATACCCTGATGTATAGTACAGGTGAAAATGTCAAAAAATTAAAATATTTTTAAAATTCTAAAAATGGGCTTCCAGTAGCAGAATAAAATTGGAAATAGGAAAAATGCAATCCGTTTAAAGGTAGGAATGTAATAAATATATTATTAACTTAAACTAAAAATATAAATTTTTCGACCTGAAAAATACCCTGATGTATAGTACAGGTGAAAATGTCAAAAAATTAAAATATTTTAAAAATTCTAAAAATGGGCTTGCAGTAGCAGAATAAAATTGGAAATAGGAAAAATGCAATCGGTTTAAAGGTAGGAATGTAATAAATATATTATTAACTTAAACTAAAAATATAAATTTTTCGACCTGAAAAATACCCTGATGTATAGTACAGGTGAAAATGTCAAAAAAATAAAATATTTTTAAAATTCTAAAAATGGGCTTGCAGTAGCAGAATAAAATTGGAAATAGGAAAAATGGAATCGGTTTAAAGGTACGAATGTAATAAATATATTATTAACTTAAACTAAAAATATAAATTTTTCGACCTGAAAAATACCCTGATGTATAGTACAGGTGAAAATGTCAAAAAATGAAAATATTTTTAAAATTCTAAAAATGGGCTTGCAGTAGCAGAATAAAATTGGAAATAGGAAAAATGCAATCGGTTTAAAGGTACGAATGTAATAAATATATTATTAACTTAAACCAAAAATATAAATTTTTCGACCTGAAAAATACCCTGATGTATAGTACAGGTGAAAATGTCAAAAAATTAAAATATTTTTAAAATTCTAAAAATGGGCTTGCAGTAGCAGAATAAAATTGGAAATAGGAAAAATGCAATCGGTTTAAAGGTAGGAATGTAATAAATATATTATTAACTTAAACTAAAAATATAAAATTTTCGACCTGAAAAATACCCTGATGTATAGTACAGGTGAAAATGTCAAAAAAATAAAATATTTTTAAAATTCTAAAAATGGGCTTGCAGTAGCAGAATAAAATTGGAAATAGGAAAAATGGAATCGGTTTAAAGGTACGAATGTAATAAATATATTATTAACTTAAACTAAAAATATAAATTTTTCGACCTGAAAAATACCCTGATGTATAGTACAGGTGAAAATGTCAAAAAATGAAAATATTTTTAAAATTCTAAAAATGGGCTTGCAGTAGCAGAATAAAATTGGAAATAGGAAAAATGCAATCGGTTTAAAGGTACGAATGTAATAAATATATTATTAACTTAAACCAAAAATATAAATTTTTCGACCTGAAAAATACCCTGATGTATAGTACAGGTGAAAATGTCAAAAAATTAAAATATTTTTAAAATTCTAAAAATGGGCTTGCAGTAGCAGAATAAAATTGGAAATAGGAAAAATGCAATCGGTTTAAAGGTAGGAATGTAATAAATATATTATTAACTTAAACTAAAAATATAAAATTTTCGACCTGAAAAATACCCTGATGTATAGTACAGGTGAAAATGTCAAAAAATTAAAATATTTTTAAAATTCTAAAAATGGGCTTGCAGTGGCAGAATAAAATTGGAAATAGGAAAAATGCAATCGGTTTAAAGGTAGGAATGTAATAAATATATTATTAACTTAAACTAAAAATATAAATTTTTCGACCTGAAAATTACCCTGATGTATAGTACAGGTGAAAATGTCAAAAAATTAAAATATTTTTAAAATTCTAAAAATGGGCTTGCAGTAGCAGAATAAAATTGGAAATAGGAAAAATGGAATCGGTTTAAAGGTAGGAATGTAATAAATATATTATTAACTTAAACTAAAAATATAAAATTTTCGACCTGAAAAATACCCTGATGTATAGTACAGGTGAAAATGTCAAAAAATTAAAATATTTTTAAAATTCTAAAAATGGGCTTGCAGTGGCAGAATAAAATTGGAAATAGGAAAAATGCAATCGGTTTAAAGGTAGGAATGTAATAAATATATTATTAACTTAAACTAAAAATATAAATTTTTCGACCTGAAAAATACCCTGATGTATAGTACAGGTGAAAATGTCAAAAAATTAAAATATTTTAAAAATTCTAAAAATGGGCTTGCAGTAGCAGAATAAAATTGGAAATAGGAAAAATGCAATCGGTTTAAAGGTAGGAATGTAATAAATATATTATTAACTTAAACTAAAAATATAAATTTTTCGACCTGAAAAATACCCTGATGTATAGTACAGGTGAAAATGTCAAAAAATTAAAATATTATAAAAATTCTAAAAATGGGCTTGCAGTAGCAGAATAAAATTGGAAATAGGAAAAATGCAATCGGTTTAAAGATACGAATGTAATAAATATATTATTAACTTAAACTAAAAATATAAATTTTTCGACCTGAAAAATACCCTGATGTATAGTACAGGTGAAAATGTCAAAAAATTAAAATATTTTTAAAATTCTAAAAATGGGCTTGCAGTA
The DNA here is from genome assembly GCA_026167975.1 of Phrynosoma blainvillii. NCBI lineage: Eukaryota > Metazoa > Chordata > Lepidosauria > Squamata > Phrynosomatidae > Phrynosoma > Phrynosoma blainvillii. The sequence goes on along the minus strand of JANUYF010000014.1, from coordinate 1,381,417 downwards.
GCAGAATAAAATTGGAAATAGGAAAAATGCAATCGGTTTAAAGGTAGGAATGTAATAAATATATTATTAACTTAAACTAAAAATATAAATTTTTCGACCTGAAAAATACCCTGATGTACAGTACAGGTGAAAATGTCAAAAAATGAAAATATTTTTAAAATTCTAAAAATGGGCTTGCAGTAGCAGAATAAAATTGGAAATAGGAAAAATGCAATCGGTTTAAAGGTACGAATGTAATAAATATATTATTAACTTAAACTAAAAATATAAATTTTTGGACCTGAAAAATACCCTGATGTATAGTACAGGTGAAAATGTCAAAAAATTAAAATATTTTTAAAATTCTAAAAATGGGCTTGCAGTAGCAGAATAAAATTGGAAATAGGAAAAATGCAATCGGTTTAAAGGTAGGAATGTAATAAATATATTATTAACTTAAACTAAAAATATAAATTTTTCGACCTGAAAAATACCCTGATGTATAGTACAGGTGAAAATGTCAAAAAATTAAAATATTTTTAAAATTCTAAAAATGGGCTTGCAGTAGCAGAATAAAATTGGAAATAGGAAAAATGCAATCGGTTTAAAGGTACGAATGTAATAAATATATTATTAACTTAAACTAAAAATATAAATTTTTCGACCTGAAAAATACCCTGATGTATAGTACAGGTGAAAATGTCAAAAAATTAAAATATTTTTAAAATTCTAAAACTGGGCTTGCAGTAGCAGAATAAAATTGGAAATAGGAAAAATGGACTATGTTTAAAGATACGAATGTAATAAATATATTATTAACTTAAACTAAAAATATAAATTTTTCGACCTGAAAAATACCCTGATGTATAGTACAGGTGAAAATGTCAAAAAATTAAAATATTTTGAAAATTCTAAAAATGGGCTTGCAGTAGCAGAATAAAATTGGAAATAGGAAAAATGCAATCGGTTTAAAGGTAGGAATGTAATAAATATATTATTAACTTAAACTAAAAATATAAATTTTTCGACCTGAAAAATACCCTGATGTATAGTACAGGTGAAAATGTCAAAAAATGAAAATATTTTTAAAATTCTAAAAATGGGCTTGCAGTAGCAGAATAAAATTGGAAATAGGAAAAATGGAATCGGTTTAAAGGTAGGAATGTAATAAATATATTATTAACTTAAACTAAAAATATAAATTTTTCGACCTGAAAAATACCCTGATGTATAGTACAGGTGAAAATGTCAAAAAATGAAAATATTTTTAAAATTCTAAAAATGGGCTTGCAGTAGCAGAATAAAATTGGAAATAGGAAAAATGCAATCGGTTTAAAGTTAGGAATGTAATAAATATATTATTAACTTAAACTAAAAATATAAATTTTTCGACCTGAAAAATACCCTGATGTATAGTACAGGTGAAAATGTCAAAAAATTAAAATATTTTTAAAATTCTAAAAATGGGCTTCCAGTAGCAGAATAAAATTGGAAATAAGAAAAATGGACTATGTTTAAAGATACGAATGTAATAAATATATTATTAACTTAAACTAAAAATATAAATTTTTCGACCTGAAAAATACCCTGATGTATAGTACAGGTGAAAATGTCAAAAAATTAAAATATTTTTAAAATTCTAAAAATGGGCTTGCAGTGGCAGAATAAAATTGGAAATAGGAAAAATGGAATCGGTTTAAAGGTAGGAATGTAATAAATATATTATTAACTTAAACTAAAAATATAAATTTTTCGACCTGAAAAATACCCTGATGTATAGTACAGGTGAAAATGTCAAAAAATTAAAATATTTTTAAAATTCTAAAAATGGGCTTGCAGTGGCAGAATAAAATTGGAAATAGGAAAAATGGAATCGGTTTAAAGGTAGGAATGTAATAAATATATTATTAACTTAAACTAAAAATATAAATTTTTCGACCTGAAAAATACCCTGATGTATAGTACAGGTGAAAATGTCAAAAAATTAAAATATTTTTAAAATTCTAAAAATGGGCTTGCAGTAGCAGAATAAAATTGGAAATAGGAAAAATGGAATCGGTTTAAAGGTAGGAATGTAATAAATATATTATTAACTTAAACTAAAAATATAAATTTTTCGACCTGAAAAATACCCTGATGTATAGTACAGGTGAAAATGTCAAAAAATTAAAATATTTTAAAAATTCTAAAAATGGGCTTGCAGTAGCAGAATAAAATTGGAAATAGGAAAAATGCAATCGGTTTAAAGGTAGGAATGTAATAAATATATTATTAACTTAAATTAAAAATATAAATTTTTCGACCTCAAAAATACCCTGATGTATAGTACAGGTGAAAATGTCAAAAAATTAAAATATTTTTAAAATTCTAAAAATGGGCTTGCAGTGGCAGAATAAAATTGGAAATAGGAAAAATGGAATCGGTTTAAAGGTAGGAATGTAACAAATATATTATTAACTTAAACTAAAAATATAAATTTTTTGACCTGAAAAATACCCTGATGTATAGTACAGGTGAAAATGTCAAAAAATTAAAATATTTTTAAAATTCTAAAAATGGGCTTGCAGTAGCAGAATAAAATTGGAAATAGGAAAAATGCAATCGGTTTAAAGGTAGGAATGTAATAAATATATTATTAACTTAAACTAAAAATATAAATTTTTCGACCTGAAAAATACCCTGATGTATAGTACAGGTGAAAATGTCAAAAAATTAAAATATTTTTAAAATTCTAAAAATGGGCTTGCAGTAGCAGAATAAAATTGGAAATAGGAAAAATGCAATCGGTTTAAAGGTAGGAATGTCATAAATATATTATTAACTTAAACTAAAAATATAAATTTTTCGACCTGAAAAATACCCTGATGTATAGTACAGGTGAAAATGTCAAAAAATTAAAATATTTTTAAAATTCTAAAAATGGGCTTGCAGTGGCAGAATAAAATTGGAAATAGGAAAAATGGAATCGGTTTAAAGGTAGGAATGTAATAAATATATTATTAACTTAAACTAAAAATATAAATTTTTCGACCTGAAAAATACCCTGATGTATAGTACAGGTGAAAATGTCAAAAAATGAAAATATTTTTAAAATTCTAAAAATGGGCTTGCAGTGGCAGAATAATATTGGAAATAGGAAAAATGGACTATGTTTAAAGGTACGAATGTAATAAATATATTATTAACTTAAACTAAAAATATAAATTTTTCGACCTGAAAAATACCCTGATGTATAGTACAGGTGAAAATGTCAAAAAATGAAAATATTTTTAAAATTCTAAAAATGGGCTTGCAGTAGCAGAATAAAATTGGAAATAGGAAAAATGCAATCGGTTTAAAGGTAGGAATGTAATAAATATATTATTAACTTAAACTAAAAATATAAATTTTTCGACCTGAAAAATACCCTGATGTATAGTACAGGTGAAAATGTCAAAAAATTAAAATATTTTTAAAATTCTAAAAATGGGCTTGCAGTAGCAGAATAAAATTGGAAATAGGAAAAATGGAATCGGTTTAAAGGTAGGAATGTAATAAATATATTATTAACTTAAACTAAAAATATAAATTTTTCGACCTGAAAAATACCCTGATGTATAGTACAGGTGAAAATGTCAAAAAATTAAAATATTTTAAAAATTCTAAAAATGGGCTTGCAGTAGCAGAATAAAATTGGAAATAGGAAAAATGCAATCGGTTTAAAGGTAGGAATGTAATAAATATATTATTAACTTAAACTAAAAATATAAATTTTTCGACCTGAAAAATACCCTGATGTATAGTACAGGTGAAAATGTCAAAAAATTAAAATATTTTTAAAATTATAAAAATGGGCTTGCAGTAGCAGAATAAAATTGGAAATAGGAAAAATGCAATCGGTTTAAAGGTACGAATGTAATAAATATATTATTAACTTAAACTAAAAATATAAATTTTTCGACCTGAAAAATACCCTGATGTATAGTACAGGTGAAAATGTCAAAAAATTAAAATATTTTTAAAATTCTAAAAATGGGCTTGCAGTAGCAGAATAAAATTGGAAATAGGAAAAATGGAATCGGTTTAAAGGTAGGAATGTAATAAATATATTATTAACTTAAACTAAAAATATAAATTTTTCGACCTGAAAAATACCCTGATGTATAGTACAGGTGAAAATGTCAAAAAATTAAAATATTTTTAAAATTCTAAAAATGGGCTTCCAGTAGCAGAATAAAATTGGAAATAAGAAAAATGAACTATGTTTAAAGATACGAATGTAATAAATATATTATTAACTTAAACTAAAAATATAAATTTTTCGACCTGAAAAATACCCTGATGTATAGTACAGGTGAAAATGTCAAAAAATGAAAATATTTTTAAAATTCTAAAAATGGGCTTGCAGTAGCAGAATAAAATTGGAAATAGGAAAAATGCAATCGGTTTAAAGGTACGAATGTAATAAATATATTATTAACTTAAACTAAAAATATAAATTTTTCGACCTGAAAAATACCCTGATGTATAGTACAGGTGAAAATGTCAAAAAATTAAAATATTTTTAAAATTCTGAAAATGGGCTTGCAGTAGCAGAATAAAATTGGAAATAGGAAAAATGCAATCGGTTTAAAGGTAGGAATGTAATAAATATATTATTAACTTAAACTAAAAATATAAATTTTTCGACCTGAAAAATACCCTGATGTATAGTACAGGTGAAAATGTCAAAAAATTAAAATATTTTTAAAATTCTAAAAATGGTCTTGCAGTAGCAGAATAAAATTGGAAATAGGAAAAATGCAATCGGTTTAAAGGTAGGAATGTAATAAATATATTATTAACTTAAACTAAAAATTTAAATTTTTCGACCTGAAAAATACCCTGATGTATAGTACAGGTGAAAATGTCAAAAAATTAAAATATTTTAAAAATTCTAAAAATGGGCTTGCAGTGGCAGAATAAAATTGGAAATAGGAAAAATGCAATCGGTTTAAAGGTAGGAATGTAATAAATATATTATTAACTTAAACTAAAAATATAAATTTTTCGACCTGAAAAATACCCTGATGTATAGTACAGGTGAAAATGTCCAAAAATGAAAATATTTTAAAAATTCTAAAAATGGGCTTGTAGTAGCAGAATAAAATTGGAAATAGGAAAAATGCAATCGGTTTAAAGGTAGGAATGTAATAAATATATTATTAACTTAAACTAAAAATATAAATTTTTCGACCTGAAAAATACCCTGATGTATAGTACAGGTGAAAATGTCAAAAAATTAAAATATTTTTAAAATTCTAAAAATGGGCTTCCAGTAGCAGAATAAAATTGGAAATAGGAAAAATGGAATCGGTTTAAAGGTAGGAATGTAATAAATATATTATTAACTTAAACTAAAAATATAAATTTTTCGACCTGAAAAATACCCTGATGTATAGTACAGGTGAAAATGTCAAAAAATTAAAATATTTTTAAAATTCTAAAAATGGGCTTGCAGTAGCAGAATAAAATTGGAAATAGGAAAAATGGAATCGGTTTAAAGGTAGGAATGTAATAAATATATTATTAACTTAAACTAAAAATATAAATTTTTCGACCTGAAAAATACCCTGATGTATAGTACAGGTGAAAATGTCAAAAAATTAAAATATTTTAATAATTCTAAAAATGGGCTTGCAGTGGCAGAATAAAATTGGAAATAGGAAAAATGCAATCGGTTTAAAGGTAGGAATGTAATAAATATATTATTAACTTAAACTAAAAATATAAATTTTTCGACCTGAAAAATACCCTGATGTATAGTACAGGTGAAAATGTCAAAAAATTAAAATATTTTAAAAATTCTAAAAATGGGCTTGCAGTAGCAGAATAAAATTGGAAATAGGAAAAATGCAATCGGTTTAAAGGTAGGAATGTAATAAATATATTATTAACTTAAACTAAAAATATAAATTTTTCGACCTGAAAAATACCCTGATGTATAGTACAGGTGAAAATGTCAAAAAAATAAAATATTTTAAAAATTCTAAAAATGGGCTTGCAGTAGCAGAATAAAATTGGAAATAGGAAAAATGCAATCGGTTTAAAGGTAGGAATGTAATAAATATATTATTAACTTAAACTAAAAATATAAATTTTTCGACCTGAAAAATACCCTGATGTATAGTACAGGTGAAAATGTCAAAAAATTAAAATATTTTTAAAATTCTAAAAATGGGCTTGCAGTAGCAGAATAAAATTGGAAATAGGAAAAATGCAATCGGTTTAAAGGTAGGAATGTAATAAATATATTATTAACTTAAACTAAAAATATAAATTTTTCGACCTGAAAAATACCCTGATGTATAGTACAGGTGAAAATGTCAAAAAATTAAAATATTTTTAAAATTCTAAAAATGGGCTTGCAGTAGCAGAATAAAATTGGAAATAGGAAAAATGGAATCGGTTTAAAGGTAGGAATGTAATAAATATATTATTAACTTAAACTAAAAATATAAATTTTTCGACCTGAAAAATACCCTGATGTATAGTACAGGTGAAAATGTCAAAAAATTAAAATATTTTTAAAATTCTAAAAATGGGCTTGCAGTAGCAGAATAAAATTGGAAATTGGAAAAATGCAATCGGTTTAAAGGTAGGAATGTAATAAATATATTATTAACTTAAACTAAAAATATAAATTTTTCGACCTGAAAAATACCCTGATGTATAGTACAGGTGAAAATGTCAAAAAATTAAAATATTTTAAAAATTCTAAAAATGGGCTTCCAGTAGCAGAATAAAATTGGAAATAAGAAAAATGAACTATGTTTAAAGATACGAATGTAATAAATATATTATTAACTTAAACTAAAAATATAAATTTTTCGACCTGAAAAATACCCTGATGTATAGTACAGGTGAAAATGTCAAAAAATTAAAATATTTTTAAAATTCTAAAAATGGGCTTCCAGTAGCAGAATAAAATTGGAAATAGGAAAAATGGAATCGGTTTAAAGGTAGGAATGTAATAAATATATTATTAACTTAAACTAAAAATATAAATTTTTCGACCTGAAAAATACCCTGATGTATAGTACAGGTGAAAATGTCAAAAAATTAAAATATTTTTAAAATTCTAAAAATGGGCTTCCAGTAGCAGAATAAAATTGGAAATAAGAAAAATGAACTATGTTTAAAGATACGAATGTAATAAATATATTATTAACTTAAACTAAAAATATAAATTTTTCGACCTGAAAAATACCCTGATGTATAGTACAGGTGAAAATGTCAAAAAATGAAAATATTTTTAAAATTCTAAAAATGGGCTTGCAGTAGCAGAATAAAATTGGAAATAGGAAAAATGCAATCGGTTTAAAGGTACGAATGTAATAAATATATTATTAACTTAAACTAAAAATATAAATTTTTCGACCTGAAAAATACCCTGATGTATAGTACAGGTGAAAATGTCAAAAAATTAAAATATTTTTAAAATTCTGAAAATGGGCTTGCAGTAGCAGAATAAAATTGGAAATAGGAAAAATGCAATCGGTTTAAAGGTAGGAATGTAATAAATATATTATTAACTTAAACTAAAAATATAAATTTTTCGACCTGAAAAATACCCTGATGTATAGTACAGGTGAAAATGTCAAAAAATTAAAATATTTTTAAAATTCTAAAAATGGTCTTGCAGTAGCAGAATAAAATTGGAAATAGGAAAAATGCAATCGGTTTAAAGGTAGGAATGTAATAAATATATTATTAACTTAAACTAAAAATTTAAATTTTTCGACCTGAAAAATACCCTGATGTATAGTACAGGTGAAAATGTCAAAAAATTAAAATATTTTAAAAATTCTAAAAATGGGCTTGCAGTGGCAGAATAAAATTGGAAATAGGAAAAATGCAATCGGTTTAAAGGTAGGAATGTAATAAATATATTATTAACTTAAACTAAAAATATAAATTTTTCGACCTGAAAAATACCCTGATGTATAGTACAGGTGAAAATGTCCAAAAATGAAAATATTTTAAAAATTCTAAAAATGGGCTTGTAGTAGCAGAATAAAATTGGAAATAGGAAAAATGCAATCGGTTTAAAGGTAGGAATGTAATAAATATATTATTAACTTAAACTAAAAATATAAATTTTTCGACCTGAAAAATACCCTGATGTATAGTACAGGTGAAAATGTCAAAAAATTAAAATATTTTTAAAATTCTAAAAATGGGCTTCCAGTAGCAGAATAAAATTGGAAATAGGAAAAATGGAATCGGTTTAAAGGTAGGAATGTAATAAATATATTATTAACTTAAACTAAAAATATAAATTTTTCGACCTGAAAAATACCCTGATGTATAGTACAGGTGAAAATGTCAAAAAATTAAAATATTTTTAAAATTCTAAAAATGGGCTTGCAGTAGCAGAATAAAATTGGAAATAGGAAAAATGGAATCGGTTTAAAGGTAGGAATGTAATAAATATATTATTAACTTAAACTAAAAATATAAATTTTTCGACCTGAAAAATACCCTGATGTATAGTACAGGTGAAAATGTCAAAAAATTAAAATATTTTAATAATTCTAAAAATGGGCTTGCAGTGGCAGAATAAAATTGGAAATAGGAAAAATGCAATCGGTTTAAAGGTAGGAATGTAATAAATATATTATTAACTTAAACTAAAAATATAAATTTTTCGACCTGAAAAATACCCTGATGTATAGTACAGGTGAAAATGTCAAAAAATTAAAATATTTTAAAAATTCTAAAAATGGGCTTGCAGTAGCAGAATAAAATTGGAAATAGGAAAAATGCAATCGGTTTAAAGGTAGGAATGTAATAAATATATTATTAACTTAAACTAAAAATATAAATTTTTCGACCTGAAAAATACCCTGATGTATAGTACAGGTGAAAATGTCAAAAAAATAAAATATTTTAAAAATTCTAAAAATGGGCTTGCAGTAGCAGAATAAAATTGGAAATAGGAAAAATGCAATCGGTTTAAAGGTAGGAATGTAATAAATATATTATTAACTTAAACTAAAAATATAAATTTTTCGACCTGAAAAATACCCTGATGTATAGTACAGGTGAAAATGTCAAAAAATTAAAATATTTTTAAAATTCTAAAAATGGGCTTGCAGTAGCAGAATAAAATTGGAAATAGGAAAAATGCAATCGGTTTAAAGGTAGGAATGTAATAAATATATTATTAACTTAAACTAAAAATATAAATTTTTCGACCTGAAAAATACCCTGATGTATAGTACAGGTGAAAATGTCAAAAAATTAAAATATTTTTAAAATTCTAAAAATGGGCTTGCAGTAGCAGAATAAAATTGGAAATAGGAAAAATGGAATCGGTTTAAAGGTAGGAATGTAATAAATATATTATTAACTTAAACTAAAAATATAAATTTTTCGACCTGAAAAATACCCTGATGTATAGTACAGGTGAAAATGTCAAAAAATTAAAATATTTTTAAAATTCTAAAAATGGGCTTGCAGTAGCAGAATAAAATTGGAAATTGGAAAAATGCAATCGGTTTAAAGGTAGGAATGTAATAAATATATTATTAACTTAAACTAAAAATATAAATTTTTCGACCTGAAAAATACCCTGATGTATAGTACAGGTGAAAATGTCAAAAAATTAAAATATTTTAAAAATTCTAAAAATGGGCTTCCAGTAGCAGAATAAAATTGGAAATAAGAAAAATGAACTATGTTTAAAGATACGAATGTAATAAATATATTATTAACTTAAACTAAAAATATAAATTTTTCGACCTGAAAAATACCCTGATGTATAGTACAGGTGAAAATGTCAAAAAATTAAAATATTTTTAAAATTCTAAAAATGGGCTTCCAGTAGCAGAATAAAATTGGAAATAGGAAAAATGGAATCGGTTTAAAGGTAGGAATGTAATAAATATATTATTAACTTAAACTAAAAATATAAATTTTTCGACCTGAAAAATACCCTGATGTATAGTACAGGTGAAAATGTCAAAAAATTAAAATATTTTTAAAATTCTAAAAATGGGCTTGCAGTAGCAGAATAAAATTGGAAATAGGAAAAATGGAATCGGTTTAAAGGTAGGAATGTAATAAATATATTATTAACTTAAACTAAAAATATAAATTTTTCGACCTGAAAAATACCCTGATGTATAGTACAGGTGAAAATGTCAAAAAATTAAAATATTTTAATAATTCTAAAAATGGGCTTGCAGTGGCAGAATAAAATTGGAAATAGGAAAAATGCAATCGGTTTAAAGGTAGGAATGTAATAAATATATTATTAACTTAAACTAAAAATATAAATTTTTCGACCTGAAAAATACCCTGATGTATAGTACAGGTGAAAATGTCAAAAAATTAAAATATTTTAAAAATTCTAAAAATGGGCTTGCAGTAGCAGAATAAAATTGGAAATAGGAAAAATGCAATCGGTTTAAAGGTAGGAATGTAATAAATATATTATTAACTTAAACTAAAAATATAAATTTTTCGACCTGAAAAATACCCTGATGTATAGTACAGGTGAAAATGTCAAAAAATTAAAATATTTTTAAAATTCTAAAAATGGGCTTGCAGTAGCAGAATAAAATTGGAAATAGGAAAAATGCAATCGGTTTAAAGGTAGGAATGTAATAAATATATTATTAACTTAAACTAAAAATATAAATTTTTCGACCTGAAAAATACCCTGATGTATAGTACAGGTGAAAATGTCAAAAAATGAAAATATTTTTAAAATTCTAAAAATGGGCTTCCAGTAGCAGAATAAAATTGGAAATAAGAAAAATGGACTATGTTTAAAGATACGAATGTAATAAATATATTATTAACTTAAACTAAAAATATAAATTTTTCGACCTGAAAAATACCCTGATGTATAGTACAGGTGAAAATGTCAAAAAATTAAAATATTTTTAAAATTCTAAAAATGGGCTTGCAGTAGCAGAATAAAATTGGAAATAGGAAAAATGCAATCGGTTTAAAGGTACGAATGTAATAAATATATTATTAACTTAAACTAAAAATATAAATTTTTCGACCTGAAAAATACCCTGATGTATAGTACAGGTGAAAATGTCAAAAAATTAAAATATTTTTAAAATTCTAAAAATGGGCTTGCAGTAGCAGAATAAAATTGGAAATAGGAAAAATGGAAT
>JANUYF010000014.1:1085000-1370182 GCA_026167975.1 Phrynosoma blainvillii | reverse complement strand
AAATATGAAAAAAATTTAAAATTTTTGAAAATTCAAAAATGGGCTTGCAGTAGCAGAATAAAATTGGAAATATGAAAAATGGAATACGTTTAAAGGTACGAATGTAATAAATATATTATCAATTGGAACTAAAAATATAAAATTTTCGACGTGAAAAATACCATGATGCCGGGTACAGGTGAAAATATGAAAAAATTTAAATTTTTGAAAATTCAAAAATGGGCTTGCAGTAGCAGAATAAAATTGGAAATATGAAAAATGGAATACGTTTAAAGGTACGAATGTAATGAATATTATTAACTTGAACTAAAAATATAAAATTTTCGACCTGAAAAATACCCTGATGCCGGGTACAGGTGAAAATATGAAAAAATTAAAATTTTTGAAAATTCAAAAATGGGCTGCAGTAGCAGAATAAAATTGGAAATATGAAAAATGGAATACGTTTAAAGGTACGAATGTAATGAATATATTATTAACTTAAACTAAAAATATAAAATTTTCGACCTGAAAAATACCCTGATGTATAGTACAGGTGAAAATGTCAAAAAATGAAAATATTTTTAAAACTCAAAAATGGGCTTGCAGTAGCAGAATAAAATTGGAAATATGAAAAATGGAATACGTTTAAAGGTACGAATGTAATGAATATATTATTAACTTAAACTAAAAATATAAAATTTTCGACCTGAAAAATACCCTGATGTATAGTACAGGTGAAAATGTCAAAAAATGAAAATATTTTTAAAATTCAAAAATGGGCTTGCAGTAGCAGAATAAAATTGGAAATATGAAAAATGGAATACGTTTAAAGGTACGAATGTAACGAATGTATTATTAACTTGAACTAAAAATATAAAATTTTCGACCTGAAAAATACCCTGATGCCGGGTACAGGTGAAAATATGAAAAAATTTAAAATTTTTGAAAATTCAAAAATGGGCTTGCAGTAGCAGAATAAAATTGGAAATATGAAAAATGGAATACGTTTAAAGGTACGAATGTAATGAATATATTATTAACTTAAACTAAAAATATAAAATTTTCGACCTGAAAAATACCCTGATGTATAGTACAGGTGAAAATGTCAAAAAATGAAAATATTATTAAAATTCAAAAATGGGCTTGCAGTAGCAGAATAAAATTGGAAATATGAAAAATGGAATACGTTTAAAGGTACGAATGTAATGAATATATTATTAACTTGAACTAAAAATATAAAATTTTCGACCTCAAAAATACCCTGATGCCGGGTACAGGTGAAAATATGAAAAAATTTAAAATTTTTGAAAATTCAAAAATGGGCTTGCAGTAGCAGAATAAAATTGGAAATATGAAAAATGGAATACATTTAAAGGTACGAATGTAATGAATATATTATTAACTTAAACTAAAAATATAAAATTTTCGACCTGAAAAATACCCTGATGTATAGTACAGGTGAAAATGTCAAAAAATGAAAATATTTTTAAAATTCTAAAAATGGGCTTGCAGTAGCAGAATAAAATTGGAAATATGAAAAATGGAATACGTTTAAAGGTACGAATGTAATAAATATATTATTAATATGAACTAAAAATATAAAATTTTCGACGTGAAAAATACCATGATGCCGGGTACAGGTGAAAATATGAAAAAATTTAAAATTTTTGAAAATTCAAAAATGGGCTTGCAGTAGCAGAATAAAATTGGAAATATGAAAAATGGAATACGTTTAAAGGTACGAATGTAATGAATATATTATTAACTTAAACTAAAAATATAAAATTTTCGACCTGAAAAATACCATGATGCCGGGTACAGGTGAAAATGTCAAAAAATTAAAATATTTTTAAAATTCTAAAAATGGGCTTGCAGTAGCAGAATAAAATTGGAAATATGAAAAATGGAATACGTTTAAAGGTACGAATGTTATAAATATATTATCAATTGGAACTAAAAATATAAAATTTTCGACGTGAAAAATACCATGATGCCGGGTACAGGTGAAAATATGAAAAAATTTAAAATTTTTGAAAATTCAAAAATGGGCTTGCAGTAGCAGAATAAAATTGGAAATATGAAAAATTGAATACGTTTAAAGGTACGAATGTAATAAATATATTATCAATTGGAACTAAAAATATAAAATTTTCGACGTGAAAAATACCATGATGCCGGGTACAGGTGAAAATATGAAAAAATTTAAAATTTTTGAAAATTCAAAAATGGGCTTGCAGTAGCAGAATAAAATTGGAAATATGAAAAATGGAATACGTTTAAAGGTACGAATGTAATGAATATATTATTAACTTGAACTAAAAATATAAAATTTTCGACCTGAAAAATACCCTGATACCGGGTACAGGTGAAAATATGAAAAAATTTAAAATTTTTGAAAATTCAAAAATGGGCTTGCTGTAGCAGAATAAAATTGGAAATATGAAAAATGGAATACGTTTAAAGGTACGAATGTAATAAATATATTATTAACTTAAACTAAAAATATAAAATTTTCGACCTGAAAAATACCCTGATGTATAGTACAGGTGAAAATGTCAAAAAATGAAAATATTTTTAAAATTCTAAAAATGGGCTTGCAGTAGCAGAATAAAATTGGAAATATGAAAAATGGAATACGTTTAAAGGTACGAATGTAATGAATATATTATTAATATAAACTAAAAATATAAAATTTTCGACGTGAAAAATACCATGATGCCGGGTACAGGTGAAAATATGAAAAAATTTAAAATTTTTGAAAATTCAAAAATGGGCTTGCAGTAGCAGAATAAAATTGGAAATATGAAAAATGGAATACGTTTAAAGGTACGAATGTAATAAATATATTATTAACTTAAACTAAAAATATAAAATTTTCGACCTGAAAAATACCCTGATGTATAGTACAGGTGAAAATGTCAAAAAATGAAAATATTTTTAAAATTCTAAAAATGGGCTTGCAGTAGCAGAATAAAATTGGAAATATGAAAAATGGAATACGTTTAAAGGTACGAATGTAATAAATATATTATTAATATAAACTAAAAATATAAAATTTTCGACGTGAAAAATACCATGATGCCGGGTACAGGTGAAAATATGAAAAAATTTAAAATATTTGAAAATTCAAAAATGGGCTTGCAGTAGCAGAATAAAATTGGAAATATGAAAAATGGAATACGTTTAAAGGTACGAATGTAATGAATATATTATTAACTTGAACTAAAAATATAAAATTTTCGACCTGAAAAATACCCTGATGTATAGTACAGGTGAAAATGTCAAAAAATGAAAATATTTTTAATATTCTAAAAATGGGCTTGCAGTAGCAGAATAAAACTGGAAATATGAAAAATGGAATACGTTTAAAGGTACGAATGTAATAAATATATTATCAATTGGAACTAAAAATATAAAATTTTCGACGTGAAAAATACCATGATGCCGGGTACAGGTGAAAATATGAAAAAAATTAAAATTTTTGAAAATTCAAAAAGGGGCTTGCAGTAGCAGAATAAAATTGGAAATATGAAAAATGGAATACGTTTAAAGGTACGAATGTAATAAATATATTATTAATATAAACTAAAAATATAAAATTTTCGACGTGAAAAATACCCTGATGTATAGTACAGGTGAAAATGTCAAAAAATGAAAATATTTTTAAAATTCCGAAAATGGGCTTGCAGTAGCAGAATAAAATTGGAAATATGAAAAATGGAATACGTTTAAAGGTACGAATGTAATAAATATATTATCAATTGGAACTAAAAATATAAAATTTTCGACGTGAAAAATACCATGATGCCGGGTACAGGTGAAAATATGAAAAAATTTAAAATTTTTGAAAATTCAAAAATGGGCTTGCAGTAGCAGAATAAAATTGGAAATATGAAAAATGGAATACGTTTAAAGGTACGAATGTAATGAATATATTATTAACTTGAACTAAAAATATAAAATTTTCGACCTGAAAAATACCCTGATGCCGGGTACAGGTGAAAATATGAAAAAATTTAAAATTTTTGAAAATTCAAAAATGGGCTTGCAGTAGCAGAATAAAATTGGAAATATGAAAAATGGAATACGTTTAAAGGTACGAATGTAATGAATATATTATTAACTTAAACTAAAAATATAAAATTTTCGACCTGAAACATACCCTGATGTATAGTACAGGTGAAAATGTCAAAAAATGAAAATATTTTTAAAATTCAAAAATGGGCTTGCAGTAGCAGAATAAAATTGGAAATATGAAAAATGGAATACGTTTAAAGGTACGAATGTAATGAATATATTATTAACTTAAACGAAAAATATAAAATTTTCGACCTGAAAAATACCCTGATGTATAGTACAGGTGAAAATGTCAAAAAATGAAAATATTTTTGAAAATTCAAAAATGGGCTTGCAGTAGCAGAATAAAATTGGAAATATGAAAAATGGAATACGTTTAAAGGTACGAATGTAATAAATATATTATCAATTGGAACTAAAAATATAAAATTTTCGACGTGAAAAATACCATGATGCCGGGTACAGGTGAAAATATGAAAAAATTTAAAATTTTTGAAAATTCAAAAATGGGCTTGCAGTAGCAGAATAAAATTGGAAATATGAAAAATGGAATACGTTTAAAGGTACGAATGTAATAAATATATTATTAACTTAAACTAAAAATATAAAATTTTCGACCTGAAAAATACCCTGATGTATAGTACAGGTGAAAATGTCAAAAAATGAAAATATTTTTAAAATTCAAAAATGGGCTTGCAGTAGCAGAATAAAATTGGAAATATGAAAAATGGAATACGTTTAAAGGTACGAATGTAATGAATATATTATTAACTTGAACTAAAAATATAAAATTTTCGACCTCAAAAATACCCTGATGCCGGGTACAGGTGAAAATATGAAAAAATTTAAAATTTTTGAAAATTCAAAAATGGGCTTGCAGTAGCAGAATAAAATTGGAAATATGAAAAATGGAATACATTTAAAGGTACGAATGTAATGAATATATTATTAACTTAAACTAAAAATATAAAATTTTCGACCTGAAAAATACCCTGATGTACAGTACAGGTGAAAATGTCAAAAAATGAAAATATTTTTAAAATTCTAAAAATGGGCTTGCAGTAGCAGAATAAAATTGGAAATATGAAAAATGGAATACGTTTAAAGGTACGAATGTAATAAATATATTATTAATATGAACTAAAAATATAAAATTTTCGACGTGAAAAATACCATGATGCCGGGTACAGGTGAAAATATGAAAAAATTTAAAATTTTTGAAAATTCAAAAATGGGCTTGCAGTAGCAGAATAAAATTGGAAATATGAAAAATGGAATACGTTTAAAGGTACGAATGTAATGAATATATTATTAACTTAAACTAAAAATATAAAATTTTCGACCTGAAAAATACCATGATGCCGGGTACAGGTGAAAATGTCAAAAAATTAAAATATTTTTAAAATTCTAAAAATGGGCTTGCAGTAGCAGAATAAAATTGGAAATATGAAAAATGGAATACGTTTAAAGGTACGAATGTTATAAATATATTATCAATTGGAACTAAAAATATAAAATTTTCGACGTGAAAAATACCATGATGCCGGGTACAGGTGAAAATATGAAAAAATTTAAAATTTTTGAAAATTCAAAAATGGGCTTGCAGTAGCAGAATAAAATTGGAAATATGAAAAATGGAATACGTTTAAAGGTACGAATGTAATAAATATATTATCAATTGGAACTAAAAATATAAAATTTTCGACGTGAAAAATACCATGATGCCGGGTACAGGTGAAAATATGAAAAAATTTAAAATTTTTGAAAATTCAAAAATGGGCTTGCAGTAGCAGAATAAAATTGGAAATATGAAAAATGGAATACGTTTAAAGGTACGAATGTAATGAATATATTATTAACTTGAACTAAAAATATAAAATTTTCGACCTGAAAAATACCCTGATACCGGGTACAGGTGAAAATATGAAAAAATTTAAAATTTTTGAAAATTCAAAAATGGGCTTGCTGTAGCAGAATAAAATTGGAAATATGAAAAATGGAATACATTTAAAGGTACGAATGTAATGAATATATTATTAACTTAAACTAAAAATATAAAATTTTCGACCTGAAAAATACCCTGATGTATAGTACAGGTGAAAATGTCAAAAAATGAAAATATTTTTAAAATTCTAAAAATGGGCTTGCAGTAGCAGAATAAAATTGGAAATATGAAAAATGGAATACGTTTAAAGGTACGAATGTAATAAATATATTATTAATATGAACTAAAAATATAAAATTTTCGACGTGAAAAATACCATGATGCCGGGTACAGGTGAAAATATGAAAAAATTTAAAATTTTTGAAAATTCAAAAATGGGCTTGCAGTAGCAGAATAAAATTGGAAATATGAAAAATGGAATACGTTTAAAGGTACGAATGTAATGAATATATTATTAACTTAAACTAAAAATATAAAATTTTCGACCTGAAAAATACCATGATGCCGGGTACAGGTGAAAATGTCAAAAAATTAAAATATTTTTAAAATTCTAAAAATGGGCTTGCAGTAGCAGAATAAAATTGGAAATATGAAAAATGGAATACGTTTAAAGGTACGAATGTTATAAATATATTATCAATTGGAACTAAAAATATAAAATTTTCGACGTGAAAAATACCATGATGCCGGGTACAGGTGAAAATATGAAAAAATTTAAAATTTTTGAAAATTCAAAAATGGGCTTGCAGTAGCAGAATAAAATTGGAAATATGAAAAATTGAATACGTTTAAAGGTACGAATGTAATAAATATATTATCAATTGGAACTAAAAATATAAAATTTTCGACGTGAAAAATACCATGATGCCGGGTACAGGTGAAAATATGAAAAAATTTAAAATTTTTGAAAATTCAAAAATGGGCTTGCAGTAGCAGAATAAAATTGGAAATATGAAAAATGGAATACGTTTAAAGGTACGAATGTAATGAATATATTATTAACTTGAACTAAAAATATAAAATTTTCGACCTGAAAAATACCCTGATACCGGGTACAGGTGAAAATATGAAAAAATTTAAAATTTTTGAAAATTCAAAAATGGGCTTGCTGTAGCAGAATAAAATTGGAAATATGAAAAATGGAATACGTTTAAAGGTACGAATGTAATAAATATATTATTAACTTAAACTAAAAATATAAAATTTTCGACCTGAAAAATACCCTGATGTATAGTACAGGTGAAAATGTCAAAAAATGAAAATATTTTTAAAATTCTAAAAATGGGCTTGCAGTAGCAGAATAAAATTGGAAATATGAAAAATGGAATACGTTTAAAGGTACGAATGTAATGAATATATTATTAATATAAACTAAAAATATAAAATTTTCGACGTGAAAAATACCATGATGCCGGGTACAGGTGAAAATATGAAAAAATTTAAAATTTTTGAAAATTCAAAAATGGGCTTGCAGTAGCAGAATAAAATTGGAAATATGAAAAATGGAATACGTTTAAAGGTACGAATGTAATAAATATATTATTAACTTAAACTAAAAATATAAAATTTTCGACCTGAAAAATACCCTGATGTATAGTACAGGTGAAAATGTCAAAAAATGAAAATATTTTTAAAATTCTAAAAATGGGCTTGCAGTAGCAGAATAAAATTGGAAATATGAAAAATGGAATACGTTTAAAGGTACGAATGTAATAAATATATTATTAATATAAACTAAAAATATAAAATTTTCGACGTGAAAAATACCATGATGCCGGGTACAGGTGAAAATATGAAAAAATTTAAAATATTTGAAAATTCAAAAATGGGCTTGCAGTAGCAGAATAAAATTGGAAATATGAAAAATGGAATACGTTTAAAGGTACGAATGTAATGAATATATTATTAACTTGAACTAAAAATATAAAATTTTCGACCTGAAAAATACCCTGATGTATAGTACAGGTGAAAATGTCAAAAAATGAAAATATTTTTAATATTCTAAAAATGGGCTTGCAGTAGCAGAATAAAACTGGAAATATGAAAAATGGAATACGTTTAAAGGTACGAATGTAATAAATATATTATTAACTTAAAATAAAAATATAAAATTTTCGACCTGAAAAATACCATGATGCCGGGTACAGGTGAAAATGTCAAAAAATTAAAATATTTTTAAAATTCTAAAAATGGGCTTGCAGTAGCAGAATAAAATTGGAAATATGAAAAATGGAATACGTTTAAAGGTACGAATGTAATAAATATATTATCAATTGGAACTAAAAATATAAAATTTTCGACGTGAAAAATACCATGATGCCGGGTACAGGTGAAAATATGAAAAAATTTAAAATTTTTGAAAATTCAAAAATGGGCTTGCAGTAGCAGAATAAAATTGGAAATATGAAAAATGAAATACGTTTAAAGGTACGAATGTAATAAATATATTATTAACTTAAACTAAAAATATAAAATTTTCGACCTGAAAAATACCATGATGCCGGGTACAGGTGAAAATGTCAAAAAATTAAAATTTTTGAAAATTCAAAAATGGGCTTGCAGTAGCAGAATAAAATTGGAAATATGAAAAATGGAATACGTTTAAAGGTACGAATGTAATAAATATATTATCAATTGGAACTAAAAATATAAAATTTTCGACGTGAAAAATACCATGATGCCGGGTACAGGTGAAAATATGAAAAAATTTAAAATTTTTGAAAATTCAAAAATGGGCTTGCAGTAGCAGAATAAAATTGGAAATATGAAAAATGGAATACGTTTAAAGGTACGAATGTAATGAATATATTATTAACTTGAACTAAAAATATAAAATTTTCGACCTGAAAAATACCCTGATGCCAGGTACAGGTGAAAATATGAAAAAAATTAAAATTTTTGAAAATTCAAAAATGGGCTTGCAGTAGCAGAATAAAATTGGAAATATGAAAAATGGAATACGTTTAAAGGTACGAATGTAATGAATATATTATTAACTTAAACTAAAAATATAAAATTTTCGACCTGAAAAATACCCTGATGTATAGTACAGGTGAAAATGTCAAAAAATGAAAATATTTTTAAAATTCAAAAATGGGCTTGCAGTAGCAGAATAAAATTGGAAATATGAAAAATGGAATACGTTTAAAGGCACGAATGTAATAAATATATTATCAATTGGAACTAAAAATATAAAATTTTCGACGTGAAAAATACCATGATGCCGGGTACAGGTGAAAATATGAAAAAATTTAAAATTTTTGAAAATTCAAAAATGGGCTTGCAGTAGCAGAATAAAATTGGAAATATGAAAAATGAAAAACGTTTAAAGGTACGAATGTAATAAATATATTATTAACTTAAACTAAAAATATAAAATTTTCAACCTGAAAAATACCATGATGCCGGGTACAGGTGAAAATGTCAAAAAATGAAAATATTTTTAAAATTCTAAAAATGGGCTTGCAGTAGCAGAATAAAATTGGAAATATGAAAAATGGAATACGTTTAAAGGTACGAATGTAATAAATATATTATCAATTGGAACTAAAAATATAAAATTTTCGACATGAAAAATACCATGATGCCGGGTACAGGTGAAAATATGAAAAAATTTAAAATTTTTGAAAATTCAAAAATGGGCTTGCAGTAGCAGAATAAAATTGGAAATATGAAAAATGGAATACGTTTAAAGGTACGAATGTAATAAATATATTATCAATTGGAACTAAAAATATAAAATTTTCGACGTGAAAAATACCATGATGCCGGGTACAGGTGAAAATATGAAAAAATTTAAAATTTTTGAAAATTCAAAAATGGGCTTGCAGTAGGAGAATAAAATTGGAAATATGAAAAATGGAATACGTTTAAAGGTACGAATGTAATGAATATATTATTAACTTAAACTAAAAATATAAAATTTTCGACCTGAAAAATACCCTGATGTATAGTACAGGTGAAAATGTCAAAAAATGAAAATATTTTTAAAACTCAAAAATGGGCTTGCAGTAGCAGAATAAAATTGGAAATATGAAAAATGGAATACGTTTAAAGGTACGAATGTAATAAATATATTATCAATTGGAACTAAAAATATAAAATTTTCGACATGAAAAATACCATGATGCCGGGTACAGGTGAAAATATGAAAAAATTTAAAATTTTTGAAAATTCAAAAATGGGCTTGCAGTAGCAGAATAAAATTGGAAATATGAAAAATGGAATACGTTTAAAGGTACGAATGTAATAAATATATTATCAATTGGAACTAAAAATATAAAATTTTCGACGTGAAAAATACCATGATGCCGGGTACAGGTGAAAATATGAAAAAATTTAAAATTTTTGAAAATTCAAAAATGGGCTTGCAGTAGCAGAATAAAATTGGAAATATGAAAAATGGAATACGTTTAAAGGTACGAATGTAATGAATATATTATTAACTTGAACTAAAAATATAAAATTTTCGACCTGAAAAATACCCTGATGCCGGGTACAGGTGAAAATATGAAAAAATTTAAAATTTTTGAAAATTCAAAAATGGGCTTGCAGTAGCAGAATAAAATTGGAAATATGAAAAATGGAATACGTTTAAAGGTACGAATGTAATGAATATATTATTAACTTAAACTAAAAATATAAAATTTTCGACCTGAAAAATACCCTGATGTATAGTACAGGTGAAAATGTCAAAAAATGAAAATATTTTTAAAACTCAAAAATGGGCTTGCAGTAGCAGAATAAAATTGGAAATATGAAAAATGGAATACGTTTAAAGGTACGAATGTAATGAATATATTATTAACTTAAACTAAAAATATAAAATTTTCGACCTGAAAAATACCCTGATGTATAGTACAGGTGAAAATGTCAAAAAATGAAAATATTTTTAAAATTCAAAAATGGGCTTGCAGTAGCAGAATAAAATTGGAAATATGAAAAATGGAATACGTTTAAAGGTACGAATGTAACGAATGTATTATTAACTTGAACTAAAAATATAAAATTTTCGACCTGAAAAATACCCTGATGCCGGGTACAGGTGAAAATATGAAAAAATTTAAAATTTTTGAAAATTCAAAAATGGGCTTGCAGTAGCAGAATAAAATTGGAAATATGAAAAATGGAATACGTTTAAAGGTACGAATGTAATGAATATATTATTAACTTAAACTAAAAATATAAAATTTTCGACCTGAAAAATACCCTGATGTATAGTACAGGTGAAAATGTCAAAAAATGAAAATATTATTAAAATTCAAAAATGGGCTTGCAGTAGCAGAATAAAATTGGAAATATGAAAAATGGAATACGTTTAAAGGTACGAATGTAATGAATATATTATTAACTTGAACTAAAAATATAAAATTTTCGACCTCAAAAATACCCTGATGCCGGGTACAGGTGAAAATATGAAAAAATTTAAAATTTTTGAAAATTCAAAAATGGGCTTGCAGTAGCAGAATAAAATTGGAAATATGAAAAATGGAATACATTTAAAGGTACGAATGTAATGAATATATTATTAACTTAAACTAAAAATATAAAATTTTCGACCTGAAAAATACCCTGATGTATAGTACAGGTGAAAATGTCAAAAAATGAAAATATTTTTAAAATTCTAAAAATGGGCTTGCAGTAGCAGAATAAAATTGGAAATATGAAAAATGGAATACGTTTAAAGGTACGAATGTAATAAATATATTATTAATATGAACTAAAAATATAAAATTTTCGACGTGAAAAATACCATGATGCCGGGTACAGGTGAAAATATGAAAAAATTTAAAATTTTTGAAAATTCAAAAATGGGCTTGCAGTAGCAGAATAAAATTGGAAATATGAAAAATGGAATACGTTTAAAGGTACGAATGTAATGAATATATTATTAACTTAAACTAAAAATATAAAATTTTCGACCTGAAAAATACCATGATGCCGGGTACAGGTGAAAATGTCAAAAAATTAAAATATTTTTAAAATTCTAAAAATGGGCTTGCAGTAGCAGAATAAAATTGGAAATATGAAAAATGGAATACGTTTAAAGGTACGAATGTTATAAATATATTATCAATTGGAACTAAAAATATAAAATTTTCGACGTGAAAAATACCATGATGCCGGGTACAGGTGAAAATATGAAAAAATTTAAAATTTTTGAAAATTCAAAAATGGGCTTGCAGTAGCAGAATAAAATTGGAAATATGAAAAATTGAATACGTTTAAAGGTACGAATGTAATAAATATATTATCAATTGGAACTAAAAATATAAAATTTTCGACGTGAAAAATACCATGATGCCGGGTACAGGTGAAAATATGAAAAAATTTAAAATTTTTGAAAATTCAAAAATGGGCTTGCAGTAGCAGAATAAAATTGGAAATATGAAAAATGGAATACGTTTAAAGGTACGAATGTAATGAATATATTATTAACTTGAACTAAAAATATAAAATTTTCGACCTGAAAAATACCCTGATACCGGGTACAGGTGAAAATATGAAAAAATTTAAAATTTTTGAAAATTCAAAAATGGGCTTGCTGTAGCAGAATAAAATTGGAAATATGAAAAATGGAATACGTTTAAAGGTACGAATGTAATAAATATATTATTAACTTAAACTAAAAATATAAAATTTTCGACCTGAAAAATACCCTGATGTATAGTACAGGTGAAAATGTCAAAAAATGAAAATATTTTTAAAATTCTAAAAATGGGCTTGCAGTAGCAGAATAAAATTGGAAATATGAAAAATGGAATACGTTTAAAGGTACGAATGTAATGAATATATTATTAATATAAACTAAAAATATAAAATTTTCGACGTGAAAAATACCATGATGCCGGGTACAGGTGAAAATATGAAAAAATTTAAAATTTTTGAAAATTCAAAAATGGGCTTGCAGTAGCAGAATAAAATTGGAAATATGAAAAATGGAATACGTTTAAAGGTACGAATGTAATAAATATATTATTAACTTAAACTAAAAATATAAAATTTTCGACCTGAAAAATACCCTGATGTATAGTACAGGTGAAAATGTCAAAAAATGAAAATATTTTTAAAATTCTAAAAATGGGCTTGCAGTAGCAGAATAAAATTGGAAATATGAAAAATGGAATACGTTTAAAGGTACGAATGTAATAAATATATTATTAATATAAACTAAAAATATAAAATTTTCGACGTGAAAAATACCATGATGCCGGGTACAGGTGAAAATATGAAAAAATTTAAAATATTTGAAAATTCAAAAATGGGCTTGCAGTAGCAGAATAAAATTGGAAATATGAAAAATGGAATACGTTTAAAGGTACGAATGTAATGAATATATTATTAACTTGAACTAAAAATATAAAATTTTCGACCTGAAAAATACCCTGATGTATAGTACAGGTGAAAATGTCAAAAAATGAAAATATTTTTAATATTCTAAAAATGGGCTTGCAGTAGCAGAATAAAACTGGAAATATGAAAAATGGAATACGTTTAAAGGTACGAATGTAATAAATATATTATCAATTGGAACTAAAAATATAAAATTTTCGACGTGAAAAATACCATGATGCCGGGTACAGGTGAAAATATGAAAAAAATTAAAATTTTTGAAAATTCAAAAAGGGGCTTGCAGTAGCAGAATAAAATTGGAAATATGAAAAATGGAATACGTTTAAAGGTACGAATGTAATAAATATATTATTAATATAAACTAAAAATATAAAATTTTCGACGTGAAAAATACCCTGATGTATAGTACAGGTGAAAATGTCAAAAAATGAAAATATTTTTAAAATTCCGAAAATGGGCTTGCAGTAGCAGAATAAAATTGGAAATATGAAAAATGGAATACGTTTAAAGGTACGAATGTAATAAATATATTATCAATTGGAACTAAAAATATAAAATTTTCGACGTGAAAAATACCATGATGCCGGGTACAGGTGAAAATATGAAAAAATTTAAAATTTTTGAAAATTCAAAAATGGGCTTGCAGTAGCAGAATAAAATTGGAAATATGAAAAATGGAATACGTTTAAAGGTACGAATGTAATGAATATATTATTAACTTGAACTAAAAATATAAAATTTTCGACCTGAAAAATACCCTGATGCCGGGTACAGGTGAAAATATGAAAAAATTTAAAATTTTTGAAAATTCAAAAATGGGCTTGCAGTAGCAGAATAAAATTGGAAATATGAAAAATGGAATACGTTTAAAGGTACGAATGTAATGAATATATTATTAACTTAAACTAAAAATATAAAATTTTCGACCTGAAACATACCCTGATGTATAGTAGAGGTGAAAATGTCAAAAAATGAAAATATTTTTAAAATTCAAAAATGGGCTTGCAGTAGCAGAATAAAATTGGAAATATGAAAAATGGAATACGTTTAAAGGTACGAATGTAATGAATATATTATTAACTTAAACGAAAAATATAAAATTTTCGACCTGAAAAATACCCTGATGTATAGTACAGGTGAAAATGTCAAAAAATGAAAATATTTTTGAAAATTCAAAAATGGGCTTGCAGTAGCAGAATAAAATTGGAAATATGAAAAATGGAATACGTTTAAAGGTACGAATGTAATAAATATATTATCAATTGGAACTAAAAATATAAAATTTTCGACGTGAAAAATACCATGATGCCGGGTACAGGTGAAAATATGAAAAAATTTAAAATTTTTGAAAATTCAAAAATGGGCTTGCAGTAGCAGAATAAAATTGGAAATATGAAAAATGGAATACGTTTAAAGGTACGAATGTAATAAATATATTATTAACTTAAACTAAAAATATAAAATTTTCGACCTGAAAAATACCCTGATGTATAGTACAGGTGAAAATGTCAAAAAATGAAAATATTTTTAAAATTCAAAAATGGGCTTGCAGTAGCAGAATAAAATTGGAAATATGAAAAATGGAATACGTTTAAAGGTACGAATGTAATGAATATATTATTAACTTGAACTAAAAATATAAAATTTTCGACCTCAAAAATACCCTGATGCCGGGTACAGGTGAAAATATGAAAAAATTTAAAATTTTTGAAAATTCAAAAATGGGCTTGCAGTAGCAGAATAAAATTGGAAATATGAAAAATGGAATACATTTAAAGGTACGAATGTAATGAATATATTATTAACTTAAACTAAAAATATAAAATTTTCGACCTGAAAAATACCCTGATGTACAGTACAGGTGAAAATGTCAAAAAATGAAAATATTTTTAAAATTCTAAAAATGGGCTTGCAGTAGCAGAATAAAATTGGAAATATGAAAAATGGAATACGTTTAAAGGTACGAATGTAATAAATATATTATTAATATGAACTAAAAATATAAAATTTTCGACGTGAAAAATACCATGATGCCGGGTACAGGTGAAAATATGAAAAAATTTAAAATTTTTGAAAATTCAAAAATGGGCTTGCAGTAGCAGAATAAAATTGGAAATATGAAAAATGGAATACGTTTAAAGGTACGAATGTAATGAATATATTATTAACTTAAACTAAAAATATAAAATTTTCGACCTGAAAAATACCCTGATGTATAGTACAGGTGAAAATGTCAAAAAATGAAAATATTTTTAATATTCTAAAAATGGGCTTGCAGTAGCAGAATAAAACTGGAAATATGAAAAATGGAATACGTTTAAAGGTACGAATGTAATAAATATATTATCAATTGGAACTAAAAATATAAAATTTTCGACGTGAAAAATACCATGATGCCGGGTACAGGTGAAAATATGAAAAAAATTAAAATTTTTGAAAATTCAAAAAGGGGCTTGCAGTAGCAGAATAAAATTGGAAATATGAAAAATGGAATACGTTTAAAGGTACGAATGTAATAAATATATTATTAATATAAACTAAAAATATAAAATTTTCGACGTGAAAAATACCCTGATGTATAGTACAGGTGAAAATGTCAAAAAATGAAAATATTTTTAAAATTCCGAAAATGGGCTTGCAGTAGCAGAATAAAATTGGAAATATGAAAAATGGAATACGTTTAAAGGTACGAATGTAATAAATATATTATCAATTGGAACTAAAAATATAAAATTTTCGACGTGAAAAATACCATGATGCCGGGTACACCGGGTACAGGTGAAAATATGAAAAAATTTAAAATTTTTGAAAATTCAAAAATGGGCTTGCAGTAGCAGAATAAAATTGGAAATATGAAAAATGGAATACGTTTAAAGGTACGAATGTAATGAATATATTATTAACTTGAACTAAAAATATAAAATTTTCGACCTGAAAAATACCCTGATGCCGGGTACAGGTGAAAATATGAAAAAATTTAAAATTTTTGAAAATTCAAAAATGGGCTTGCAGTAGCAGAATAAAATTGGAAATATGAAAAATGGAATACGTTTAAAGGTACGAATGTAATGAATATATTATTAACTTAAACTAAAAATATAAAATTTTCGACCTGAAACATACCCTGATGTATAGTACAGGTGAAAATGTCAAAAAATGAAAATATTTTTAAAATTCAAAAATGGGCTTGCAGTAGCAGAATAAAATTGGAAATATGAAAAATGGAATACGTTTAAAGGTACGAATGTAATGAATATATTATTAACTTAAACGAAAAATATAAAATTTTCGACCTGAAAAATACCCTGATGTATAGTACAGGTGAAAATGTCAAAAAATGAAAATATTTTTGAAAATTCAAAAATGGGCTTGCAGTAGCAGAATAAAATTGGAAATATGAAAAATGGAATACGTTTAAAGGTACGAATGTAATAAATATATTATCAATTGGAACTAAAAATATAAAATTTTCGACGTGAAAAATACCATGATGCCGGGTACAGGTGAAAATATGAAAAAATTTAAAATTTTTGAAAATTCAAAAATGGGCTTGCAGTAGCAGAATAAAATTGGAAATATGAAAAATGGAATACGTTTAAAGGTACGAATGTAATAAATATATTATTAACTTAAACTAAAAATATAAAATTTTCGACCTGAAAAATACCCTGATGTATAGTACAGGTGAAAATGTCAAAAAATGAAAATATTTTTAAAATTCAAAAATGGGCTTGCAGTAGCAGAATAAAATTGGAAATATGAAAAATGGAATACGTTTAAAGGTACGAATGTAATGAATATATTATTAACTTGAACTAAAAATATAAAATTTTCGACCTCAAAAATACCCTGATGCCGGGTACAGGTGAAAATATGAAAAAATTTAAAATTTTTGAAAATTCAAAAATGGGCTTGCAGTAGCAGAATAAAATTGGAAATATGAAAAATGGAATACATTTAAAGGTACGAATGTAATGAATATATTATTAACTTAAACTAAAAATATAAAATTTTCGACCTGAAAAATACCCTGATGTACAGTACAGGTGAAAATGTCAAAAAATGAAAATATTTTTAAAATTCTAAAAATGGGCTTGCAGTAGCAGAATAAAATTGGAAATATGAAAAATGGAATACGTTTAAAGGTACGAATGTAATAAATATATTATTAATATGAACTAAAAATATAAAATTTTCGACGTGAAAAATACCATGATGCCGGGTACAGGTGAAAATATGAAAAAATTTAAAATTTTTGAAAATTCAAAAATGGGCTTGCAGTAGCAGAATAAAATTGGAAATATGAAAAATGGAATACGTTTAAAGGTACGAATGTAATGAATATATTATTAACTTAAACTAAAAATATAAAATTTTCGACCTGAAAAATACCATGATGCCGGGTACAGGTGAAAATGTCAAAAAATTAAAATATTTTTAAAATTCTAAAAAT
Source organism: Phrynosoma blainvillii (assembly GCA_026167975.1). Classification (NCBI taxonomy): domain Eukaryota; kingdom Metazoa; phylum Chordata; class Lepidosauria; order Squamata; family Phrynosomatidae; genus Phrynosoma; species Phrynosoma blainvillii. Next base: position 1,352,372 of record JANUYF010000014.1, on the reverse strand, counting down.
GGGCTTGCAGTAGCAGAATAAAATTGGAAATATGAAAAATGGAATACGTTTAAAGGTACGAATGTTATAAATATATTATCAATTGGAACTAAAAATATAAAATTTTCGACGTGAAAAATACCATGATGCCGGGTACAGGTGAAAATATGAAAAAATTTAAAATTTTTGAAAATTCAAAAATGGGCTTGCAGTAGCAGAATAAAATTGGAAATATGAAAAATGGAATACGTTTAAAGGTACGAATGTAATAAATATATTATCAATTGGAACTAAAAATATAAAATTTTCGACGTGAAAAATACCATGATGCCGGGTACAGGTGAAAATATGAAAAAATTTAAAATTTTTGAAAATTCAAAAATGGGCTTGCAGTAGCAGAATAAAATTGGAAATATGAAAAATGGAATACGTTTAAAGGTACGAATGTAATGAATATATTATTAACTTGAACTAAAAATATAAAATTTTCGACCTGAAAAATACCCTGATACCGGGTACAGGTGAAAATATGAAAAAATTTAAAATTTTTGAAAATTCAAAAATGGGCTTGCTGTAGCAGAATAAAATTGGAAATATGAAAAATGGAATACATTTAAAGGTACGAATGTAATGAATATATTATTAACTTAAACTAAAAATATAAAATTTTCGACCTGAAAAATACCCTGATGTATAGTACAGGTGAAAATGTCAAAAAATGAAAATATTTTTAAAATTCTAAAAATGGGCTTGCAGTAGCAGAATAAAATTGGAAATATGAAAAATGGAATACGTTTAAAGGTACGAATGTAATAAATATATTATTAATATGAACTAAAAATATAAAATTTTCGACGTGAAAAATACCATGATGCCGGGTACAGGTGAAAATATGAAAAAATTTAAAATTTTTGAAAATTCAAAAATGGGCTTGCAGTAGCAGAATAAAATTGGAAATATGAAAAATGGAATACGTTTAAAGGTACGAATGTAATGAATATATTATTAACTTAAACTAAAAATATAAAATTTTCGACCTGAAAAATACCATGATGCCGGGTACAGGTGAAAATGTCAAAAAATTAAAATATTTTTAAAATTCTAAAAATGGGCTTGCAGTAGCAGAATAAAATTGGAAATATGAAAAATGGAATACGTTTAAAGGTACGAATGTTATAAATATATTATCAATTGGAACTAAAAATATAAAATTTTCGACGTGAAAAATACCATGATGCCGGGTACAGGTGAAAATATGAAAAAATTTAAAATTTTTGAAAATTCAAAAATGGGCTTGCAGTAGCAGAATAAAATTGGAAATATGAAAAATTGAATACGTTTAAAGGTACGAATGTAATAAATATATTATCAATTGGAACTAAAAATATAAAATTTTCGACGTGAAAAATACCATGATGCCGGGTACAGGTGAAAATATGAAAAAATTTAAAATTTTTGAAAATTCAAAAATGGGCTTGCAGTAGCAGAATAAAATTGGAAATATGAAAAATGGAATACGTTTAAAGGTACGAATGTAATGAATATATTATTAACTTGAACTAAAAATATAAAATTTTCGACCTGAAAAATACCCTGATACCGGGTACAGGTGAAAATATGAAAAAATTTAAAATTTTTGAAAATTCAAAAATGGGCTTGCTGTAGCAGAATAAAATTGGAAATATGAAAAATGGAATACGTTTAAAGGTACGAATGTAATAAATATATTATTAACTTAAACTAAAAATATAAAATTTTCGACCTGAAAAATACCCTGATGTATAGTACAGGTGAAAATGTCAAAAAATGAAAATATTTTTAAAATTCTAAAAATGGGCTTGCAGTAGCAGAATAAAATTGGAAATATGAAAAATGGAATACGTTTAAAGGTACGAATGTAATGAATATATTATTAATATAAACTAAAAATATAAAATTTTCGACGTGAAAAATACCATGATGCCGGGTACAGGTGAAAATATGAAAAAATTTAAAATTTTTGAAAATTCAAAAATGGGCTTGCAGTAGCAGAATAAAATTGGAAATATGAAAAATGGAATACGTTTAAAGGTACGAATGTAATAAATATATTATTAACTTAAACTAAAAATATAAAATTTTCGACCTGAAAAATACCCTGATGTATAGTACAGGTGAAAATGTCAAAAAATGAAAATATTTTTAAAATTCTAAAAATGGGCTTGCAGTAGCAGAATAAAATTGGAAATATGAAAAATGGAATACGTTTAAAGGTACGAATGTAATAAATATATTATTAATATAAACTAAAAATATAAAATTTTCGACGTGAAAAATACCATGATGCCGGGTACAGGTGAAAATATGAAAAAATTTAAAATATTTGAAAATTCAAAAATGGGCTTGCAGTAGCAGAATAAAATTGGAAATATGAAAAATGGAATACGTTTAAAGGTACGAATGTAATGAATATATTATTAACTTGAACTAAAAATATAAAATTTTCGACCTGAAAAATACCCTGATGTATAGTACAGGTGAAAATGTCAAAAAATGAAAATATTTTTAATATTCTAAAAATGGGCTTGCAGTAGCAGAATAAAACTGGAAATATGAAAAATGGAATACGTTTAAAGGTACGAATGTAATAAATATATTATCAATTGGAACTAAAAATATAAAATTTTCGACGTGAAAAATACCATGATGCCGGGTACAGGTGAAAATATGAAAAAAATTAAAATTTTTGAAAATTCAAAAAGGGGCTTGCAGTAGCAGAATAAAATTGGAAATATGAAAAATGGAATACGTTTAAAGGTACGAATGTAATAAATATATTATTAATATAAACTAAAAATATAAAATTTTCGACGTGAAAAATACCCTGATGTATAGTACAGGTGAAAATGTCAAAAAATGAAAATATTTTTAAAATTCCGAAAATGGGCTTGCAGTAGCAGAATAAAATTGGAAATATGAAAAATGGAATACGTTTAAAGGTACGAATGTAATAAATATATTATCAATTGGAACTAAAAATATAAAATTTTCGACGTGAAAAATACCATGATGCCGGGTACAGGTGAAAATATGAAAAAATTTAAAATTTTTGAAAATTCAAAAATGGGCTTGCAGTAGCAGAATAAAATTGGAAATATGAAAAATGGAATACGTTTAAAGGTACGAATGTAATGAATATATTATTAACTTGAACTAAAAATATAAAATTTTCGACCTGAAAAATACCCTGATGCCGGGTACAGGTGAAAATATGAAAAAATTTAAAATTTTTGAAAATTCAAAAATGGGCTTGCAGTAGCAGAATAAAATTGGAAATATGAAAAATGGAATACGTTTAAAGGTACGAATGTAATGAATATATTATTAACTTAAACTAAAAATATAAAATTTTCGACCTGAAACATACCCTGATGTATAGTAGAGGTGAAAATGTCAAAAAATGAAAATATTTTTAAAATTCAAAAATGGGCTTGCAGTAGCAGAATAAAATTGGAAATATGAAAAATGGAATACGTTTAAAGGTACGAATGTAATGAATATATTATTAACTTAAACGAAAAATATAAAATTTTCGACCTGAAAAATACCCTGATGTATAGTACAGGTGAAAATGTCAAAAAATGAAAATATTTTTGAAAATTCAAAAATGGGCTTGCAGTAGCAGAATAAAATTGGAAATATGAAAAATGGAATACGTTTAAAGGTACGAATGTAATAAATATATTATCAATTGGAACTAAAAATATAAAATTTTCGACGTGAAAAATACCATGATGCCGGGTACAGGTGAAAATATGAAAAAATTTAAAATTTTTGAAAATTCAAAAATGGGCTTGCAGTAGCAGAATAAAATTGGAAATATGAAAAATGGAATACGTTTAAAGGTACGAATGTAATAAATATATTATTAACTTAAACTAAAAATATAAAATTTTCGACCTGAAAAATACCCTGATGTATAGTACAGGTGAAAATGTCAAAAAATGAAAATATTTTTAAAATTCAAAAATGGGCTTGCAGTAGCAGAATAAAATTGGAAATATGAAAAATGGAATACGTTTAAAGGTACGAATGTAATGAATATATTATTAACTTGAACTAAAAATATAAAATTTTCGACCTCAAAAATACCCTGATGCCGGGTACAGGTGAAAATATGAAAAAATTTAAAATTTTTGAAAATTCAAAAATGGGCTTGCAGTAGCAGAATAAAATTGGAAATATGAAAAATGGAATACATTTAAAGGTACGAATGTAATGAATATATTATTAACTTAAACTAAAAATATAAAATTTTCGACCTGAAAAATACCCTGATGTACAGTACAGGTGAAAATGTCAAAAAATGAAAATATTTTTAAAATTCTAAAAATGGGCTTGCAGTAGCAGAATAAAATTGGAAATATGAAAAATGGAATACGTTTAAAGGTACGAATGTAATAAATATATTATTAATATGAACTAAAAATATAAAATTTTCGACGTGAAAAATACCATGATGCCGGGTACAGGTGAAAATATGAAAAAATTTAAAATTTTTGAAAATTCAAAAATGGGCTTGCAGTAGCAGAATAAAATTGGAAATATGAAAAATGGAATACGTTTAAAGGTACGAATGTAATGAATATATTATTAACTTAAACTAAAAATATAAAATTTTCGACCTGAAAAATACCATGATGCCGGGTACAGGTGAAAATGTCAAAAAATTAAAATATTTTTAAAATTCTAAAAATGGGCTTGCAGTAGCAGAATAAAATTGGAAATATGAAAAATGGAATACGTTTAAAGGTACGAATGTTATAAATATATTATCAATTGGAACTAAAAATATAAAATTTTCGACGTGAAAAATACCATGATGCCGGGTACAGGTGAAAATATGAAAAAATTTAAAATTTTTGAAAATTCAAAAATGGGCTTGCAGTAGCAGAATAAAATTGGAAATATGAAAAATGGAATACGTTTAAAGGTACGAATGTAATAAATATATTATCAATTGGAACTAAAAATATAAAATTTTCGACGTGAAAAATACCATGATGCCGGGTACAGGTGAAAATATGAAAAAATTTAAAATTTTTGAAAATTCAAAAATGGGCTTGCAGTAGCAGAATAAAATTGGAAATATGAAAAATGGAATACGTTTAAAGGTACGAATGTAATGAATATATTATTAACTTGAACTAAAAATATAAAATTTTCGACCTGAAAAATACCCTGATACCGGGTACAGGTGAAAATATGAAAAAATTTAAAATTTTTGAAAATTCAAAAATGGGCTTGCTGTAGCAGAATAAAATTGGAAATATGAAAAATGGAATACATTTAAAGGTACGAATGTAATGAATATATTATTAACTTAAACTAAAAATATAAAATTTTCGACCTGAAAAATACCCTGATGTATAGTACAGGTGAAAATGTCAAAAAATGAAAATATTTTTAAAATTCTAAAAATGGGCTTGCAGTAGCAGAATAAAATTGGAAATATGAAAAATGGAATACGTTTAAAGGTACGAATGTAATAAATATATTATTAATATGAACTAAAAATATAAAATTTTCGACGTGAAAAATACCATGATGCCGGGTACAGGTGAAAATATGAAAAAATTTAAAATTTTTGAAAATTCAAAAATGGGCTTGCAGTAGCAGAATAAAATTGGAAATATGAAAAATGGAATACGTTTAAAGGTACGAATGTAATGAATATATTATTAACTTAAACTAAAAATATAAAATTTTCGACCTGAAAAATACCATGATGCCGGGTACAGGTGAAAATGTCAAAAAATTAAAATATTTTTAAAATTCTAAAAATGGGCTTGCAGTAGCAGAATAAAATTGGAAATATGAAAAATGGAATACGTTTAAAGGTACGAATGTTATAAATATATTATCAATTGGAACTAAAAATATAAAATTTTCGACGTGAAAAATACCATGATGCCGGGTACAGGTGAAAATATGAAAAAATTTAAAATTTTTGAAAATTCAAAAATGGGCTTGCAGTAGCAGAATAAAATTGGAAATATGAAAAATTGAATACGTTTAAAGGTACGAATGTAATAAATATATTATCAATTGGAACTAAAAATATAAAATTTTCGACGTGAAAAATACCATGATGCCGGGTACAGGTGAAAATATGAAAAAATTTAAAATTTTTGAAAATTCAAAAATGGGCTTGCAGTAGCAGAATAAAATTGGAAATATGAAAAATGGAATACGTTTAAAGGTACGAATGTAATGAATATATTATTAACTTGAACTAAAAATATAAAATTTTCGACCTGAAAAATACCCTGATACCGGGTACAGGTGAAAATATGAAAAAATTTAAAATTTTTGAAAATTCAAAAATGGGCTTGCTGTAGCAGAATAAAATTGGAAATATGAAAAATGGAATACGTTTAAAGGTACGAATGTAATAAATATATTATTAACTTAAACTAAAAATATAAAATTTTCGACCTGAAAAATACCCTGATGTATAGTACAGGTGAAAATGTCAAAAAATGAAAATATTTTTAAAATTCTAAAAATGGGCTTGCAGTAGCAGAATAAAATTGGAAATATGAAAAATGGAATACGTTTAAAGGTACGAATGTAATGAATATATTATTAATATAAACTAAAAATATAAAATTTTCGACGTGAAAAATACCATGATGCCGGGTACAGGTGAAAATATGAAAAAATTTAAAATTTTTGAAAATTCAAAAATGGGCTTGCAGTAGCAGAATAAAATTGGAAATATGAAAAATGGAATACGTTTAAAGGTACGAATGTAATAAATATATTATTAACTTAAACTAAAAATATAAAATTTTCGACCTGAAAAATACCCTGATGTATAGTACAGGTGAAAATGTCAAAAAATGAAAATATTTTTAAAATTCTAAAAATGGGCTTGCAGTAGCAGAATAAAATTGGAAATATGAAAAATGGAATACGTTTAAAGGTACGAATGTAATAAATATATTATTAATATAAACTAAAAATATAAAATTTTCGACGTGAAAAATACCATGATGCCGGGTACAGGTGAAAATATGAAAAAATTTAAAATATTTGAAAATTCAAAAATGGGCTTGCAGTAGCAGAATAAAATTGGAAATATGAAAAATGGAATACGTTTAAAGGTACGAATGTAATGAATATATTATTAACTTGAACTAAAAATATAAAATTTTCGACCTGAAAAATACCCTGATGTATAGTACAGGTGAAAATGTCAAAAAATGAAAATATTTTTAATATTCTAAAAATGGGCTTGCAGTAGCAGAATAAAACTGGAAATATGAAAAATGGAATACGTTTAAAGGTACGAATGTAATAAATATATTATCAATTGGAACTAAAAATATAAAATTTTCGACGTGAAAAATACCATGATGCCGGGTACAGGTGAAAATATGAAAAAAATTAAAATTTTTGAAAATTCAAAAAGGGGCTTGCAGTAGCAGAATAAAATTGGAAATATGAAAAATGGAATACGTTTAAAGGTACGAATGTAATAAATATATTATTAATATAAACTAAAAATATAAAATTTTCGACGTGAAAAATACCCTGATGTATAGTACAGGTGAAAATGTCAAAAAATGAAAATATTTTTAAAATTCCGAAAATGGGCTTGCAGTAGCAGAATAAAATTGGAAATATGAAAAATGGAATACGTTTAAAGGTACGAATGTAATAAATATATTATCAATTGGAACTAAAAATATAAAATTTTCGACGTGAAAAATACCATGATGCCGGGTACACCGGGTACAGGTGAAAATATGAAAAAATTTAAAATTTTTGAAAATTCAAAAATGGGCTTGCAGTAGCAGAATAAAATTGGAAATATGAAAAATGGAATACGTTTAAAGGTACGAATGTAATGAATATATTATTAACTTGAACTAAAAATATAAAATTTTCGACCTGAAAAATACCCTGATGCCGGGTACAGGTGAAAATATGAAAAAATTTAAAATTTTTGAAAATTCAAAAATGGGCTTGCAGTAGCAGAATAAAATTGGAAATATGAAAAATGGAATACGTTTAAAGGTACGAATGTAATGAATATATTATTAACTTAAACTAAAAATATAAAATTTTCGACCTGAAACATACCCTGATGTATAGTACAGGTGAAAATGTCAAAAAATGAAAATATTTTTAAAATTCAAAAATGGGCTTGCAGTAGCAGAATAAAATTGGAAATATGAAAAATGGAATACGTTTAAAGGTACGAATGTAATGAATATATTATTAACTTAAACGAAAAATATAAAATTTTCGACCTGAAAAATACCCTGATGTATAGTACAGGTGAAAATGTCAAAAAATGAAAATATTTTTGAAAATTCAAAAATGGGCTTGCAGTAGCAGAATAAAATTGGAAATATGAAAAATGGAATACGTTTAAAGGTACGAATGTAATAAATATATTATCAATTGGAACTAAAAATATAAAATTTTCGACGTGAAAAATACCATGATGCCGGGTACAGGTGAAAATATGAAAAAATTTAAAATTTTTGAAAATTCAAAAATGGGCTTGCAGTAGCAGAATAAAATTGGAAATATGAAAAATGGAATACGTTTAAAGGTACGAATGTAATAAATATATTATTAACTTAAACTAAAAATATAAAATTTTCGACCTGAAAAATACCCTGATGTATAGTACAGGTGAAAATGTCAAAAAATGAAAATATTTTTAAAATTCAAAAATGGGCTTGCAGTAGCAGAATAAAATTGGAAATATGAAAAATGGAATACGTTTAAAGGTACGAATGTAATGAATATATTATTAACTTGAACTAAAAATATAAAATTTTCGACCTCAAAAATACCCTGATGCCGGGTACAGGTGAAAATATGAAAAAATTTAAAATTTTTGAAAATTCAAAAATGGGCTTGCAGTAGCAGAATAAAATTGGAAATATGAAAAATGGAATACATTTAAAGGTACGAATGTAATGAATATATTATTAACTTAAACTAAAAATATAAAATTTTCGACCTGAAAAATACCCTGATGTACAGTACAGGTGAAAATGTCAAAAAATGAAAATATTTTTAAAATTCTAAAAATGGGCTTGCAGTAGCAGAATAAAATTGGAAATATGAAAAATGGAATACGTTTAAAGGTACGAATGTAATAAATATATTATTAATATGAACTAAAAATATAAAATTTTCGACGTGAAAAATACCATGATGCCGGGTACAGGTGAAAATATGAAAAAATTTAAAATTTTTGAAAATTCAAAAATGGGCTTGCAGTAGCAGAATAAAATTGGAAATATGAAAAATGGAATACGTTTAAAGGTACGAATGTAATGAATATATTATTAACTTAAACTAAAAATATAAAATTTTCGACCTGAAAAATACCATGATGCCGGGTACAGGTGAAAATGTCAAAAAATTAAAATATTTTTAAAATTCTAAAAATGGGCTTGCAGTAGCAGAATAAAATTGGAAATATGAAAAATGGAATACGTTTAAAGGTACGAATGTTATAAATATATTATCAATTGGAACTAAAAATATAAAATTTTCGACGTGAAAAATACCATGATGCCGGGTACAGGTGAAAATATGAAAAAATTTAAAATTTTTGAAAATTCAAAAATGGGCTTGCAGTAGCAGAATAAAATTGGAAATATGAAAAATGGAATACGTTTAAAGGTACGAAAGTAATAAATATATTATCAATTGGAACTAAAAATATAAAATTTTCGACGTGAAAAATACCATGATGCCGGGTACAGGTGAAAATATGAAAAAATTTAAAATTTTTGAAAATTCAAAAATGGGCTTGCAGTAGCAGAATAAAATTGGAAATATGAAAAATGGAATACGTTTAAAGGTACGAATGTAATGAATATATTATTAACTTGAACTAAAAATATAAAATTTTCGACCTGAAAAATACCCTGATACCGGGTACAGGTGAAAATATGAAAAAATTTAAAATTTTTGAAAATTCAAAAATGGGCTTGCTGTAGCAGAATAAAATTGGAAATATGAAAAATGGAATACGTTTAAAGGTACGAATGTAATAAATATATTATTAACTTAAACTAAAAATATAAAATTTTCGACCTGAAAAATACCCTGATGTATAGTACAGGTGAAAATGTCAAAAAATGAAAATATTTTTAAAATTCTAAAAATGGGCTTGCAGTAGCAGAATAAAATTGGAAATATGAAAAATGGAATACGTTTAAAGGTACGAATGTAATGAATATATTATTAATATAAACTAAAAATATAAAATTTTCGACGTGAAAAATACCATGATGCCGGGTACAGGTGAAAATATGAAAAAATTTAAAATTTTTGAAAATTCAAAAATGGGCTTGCAGTAGCAGAATAAAATTGGAAATATGAAAAATGGAATACGTTTAAAGGTACGAATGTAATAAATATATTATTAACTTAAACTAAAAATATAAAATTTTCGACCTGAAAAATACCCTGATGTATAGTACAGGTGAAAATGTCAAAAAATGAAAATATTTTTAAAATTCTAAAAATGGGCTTGCAGTAGCAGAATAAAATTGGAAATATGAAAAATGGAATACGTTTAAAGGTACGAATGTAATAAATATATTATTAATATAAACTAAAAATATAAAATTTTCGACCTGAAAAATACCCTGATGCCGGGTACAGGTGAAAATATGAAAAAATTTAAAATTTTTGAAAATTCAAAAATGGGCTTGCAGTAGCAGAATAAAATTGGAAATATGAAAAATGGAATACGTTTAAAGGTACGAATGTAATGAATATATTATTAACTTAAACTAAAAATATAAAATTTTCGACCTGAAAAATACCCTGATGTATAGTACAGGTGAAAATGTCAAAAAATGAAAATATTTTTAAAATTCAAAAATGGGCTTGCAGTAGCAGAATAAAATTGGAAATATGAAAAATGGAATACGTTTAAAGGTACGAATGTAATGAATATATTATTAACTTAAACTAAAAATATAAAATTTTCGACCTGAAAAATACCCTGATGCCGGGTACAGGTGAAAATATGAAAAAATTTAAAATTTTTGAAAATTCAAAAATGGGCTTGCAGTAGCAGAATAAAATTGGAAATATGAAAAATGGAATACGTTTAAAGGTACGAATGTAATGAATATATTATTAACTTGAACTAAAAATATAAAATTTTCGACCTGAAAAATACCCTGATGTATAGTACAGGTGAAAATGTCAAAAAATGAAAATATTTTTAATATTCTAAAAATGGGCTTGCAGTAGCAGAATAAAACTGGAAATATGAAAAATGGAATACGTTTAAAGGTACGAATGTAATAAATATATTATCAATTGGAACTAAAAATATAAAATTTTCGACGTGAAAAATACCATGATGCCGGGTACAGGTGAAAATATGAAAAAAATTAAAATTTTTGAAAATTCAAAAAGGGGCTTGCAGTAGCAGAATAAAATTGGAAATATGAAAAATGGAATACGTTTAAAGGTACGAATGTAATAAATATATTATTAATATAAACTAAAAATATAAAATTTTCGACGTGAAAAATACCCTGATGTATAGTACAGGTGAAAATGTCAAAAAATGAAAATATTTTTAAAATTCCGAAAATGGGCTTGCAGTAGCAGAATAAAATTGGAAATATGAAAAATGGAATACGTTTAAAGGTACGAATGTAATAAATATATTATCAATTGGAACTAAAAATATAAAATTTTCGACGTGAAAAATACCATGATGCCGGGTACAGGTGAAAATATGAAAAAATTTAAAATTTTTGAAAATTCAAAAATGGGCTTGCAGTAGCAGAATAAAATTGGAAATATGAAAAATGGAATACGTTTAAAGGTACGAATGTAATGAATATATTATTAACTTGAACTAAAAATATAAAATTTTCGACCTGAAAAATACCCTGATGCCGGGTACAGGTGAAAATATGAAAAAATTTAAAATTTTTGAAAATTCAAAAATGGGCTTGCAGTAGCAGAATAAAATTGGAAATATGAAAAATGGAATACGTTTAAAGGTACGAATGTAATGAATATATTATTAACTTAAACTAAAAATATAAAATTTTCGACCTGAAACATACCCTGATGTATAGTACAGGTGAAAATGTCAAAAAATGAAAATATTTTTAAAATTCAAAAATGGGCTTGCAGTAGCAGAATAAAATTGGAAATATGAAAAATGGAATACGTTTAAAGGTACGAATGTAATGAATATATTATTAACTTAAACTAAAAATATAAAATTTTCGACCTGAAAAATACCATGATGCCGGGTACAGGTGAAAATGTCAAAAAATTAAAATATTTTTAAAATTCTAAAAATGGGCTTGCAGTAGCAGAATAAAATTGGAAATATGAAAAATGGAATACATTTAAAGGTACGAATGTTATAAATATATTATCAATTGGAACTAAAAATATAAAATTTTCGACGTGAAAAATACCATGATGCCGGGTACAGGTGAAAATATGAAAAAATTTAAAATTTTTGAAAATTCAAAAATGGGCTTGCAGTAGCAGAATAAAATTGGAAATATGAAAAATGGAATACGTTTAAAGGTACGAATGTAATAAATATATTATCAATTGGAACTAAAAATATAAAATTTTCGACGTGAAAAATACCATGATGCCGGGTACAGGTGAAAATATGAAAAAATTTAAAATTTTTGAAAATTCAAAAATGGGCTTGCAGTAGCAGAATAAAATTGGAAATATGAAAAATGGAATACGTTTAAAGGTACGAATGTAATGAATATATTATTAACTTGAACTAAAAATATAAAATTTTCGACCTGAAAAATACCCTGATGCCGGGTACAGGTGAAAATATGAAAAAATTTAAAATTTTTGAAAATTCTAAAAATGGGCTTGCAGTAGCAGAATAAAATTGGAAATATGAAAAATGGAATACGTTTAAAGGTACGAATGTAATAAATATATTATTAACTTAAACTAAAAATATAAAATTTTCGACCTGAAAAATACCCTGATGTATAGTACAGGTGAAAATGTCAAAAAATGAAAATATTTTTAAAATTCAAAAATGGGCTTGCAGTAGCAGAATAAAATTGGAAATATGAAAAATGGAATACGTTTAAAGGTACGAATGTTATAAATATATTATCAATTGGAACTAAAAATATAAAATTTTCGACGTGAAAAATACCATGATGCCGGGTACAGGTGAAAATATGAAAAAATTTAAAATTTTTGAATATTCAAAAATGGGCTTGCAGTAGCAGAATAAAATTGGAAATATGAAAAATGGAATACGTTTAAAGGTACGAATGTAATAAATATATTATCAATTGGAACTAAAAATATAAAATTTTCGACGTGAAAAATACCATGATGCCGGGTACAGGTGAAAATATGAAAAAATTTAAAATTTTTGAAAATTCAAAAATGGGCTTGCAGTAGCAGAATAAAATTGGAAATATGAAAAATGGAATACGTTTAAAGGTACGAATGTAATGAATATATTATTAACTTGAACTAAAAATATAAAATTTTCGACCTGAAAAATACCCTGATGCCGGGTACAGGTGAAAATATGAAAAAATTTAAAATTTTTGAAAATTCAAAAATGGGCTTGCAGTAGCAGAATAAAATTGGAAATATGAAAAATGGAATACGTTTAAAGGTACGAATGTAATAAATATATTATTAACTTAAACTAAAAATATAAAATTTTCGACCTGAAAAATACCCTGATGTATAGTACAGGTGAAAATGTCAAAAAATGAAAATATTTTTAAAATTCAAAAATGGGCTTGCAGTAGCAGAATAAAATTGGAAATATGAAAAATGGAATACGTTTAAAGGTACGAATGTAATGAATATATTATTAACTTGAACTAAAAATATAAAATTTTCGACCTGAAAAATACCCTGATGCCGGGTACAGGTGAAAATATGAAAAAATTTAAAATTTTTGAAAATTCAAAAATGGGCTTGCAGTAGCAGAATAAAATTGGAAATATGAAAAATGGAATACGTTTAAAGGTACGAATGTAATGAATATATTATTAACTTAAACTAAAAATATAAAATTTTCGACCTGAAAAATACCCTGATGTATAGTACAGGTGAAAATGTCAAAAAATGAAAATATTTTTAAAATTCTAAAAATGGGCTTGCAGTAGCAGAATAAAATTGGAAATATGAAAAATGGAATACGTTTAAAGGTACGAATGTAATAAATATATTATTAATATAAACTAAAAATATAAAATTTTCGACGTGAAAAATACCATGATGCCGGGTACAGGTGAAAATATGAAAAAATTTAAAATATTTGAAAATTCAAAAATGGGCTTGCAGTAGCAGAATAAAATTGGAAATATGAAAAATGGAATACGTTTAAAGGTACGAATGTAATGAATATATTATTAACTTAAACTAAAAATATAAAATTTTCGACCTGAAAAATACCCTGATGTATAGTACAGGTGAAAATGTCAAAAAATGAAAATATTTTTAAAATTCAAAAATGGGCTTGCAGTAGCAGAATAAAATTGGAAATATGAAAAATGGAATACGTTTAAAGGTACGAATGTAATGAATATATTATTAACTTAAACTAAAAATATAAAATTTTCGACCTGAAAAATACCCTGATGCCGGGTACAGGTGAAAATATGAAAAAATTTAAAATTTTTGAAAATTCAAAAATGGGCTTGCAGTAGCAGAATAAAATTGGAAATATGAAAAATGGAATACGTTTAAAGGTACGAATGTAATGAATATATTATTAACTTGAACTAAAAATATAAAATTTTCGACCTGAAAAATACCCTGATGTATAGTACAGGTGAAAATGTCAAAAAATGAAAATATTTTTAATATTCTAAAAATGGGCTTGCAGTAGCAGAATAAAACTGGAAATATGAAAAATGGAATACGTTTAAAGGTACGAATGTAATAAATATATTATCAATTGGAACTAAAAATATAAAATTTTCGACGTGAAAAATACCATGATGCCGGGTACAGGTGAAAATATGAAAAAAATTAAAATTTTTGAAAATTCAAAAAGGGGCTTGCAGTAGCAGAATAAAATTGGAAATATGAAAAATGGAATACGTTTAAAGGTACGAATGTAATAAATATATTATTAATATAAACTAAAAATATAAAATTTTCGACGTGAAAAATACCCTGATGTATAGTACAGGTGAAAATGTCAAAAAATGAAAATATTTTTAAAATTCCGAAAATGGGCTTGCAGTAGCAGAATAAAATTGGAAATATGAAAAATGGAATACGTTTAAAGGTACGAATGTAATAAATATATTATCAATTGGAACTAAAAATATAAAATTTTCGACGTGAAAAATACCATGATGCCGGGTACAGGTGAAAATATGAAAAAATTTAAAATTTTTGAAAATTCAAAAATGGGCTTGCAGTAGCAGAATAAAATTGGAAATATGAAAAATGGAATACGTTTAAAGGTACGAATGTAATGAATATATTATTAACTTGAACTAAAAATATAAAATTTTCGACCTGAAAAATACCCTGATGCCGGGTACAGGTGAAAATATGAAAAAATTTAAAATTTTTGAAAATTCAAAAATGGGCTTGCAGTAGCAGAATAAAATTGGAAATATGAAAAATGGAATACGTTTAAAGGTACGAATGTAATGAATATATTATTAACTTAAACTAAAAATATAAAATTTTCGACCTGAAAAATACCCTGATGTATAGTACAGGTGAAAATGTCAAAAAATGAAAATATTTTTAAAATTCAAAAATGGGCTTGCAGTAGCAGAATAAAATTGGAAATATGAAAAATGGAATACGTTTAAAGGTACGAATGTAATAAATATATTATCAATTGGAACTAAAAATATAAAATTTTCGACGTGAAAAATACCATGATGCCGGGTACAGGTGAAAATATGAAAAAATTTAAAATTTTTGAAAATTCAAAAATGGGCTTGCAGTAGCAGAATAAAATTGGAAATATGAAAAATGGAATACGTTTAAAGGTACGAATGTAATAAATATATTATTAACTTAAAATAAGAATATAAAATTTTCGACCTGAAAAATACCATGATGCCGGGTACAGGTGAAAATGTCAAAAAATTAAAATATTTTTAAAATTCTAAAAATGGGCTTGCAGTAGCAGAATAAAATTGGAAATATGAAAAATGGAATACGTTTAAAGGTACGAATGTAATAAATATATTATCAATTGGAACTAAAAATATAAAATTTTCGACGTGAAAAATACCATGATGCCGGGTACAGGTGAAAATATGAAAAAATTTAAAATTTTTGAAAATTCAAAAATGGGCTTGCAGTAGCAGAATAAAATTGGAAATATGAAAAATGAAATACGTTTAAAGGTACGAATGTAATAAATATATTATTAACTTAAACTAAAAATATAAAATTTTCGACCTGAAAAATACCATGATGCCGAGTACAGGTGAAAATGTCAAAAAATTAAAATTTTTCAAAATTCAAAAATGGGCTTGCAGTAGCAGAATAAAATTGGAAATATGAAAAATGGAATACGTTTAAAGGTACGAATGTAATAAATATATTATCAATTGGAACTAAAAATATAAAATTTTCGACGTGAAAAATACCATGATGCCGGGTACAGGTGAAAATATGAAAAAATTTAAAATTTTTGAAAATTCAAAAATGGGCTTGCAGTAGCAGAATAAAATTGGAAATATGAAAAATGGAATACGTTTAAAGGTACGAATGTAATGAATATATTATTAACTTGAACTAAAAATATAAAATTTTCGACCTGAAAAATACCCTGATGCCGGGTACAGGTGAAAATATGAAAAAATTTAAAATTTTTGAAAATTCAAAAATGGGCTTGCAGTAGCAGAATAAAATTGGAAATATGAAAAATGGAATACGTTTAAAGGTACGAATGTAATGAATATATTATTAACTTAAACTAAAAATATAAAATTTTCGACCTGAAAAATACCCTGATGTATAGTACAGGTGAAAATGTCAAAAAATGAAAATATTTTTAAAATTCAAAAATGGGCTTGCAGTAGCAGAATAAAATTGGAAATATGAAAAATGGAATACGTTTAAAGGTACGAATGTAATGAATATATTATTAACTTAAACTAAAAATATAAAATTTTCGACCTGAAAAATACCCTGATGCCGGGTACAGGTGAAAATATGAAAAAATTTAAAATTTTTGAAAATTCAAAAATGGGCTTGCAGTAGCAGAATAAAATTGGAAATATGAAAAATGGAATACGTTTAAAGGTACGAATGTAATGAATATATTATTAACTTGAACTAAAAATATAAAATTTTCGACCTGAAAAATACCCTGATGTATAGTACAGGTGAAAATGTCAAAAAATGAAAATATTTTTAATATTCTAAAAATGGGCTTGCAGTAGCAGAATAAAACTGGAAATATGAAAAATGGAATACGTTTAAAGGTACGAATGTAATAAATATATTATCAATTGGAACTAAAAATATAAAATTTTCGACGTGAAAAATACCATGATGCCGGGTACAGGTGAAAATATGAAAAAAATTAAAATTTTTGAAAATTCAAAAAGGGGCTTGCAGTAGCAGAATAAAATTGGAAATATGAAAAATGGAATACGTTTAAAGGTACGAATGTAATAAATATATTATTAATATAAACTAAAAATATAAAATTTTCGACGTGAAAAATACCCTGATGTATAGTACAGGTGAAAATGTCAAAAAATGAAAATATTTTTAAAATTCCGAAAATGGGCTTGCAGTAGCAGAATAAAATTGGAAATATGAAAAATGGAATACGTTTAAAGGTACGAATGTAATAAATATATTATCAATTGGAACTAAAAATATAAAATTTTCGACGTGAAAAATACCATGATGCCGGGTACAGGTGAAAATATGAAAAAATTTAAAATTTTTGAAAATTCAAAAATGGGCTTGCAGTAGCAGAATAAAATTGGAAATATGAAAAATGGAATACGTTTAAAGGTACGAATGTAATGAATATATTATTAACTTGAACTAAAAATATAAAATTTTCGACCTGAAAAATACCCTGATGCCGGGTACAGGTGAAAATATGAAAAAATTTAAAATTTTTGAAAATTCAAAAATGGGCTTGCAGTAGCAGAATAAAATTGGAAATATGAAAAATGGAATACGTTTAAAGGTACGAATGTAATGAATATATTATTAACTTAAACTAAAAATATAAAATTTTCGACCTGAAACATACCCTGATGTATAGTACAGGTGAAAATGTCAAAAAATGAAAATATTTTTAAAATTCAAAAATGGGCTTGCAGTAGCAGAATAAAATTGGAAATATGAAAAATGGAATACGTTTAAAGGTACGAATGTAATAAATATATTATCAATTGGAACTAAAAATATAAAATTTTCGACGTGAAAAATACCATGATGCCGGGTACAGGTGAAAATATGAAAAAATTTAAAATTTTTGAAAATTCAAAAATGGGCTTGCAGTAGCAGAATAAAATTGGAAATATGAAAAATGGAATACGTTTAAAGGTACGAATGTAATAAATATATTATTAACTTAAAATAAAAATATAAAATTTTCGACCTGAAAAATACCATGATGCCGGGTACAGGTGAAAATGTCAAAAAATTAAAATATTTTTAAAATTCTAAAAATGGGCTTGCAGTAGCAGAATAAAATTGGAAATATGAAAAATGGAATACGTTTAAAGGTACGAATGTAATAAATATATTATCAATTGGAACTAAAAATATAAAATTTTCGACGTGAAAAATACCATGATGCCGGGTACAGGTGAAAATATGAAAAAATTTAAAATTTTTGAAAATTCAAAAATGGGCTTGCAGTAGCAGAATAAAATTGGAAATATGAAAAATGGAATACGTTGAAAGGTACGAATGTAATGAATATATTATTAACTTGAACTAAAAATATAAAATTTTCGACCTGAAAAATACCCTGATGCCGGGTACAGGTGAAAATATGAAAAAATTTAAAATTTTTGAAAATTCAAAAATGGGCTTGCAGTAGCAGAATAAAATTGGAAATATGAAAAATGGAATACGTTTAAAGGTACGAATGTAATGAATATATTATTAACTTAAACTAAAAATATAAAATTTTCGACCTGAAAAATACCCTGATGTATAGTACAGGTGAAAATGTCAAAAAATGAAAATATTTTTAAAACTCAAAAATGGGCTTGCAGTAGCAGAATAAAATTGGAAATATGAAAAATGGAATACGTTTAAAGGTACGAATGTAATGAATATATTATTAACTTAAACTAAAAATATAAGATTTTCGACCTGAAAAATACCCTGATGTATATATAGTACAGGTGAAAATGTCAAAAAATGAAAATATTTTTAAAATTCAAAAATGGGCTTGCAGTAGCAGAATAAAATTGGAAATATGAAAAATGGAATACGTTTAAAGGTACGAATGTAATGAATATATTATTAACTTAAACTAAAAATATAAAATTTTCGACCTGAAAAATACCCTGATGTATAGTACAGGTGAAAATGTCAAAAAATGAAAATATTTTTAAAATTCAAAAATGGGCTTGCAGTAGCAGAATAAAATTGGAAATATGAAAAATGGAATACGTTTAAAGGTACGAATGTAATGAATATATTATTAACTTAAACTAAAAATATAAAATTTTCGACCTGAAAAATACCCTGATGCCGGGTACAGGTGAAAATATGAAAAAATTTAAAATTTTTGAAAATTCAAAAATGGGCTTGCAGTAGCAGAATAAAATTGGAAATATGAAAAATGGAATACGTTTAAAGGTACGAATGTAATGAATATATTATTAACTTGAACTAAAAATATAAAATTTTCGACCTGAAAAATACCCTGATGTATAGTACAGGTGAAAATGTCAAAAAATGAAAATATTTTTAATATTCTAAAAATGGGCTTGCAGTAGCAGAATAAAACTGGAAATATGAAAAATGGAATACGTTTAAAGGTACGAATGTAATAAATATATTATCAATTGGAACTAAAAATATAAAATTTTCGACGTGAAAAATACCATGATGCCGGGTACAGGTGAAAATATGAAAAAAATTAAAATTTTTGAAAATTCAAAAAGGGGCTTGCAGTAGCAGAATAAAATTGGAAATATGAAAAATGGAATACGTTTAAAGGTACGAATGTAATAAATATATTATTAATATAAACTAAAAATATAAAATTTTCGACGTGAAAAATACCCTGATGTATAGTACAGGTGAAAATGTCAAAAAATGAAAATATTTTTAAAATTCCGAAAATGGGCTTGCAGTAGCAGAATAAAATTGGAAATATGAAAAATGGAATACGTTTAAAGGTACGAATGTAATAAATATATTATCAATTGGAACTAAAAATATAAAATTTTCGACGTGAAAAATACCATGATGCCGGGTACAGGTGAAAATATGAAAAAATTTAAAATTTTTGAAAATTCAAAAATGGGCTTGCAGTAGCAGAATAAAATTGGAAATATGAAAAATGGAATACGTTTAAAGGTACGAATGTAATGAATATATTATTAACTTGAACTAAAAATATAAAATTTTCGACCTGAAAAATACCCTGATGCCGGGTACAGGTGAAAATATGAAAAAATTTAAAATTTTTGAAAATTCAAAAATGGGCTTGCAGTAGCAGAATAAAATTGGAAATATGAAAAATGGAATACGTTTAAAGGTACGAATGTAATGAATATATTATTAACTTAAACTAAAAATATAAAATTTTCGACCTGAAACATACCCTGATGTATAGTACAGGTGAAAATGTCAAAAAATGAAAATATTTTTAAAATTCAAAAATGGGCTTGCAGTAGCAGAATAAAATTGGAAATATGAAAAATGGAATACGTTTAAAGGTACGAATGTAATAAATATATTATCAATTGGAACTAAAAATATAAAATTTTCGACGTGAAAAATACCATGATGCCGGGTACAGGTGAAAATATGAAAAAATTTAAAATTTTTGAAAATTCAAAAATGGGCTTGCAGTAGCAGAATAAAATTGGAAATATGAAAAATGGAATACGTTTAAAGGTACGAATGTAATAAATATATTATTAACTTAAAATAAAAATATAAAATTTTCGACCTGAAAAATACCATGATGCCGGGTACAGGTGAAAATGTCAAAAAATTAAAATATTTTTAAAATTCTAAAAATGGGCTTGCAGTAGCAGAATAAAATTGGAAATATGAAAAATGGAATACGTTTAAAGGTACGAATGTAATAAATATATTATCAATTGGAACTAAAAATATAAAATTTTCGACGTGAAAAATACCATGATGCCGGGTACAGGTGAAAATATGAAAAAATTTAAAATTTTTGAAAATTCAAAAATGGGCTTGCAGTAGCAGAATAAAATTGGAAATATGAAAAATGGAATACGTTGAAAGGTACGAATGTAATGAATATATTATTAACTTGAACTAAAAATATAAAATTTTCGACCTGAAAAATACCCTGATGCCGGGTACAGGTGAAAATATGAAAAAATTTAAAATTTTTGAAAATTCAAAAATGGGCTTGCAGTAGCAGAATAAAATTGGAAATATGAAAAATGGAATACGTTTAAAGGTACGAATGTAATGAATATATTATTAACTTAAACTAAAAATATAAAATTTTCGACCTGAAAAATACCCTGATGTATAGTACAGGTGAAAATGTCAAAAAATGAAAATATTTTTAAAACTCAAAAATGGGCTTGCAGTAGCAGAATAAAATTGGAAATATGAAAAATGGAATACGTTTAAAGGTACGAATGTAATGAATATATTATTAACTTAAACTAAAAATATAAGATTTTCGACCTGAAAAATACCCTGATGTATATATAGTACAGGTGAAAATGTCAAAAAATGAAAATATTTTTAAAATTCAAAAATGGGCTTGCAGTAGCAGAATAAAATTGGAAATATGAAAAATGGAATACGTTTAAAGGTACGAATGTAATGAATATATTATTAACTTAAACTAAAAATATAAAATTTTCGACCTGAAAAATACCCTGATGTATAGTACAGGTGAAAATGTCAAAAAATGAAAATATTTTTAAAATTCAAAAATGGGCTTGCAGTAGCAGAATAAAATTGGAAATATGAAAAATGGAATACGTTTAAAGGTACGAATGTAATGAATATATTATTAACTTAAACTAAAAATATAAAATTTTCGACCTGAAAAATACCCTGATGCCGGGTACAGGTGAAAATATGAAAAAATTTAAAATTTTTGAAAATTCAAAAATGGGCTTGCAGTAGCAGAATAAAATTGGAAATATGAAAAATGGAATACGTTTAAAGGTACGAATGTAATGAATATATTATTAACTTGAACTAAAAATATAAAATTTTCGACCTGAAAAATACCCTGATGTATAGTACAGGTGAAAATGTCAAAAAATGAAAATATTTTTAATATTCTAAAAATGGGCTTGCAGTAGCAGAATAAAATTGGAAATATGAAAAATGGAATACGTTTAAAGGTACGAATGTAATAAATATATTATCAATTGGAACTAAAAATATAAAATTTTCGACGTGAAAAATACCATGATACCGGGTACAGGTGAAAATATGAAAAAATTTAAAATTTTTGAAAATTCAAAAATGGGCTTGCAGTAGCAGAATAAAATTGGAAATATGAAAAATGGAATACGTTTAAAGGTACGAATGTAATGAATACATTATTAACTTGAACTAAAAATATAAAATTTTCGACCTGAAAAATACCCTGATGCCGGGTACAGGTGAAAATATGAAAAAATTTAAAATTTTTGAAAATTCAAAAATGGGCTTGCAGTAGCAGAATAAAATTGGAAATATGAAAAATGGAATACGTTTAAAGGTACGAATGTAATGAATATATTATTAACTTAAACTAAAAATATAAAATTTTCGACCTGAAACATACCCTGATGTATAGTACAGGTGAAAATGTCAAAAAATGAAAATATTTTTAAAATTCAAAAATGGGCTTGCAGTAGCAGAATAAAATTGGAAATATGAAAAATGGAATACGTTTAAAGGTACGAATGTAATGAATATATTATTAACTTAAACGAAAAATATAAAATTTTCGACCTGAAAAATACCCTGATGTATAGTACAGGTGAAAATGTCAAAAAATGAAAATATTTTTAAAATTCAAAAATGGGCTTGCAGTAGCAGAATAAAATTGGAAATATGAAAAATGGAATACGTTTAAAGGTACGAATGTAATAAATATATTATCAATTGGAACTAAAAATATAAAATTTTCGACGTGAAAAATACCATGATGCCGGGTACAGGTGAAAATATGAAAAAATTTAAAATTTTTGAAAATTCAAAAATGGGCTTGCAGTAGCAGAATAAAATTGGAAATATGAAAAATGGAATACGTTTAAAGGTACGAATGTAATGAATATATTATTAACTTAAACTAAAAATATAAAATTTTCGACCTGAAAAATACCCTGATGTACAGTACAGGTGAAAATGTCAAAAAATGAAAATATTTTTAAAACTCAAAAATGGGCTTGCAGTAGCAGAATAAAATTGGAAATATGAAAAATGGAATACGTTTAAAGGTACGAATGTAATGAATATATTATTAACTTAAACTAAAAATATAAGATTTTCGACCTGAAAAATACCCTGATGTATAGTACAGGTGAAAATGTCAAAAAATGAAAATATTTTTAAAATTCAAAAATGGGCTTGCAGTAGCAGAATAAAATTGGAAATATGAAAAATGGAATACGTTTAAAGGTACGAATGTAATAAATATATTATCAATTGGAACTAAAAATATAAAATTTTCGACGTGAAAAATACCATGATGCCGGGTACAGGTGAAAATATGAAAAAATTTAAAATTTTTGAAAATTCAAAAATGGGCTTGCAGTAGCAGAATAAAATTGGAAATATGAAAAATGGAATACGTTTAAAGGTACGAATGTAATGAATATATTATTAACTTAAACTAAAAATATAAAATTTTCGACCTGAAAAATACCCTGATGTATAGTACAGGTGAAAATGTCAAAAAATGAAAATATTTTTAAAATTCAAAAATGGGCTTGCAGTAGCAGAATAAAATTGGAAATATGAAAAATGGAATACGTTTAAAGGTACGAATGTAATGAATATATTATTAACTTAAAATAAAAATATAAAATTTTCGACCTGAAAAATACCCTGATGTATAGTACAGGTGAAAATGTCAAAAAATGAAAATATTTTTAAAATTCAAAAATGGGCTTGCAGTAGCAGAATAAAATTGGAAATATGAAAAATGGAATACGTTTAAAGGTACGAATGTAATAAATATATTATCAATTGGAACTAAAAATATAAAATTTTCGACGTGAAAAATACCATGATGCCGGGTACAGGTGAAAATATGAAAAAATTTAAAATTTTTGAAAATTCAAAAATGGGCTTGCAGTAGCAGAATAAAATTGGAAATATGAAAAATGGAATACGTTTAAAGGTGCGAATGTAATAAATATATTATCAATTGGAACTAAAAATATAAAATTTTCGACCTGAAAAATACCCTGATGCCGGGTACAGGTGAAAATATGAAAATATTTAAAATTTTTGAAAATTCAAAAATGGGCTTGCAGTAGCAGAATAAAATTGGAAATATGAAAAATGGAATACGTTTAAAGGTACGAATGTAATGAATATATTATTAACTTAAACTAAAAATATAAAATTTTCGACCTGAAAAATACCCTGATGTATAGTACAGGTGAAAATGTCAAAAAATGAAAATATTTTTAAAATTCAAAAATGGGCTTGCAGTAGCAGAATAAAATTGGAAATATGAAAAATGGAATACGTTTAAAGGTACGAATGTAATGAATATATTATTAACTTAAACTAAAAATATAAAATTTTCGACCTGAAAAATACCCTGATGTATAGTACAGGTGAAAATGTCAAAAAATGAAAATATTTTTAAAATTCAAAAATGGGCTTGCAGTAGCAGAATAAAATTGGAAATATGAAAAATGGAATACGTTTAAAGGTACGAATGTAATAAATATATTATTAACTTAAAATAAAAATATAAAATTTTCGACCTGAAAAATACCATGATGCCGGGTACAGGTGAAAATGTCAAAAAATTAAAATATTTTTAAAATTCTAAAAATGGGCTTGCAGTAGCAGAATAAAATTGGAAATATGAGAAATGGAATACGTTTAAAGGTACGAATGTAATAAATATATTATCAATTGGAACTAAAAATATAAAATTTTCGACGTGAAAAATACCATGATGCCGGGTACAGGTAAAAATATGAAAAAGTTTAAAATTTTTGAAAATTCAAAAATGGGCTTGCAGTAGCAGAATAAAATTAGAAATATGAAAAATGGAATACGTTTAAAGGTACGAATGTAATGAATATATTATTAACTTAAACTAAAAATATAAAATTTTCGACCTGAAAAATACCATGATGCCGGGTACAGGTGAAAATGTCAAAAAATGAAAATATATTTAAAATTCTAAAAATGGGCTTGCAGTAGCAGAATAAAATTGGAAATATGAAAAATGGAATACGTTTAAAGGTACGAATGTAATAAATATACTATCAATTGGAACTAAAAATATAAAATTTTCGACGTGAAAAATACCATGATGCCGGGTACAGGTGAAAATATGAAAAAATTTAAAATTTTTGAAAATTCAAAAATGGGCTTGCAGTAGCAGAATAAAATTGGAAATATGAAAAATGGAATACGTTTAAAGGTACGAATGTAATAAATATATTATTAACTTAAAATGAAAATATAAAATTTTCGACCTGAAAAATACCATGATGCCGGGTACAGGTGAAAATGTCAAAAAATTAAAATATTTTTAAAATTCTAAAAATGGGCTTGCAGTAGCAGAATAAAATTGGAAATATGAAAAATGGAATACGTTTAAAGGTACGAATGTAATAAATATATTATCAATTGGAAATAAAAATATAAAATTTTCGACGTGAAAAATACCATGATGCCGGGTACAGGTGAAAATATGAAAAAATTTAAAATTTTTGAAAATTCAAAAATGGGCTTGCAGTAGCAGAATAAAATTGGAAATATGAAAAATGGAATACGTTTAAAGGTACGAATGTAATAAATATATTATCAATTGGAACTAAAAATACAAAATTTTCGACGTGAAAAATACCATGATGCCGGGTACAGGTGAAAATATGAAAAAATTTAAAATTTTTGAAAATTCAAAAATGGGCTTGCAGTAGCAGAATAAAATTGGAAATATGAAAAATGGAATACGTTTAAAGGTACGAATGTAATGAATATATTATTAACTTGAACTAAAAATATAAAATTTTTGACCTGAAAAATACCCTGATGTATAGTACAGGTGAAAATGTCAAAAAATGAAAATATTTTTAAAATTCTAAAAATGGGCTTGCAGTAGCAGAATAAAATTGGAAATATGAAAAATGGAATACGTTTAAAGGTACGAATGTAATAAATATATTATCAATTTGAACTAAAAATATAAAATTTTCGACATGAAAAATACCATGATGCCGGGTACAGGTGAAAATATGAAAAAATTTAAAATTTTTGAAAATTCAAAAATGGGCTTGCAGTAGCAGAATAAAATTGGAAATATGAAAAATGGAATACGTTTAAAGGTACGAATGTCATAAATATATTATCAATTGGAACTAAAAATATAAAATTTTCGACGTGAAAAATACCATGATGCCGGGTACAGGTGAAAATATGAAAAAATTTAAAATTTTTGAAAATTCAAAAATGGGCTTGCAGTAGCAGAATAAAATTGGAAATATGAAAAATGGAATACGTTTAAAGGTACGAATGTAATGAATATATTATTAACTTAAACTAAAAATGTAACATTTTCGACCTGAAAAATACCCTGATGTATAGTACAGGTGAAAATGTCAAAAAATTAAAATATTTTTGAAATTCTAAAAATGGGCTTGCAGTAGCAGAATAAAATTGGAAATATGAAAAATATAATAGGTTTCAACATACCAATGTAATGAATATATTATTAACTTAAACTAAAAATATAAAATTAACGACCTGAAAAATACCCTGATGCCGGGTACAGGTGAAAATATGAAAAAATTTAAAATTTTTGAAAATTTAAAAATGGGCTTGCAGTAGCAGAATAAAATTGGAAATATGAAAAATGGAATACGTTTAAAATTACGAATGTAATAAATATATTATCAATTGGAACTAAAAATATTAAATTTTCGACGTGAAAAATACCATGATGCCGGGTACAGGTGAAAATGTCAAAAAATTAAAATATTTTTAAAATTCTAAAAATGGGCTTGCAGTAGCAGAATAAAATTGGAAATATGAAAAATGGAATACGTTTAAAGGTACGAATGTAATAAATATACTATCAATTGGAACTAAAAATATAAAATTTTCGACGTGAAAAATACCATGATGCCGGGTACAGGTGAAAATATGAAAAAATTTAAAATTTTTGAAAATTCAAAAATGGGCTTGCAGTAGCAGAATAAAATTAGAAATATGAAAAATGGAATACGTTTAAAGGTAAGAATGTAATAAATATATTATTAACTTAAAATAAAAATATAAAATTTTCGACCTGAAAAATACCATGATGCCGGGTACAGGTGAAAATGTCAAAAAATTAAAATATTTTTAAAATTCTAAAAATGGGCTTGCAGTAGCAGAATAAAATTGGAAATATGAAAAATGGAATACGTTTAAAGGTACGAATGTAATGAATATATTATCAATTGGAACTAAAAATATAAAATTTTCGACCTGAAAAATACCCTGATGCCGGGTACAGGTGAAAATATGAAAAAATTTAAAATTTTTGAAAATTTAAAAATGGGCTTGCAGTAGCAGAATAAAATTGGAAATATGAAAAATGGAATACGTTTAAAATTACGAATGTAATAAATATATTATCAATTGGAACTAAAAATATAAAATTTTCGACGTGAAAAATACCATGATGCCGGGTACAGGTGAAAATGTCAAAAAATTAAAATATTTTTAAAATTCTAAAAATGGGCTTGCAGTAGCAGAATAAAATTGGAAATATGAAAAATGGAATACGTTTAAAGGTACGAATGTAATAAATATACTATCAATTGGAACTAAAAATATAAAATTTTCGACCTGAAAAATACCATGATGCCGGGTACAGGTGAAAATATGAAAAAATTTAAAATTTTTGAAAATTCAAAAATGGGCTTGCAGTAGCAGAATAAAATTGGAAATATGAAAAATGGAATACGTTTAAAGGTACGAATGTAATGAATATATTATTAACTTGAACTAAAAATATAAAATTTTCGACGTGAAAAATACCCTGATGCCGGGTACAGGTGAAAATATGAAAAAATTTAAAATTTTTGAAAATTCAAAAATGGGCTTGCAGTAGCAGAATAAAATTGGAAATATGAAAAATGGAATACGTTTAAAGGTACGAATGTAATGAATATATTATTAACTTAAACTAAAAATATAAAATTTTCGACCTGAAAAATACCATGATGCCGGGTACAGGTGAAAATATGAAAAAATTTAAAATTTTTGAAAATTCAAAAATGGGCTTGCAGTAGCAGAATAAAATTGGAAATATGAAAAATGGAATACGTTTAAAGGTACGAATGTAATGAATATATTATTAAATTGAACTAAAAATATAAAATTTTCGACCTGAAAAATACCCTGATGTATAGTACAGGTGAAAATGTCAAATAATGAAAATATTTTTAAAATTCTAAAAATGGGCTTGCAGTAGCAGAATAAAATTGGAAATATGAAAAATGGAATACGTTTAAAGGTACGAATGTAATAAATATATTATCAATTGGAACTAAAAATATAAAATTTTCGACGTGAAAAATACCATGATGCCGGGTACAGGTGAAAATGTCAAAAAATTAAAATATTTTTAAAATTCTAAAAATGGGCTTGCAGTAGCAGAATAAAATTGGAAATATGAAAAATGGAATACGTTTAAAGGTACGAATGTAATAAATATACTATCAATTGGAACTAAAAATATAAAATTTTCGACGTGAAAAATACCATGATGCCGGGTACAGGTGAAAATATGAAAAAATTTAAAATTTTTGAAAATTCAAAAATGGGCTTGCAGTAGCAGAATAAAATTAGAAATATGAAAAATGGAATACGTTTAAAGGTACGAATGTAATGAATATATTATTAACTTAAACTAAAAATATAAAATTTTCAACCTGAAAAATACCATGATGCCGGGTACAGGTGAAAATGTCAAAAAATGAAAATATATTTAAAATTCTAAAAATGGGCTTGCAGTAGCAGAATAAAATTGGAAATATGAAAAATGGAATACGTTTAAAGGTACGAATGTAATAAATATATTATCAATTTGAACTAAAAATATAAAATTTTCGACATGAAAAATACCATGATGCCGGGTACAGGTGAAAATATGAAAAAATTTAAAATTTTTGAAAATTCAAAAATGGGCTTGCAGTAGCAGAATAAAATTGGAAATATGAAAAATGGAATACGTTTAAAGGTATGAATGTCATAAATATATTATCAATTGGAACTAAAAATATAAAATTTTCGACGTGAAAAATACCATGATGCCGGGTACAGGTGAAAATATGAAAAAATTTAAAATTTTTGAAAATTCAAAAATGGGCTTGCAGTAGCAGAATAAAATTGGAAATATGAAAAATGGAATACGTTTAAAGGTACGAATGTAATGAATATATTATTAACTTAAACTAAAAATGTAAAATTTTCGACCTGAAAAATACCCTGATGTATAGTACAGGTGAAAATGTCAAAAAATTAAAATATTTTTGAAATTCTAAAAATGGGCTTGCAGTAGCAGAATAAAATTGGAAATATGAAAAATATAATAGGTTTCAACATACCAATGTAATGAATATATTATTAACTTAAACTAAAAATATAAAATTAACGACCTGAAAAATACCCTGATGCCGGGTACAGGTGAAAATATGAAAAAATTTAAAATTTTTGAAAATTTAAAAATGGGCTTGCAGTAGCAGAATAAAATTGGAAATATGAAAAATGGAATACGTTTAAAGGTACGAATGTAATAAATATATTATTAACTTAAAATAAAAATATAAAATTTTCGACCTGAAAAATACCATGATGCCGGGTACAGGTGAAAATATGAAAAAATTTAAAATTTTTGAAAATTCAAAAATGGGCTTGCAGTAGCAGAATAAAATTGGAAATATGAAAAATGGAATACGTTTAAAGGTACGAATGTAATAAATATACTATCAATTGGAACTAAAAATATAAAATTTTCGACGTGAAAAATACCATGATGCCGGGTACAGGTGAAAATATGAAAAAATTTAAAATTTTTGAAAATTCAAAAATGGGCTTGCAGTAGCAGAATAAAATTAGAAATATGAAAAATGGAATACGTTTAAAGGTACGAATGTAATGAATATATTATTAACTTAAACTAAAAATATAAAATTTTCGACCTGAAAAATACCCTGATGTATAGTATAGGTGAAAATGTCAAAAAATGAAAATATTTTTAAAATTCTAAAAATGGGCTTGCAGTAGCAGAATAAAATTGGAAATATGAAAAATTGAATACGTTTAAAGGTACGAATGTAATAAATATATAATCAATTGGAACTAAAAATATAAAATTTTCGACGTGAAAAATACCATGATGCCGGGTACAGGTGAAAATATGAAAAAATTTAAAATTTTTGAAAATTCAAAAATGGGCTTGCAGTAGCAGAATAAAATTAGAAATATGAAAAATGGAATACGTTTAAAGGTACGAATGTAATGAATATATTATTAACTTAAACTAAAAATATAAAATTTTCGACGTGAAAAATACCATGATGCCGGGTACAGGTGAAAATGTCAAAAAATTAAAATATTTTTAAAATTCTAAAAATGGGCTTGCAGTAGCAGAATAAAATTGGAAATATGAAAAATGGAATACGTTTAAAGGTACGAATGTAATAAATATACTATCAATTGGAACTAAAAATATAAAATTTTCGACCTGAAAAATACCATGATGCCGGGTACAGGTGAAAATATGAAAAAATTTAAAATTTTTGAAAATTCAAAAATGGGCTTGCAGTAGCAGAATAAAATTGGAAATATGAAAAATGGAATACGTTTAAAGGTACGAATGTAATGAATATATTATTAACTTGAACTAAAAATATAAAATTTTCGACGTGAAAAATACCCTGATGCCGGGTACAGGTGAAAATATGAAAAAATTTAAAATTTTTGAAAATTCAAAAATGGGCTTGCAGTAGAAGAATAAAATTGGAAATATGAAAAATGGAATACGTTTAAAGGTACGAATGTAATGAATATATTATTAACTTAAACTAAAAATATAAAATTTTCGACCTGAAAAATACCCTGATGCCGGGTACAGGTGAAAATATGAAAAAATTTAAATATTTTTAAAATTCTAAAAATGGGCTTGCAGTAGCAGAATAAAATTGGAAATATGAAAAATGGAATACGTTTAAAGATACGAATGTACTAAATATATTATTAATATAAACTAAAAATATAAAATTTTCGACGTGAAAAATACCATGATGCCGGGTACAGGTGAAAATATGAAAAAATTTAAAATTTTTGAAAATTCAAAAATGGGCTTGCAGTAGCAGAATAAAATTGGAAATATGAAAAATGGAATACGTTTAAAGGTACGAATGTAATAAATATATTATCAATTGGAACTAAAAATATAAAATTTTCGACGTGAAAAATACCATGATGCCGGGTACAGGTGAAAATGTCAAAAAATGAAAATATTTTTAAAATTCTAAAAATGGGCTTGCAGTAGCAGAATAAAATTGGAAATATGAAAAATGGAATACGTTTAAAGGTACGAATGTAATAAATATACTATCAATTGGAACTAAAAATATAAAATTTTCGACGTGAAAAGTACCATGATGCCGGGTACAGGTGAAAATATGAAAAAATTTAAAATTTTTGAAAATTCAAAAATGGGCTTGCAGTAGCAGAATAAAATTAGAAATATGAAAAATGGAATACGTTTAAAGGTACGAATGTAATGAATATATTATTAACTTGAACTAAAAATATAAAATTTTTGACCTGAAAAATACCCTGATGTATAGTACAGGTGAAAA
This sequence comes from Phrynosoma blainvillii, assembly GCA_026167975.1. Lineage (NCBI taxonomy): Eukaryota > Metazoa > Chordata > Lepidosauria > Squamata > Phrynosomatidae > Phrynosoma > Phrynosoma blainvillii. The sequence goes on along the minus strand of JANUYF010000014.1, from coordinate 1,320,123 downwards.
TGTCAAAAAATGAAAATATTTTTAAAATTCTAAAAATGGGCTTGCAGTAGCAGAATAAAATTGGAAATATGAAAAATGGAATACGTTTAAAGGTACGAATGTAATAAATATATTATCAATTTGAACTAAAAATATAAAATTTTCGACATGAAAAATACCATGATGCCGGGTACAGGTGAAAATATGAAAAAATTTAAAATTTTTGAAAATTCAAAAATGGGCTTGCAGTAGCAGAATAAAATTGGAAATATGAAAAATGGAATACGTTTAAAGGTACGAATGTCATAAATATATTATCAATTGGAACTAAAAATATAAAATTTTCGACGTGAAAAATACCATGATGCCGGGTACAGGTGAAAATATGAAAAAATTTAAAATTTTTGAAAATTCAAAAATGGGCTTGCAGTAGCAGAATAAAATTGGAAATATGAAAAATGGAATACGTTTAAAGGTACGAATGTAATGAATATATTATTAACTTAAACTAAAAATGTAACATTTTCGACCTGAAAAATACCCTGATGTATAGTACAGGTGAAAATGTCAAAAAATTAAAATATTTTTGAAATTCTAAAAATGGGCTTGCAGTAGCAGAATAAAATTGGAAATATGAAAAATATAATAGGTTTCAACATACCAATGTAATGAATATATTATTAACTTAAACTAAAAATATAAAATTAACGACCTGAAAAATACCCTGATGCCGGGTACAGGTGAAAATATGAAAAAATTTAAAATTTTTGAAAATTTAAAAATGGGCTTGCAGTAGCAGAATAAAATTGGAAATATGAAAAATGGAATACGTTTAAAATTACGAATGTAATAAATATATTATCAATTGGAACTAAAAATATTAAATTTTCGACGTGAAAAATACCATGATGCCGGGTACAGGTGAAAATGTCAAAAAATTAAAATATTTTTAAAATTCTAAAAATGGGCTTGCAGTAGCAGAATAAAATTGGAAATATGAAAAATGGAATACGTTTAAAGGTACGAATGTAATAAATATACTATCAATTGGAACTAAAAATATAAAATTTTCGACGTGAAAAATACCATGATGCCGGGTACAGGTGAAAATATGAAAAAATTTAAAATTTTTGAAAATTCAAAAATGGGCTTGCAGTAGCAGAATAAAATTAGAAATATGAAAAATGGAATACGTTTAAAGGTAAGAATGTAATAAATATATTATTAACTTAAAATAAAAATATAAAATTTTCGACCTGAAAAATACCATGATGCCGGGTACAGGTGAAAATGTCAAAAAATTAAAATATTTTTAAAATTCTAAAAATGGGCTTGCAGTAGCAGAATAAAATTGGAAATATGAAAAATGGAATACGTTTAAAGGTACGAATGTAATGAATATATTATCAATTGGAACTAAAAATATAAAATTTTCGACCTGAAAAATACCCTGATGCCGGGTACAGGTGAAAATATGAAAAAATTTAAAATTTTTGAAAATTTAAAAATGGGCTTGCAGTAGCAGAATAAAATTGGAAATATGAAAAATGGAATACGTTTAAAATTACGAATGTAATAAATATATTATCAATTGGAACTAAAAATATAAAATTTTCGACGTGAAAAATACCATGATGCCGGGTACAGGTGAAAATATGAAAAAATTTAAAATTTTTGAAAATTCAAAAATGGGCTTGCAGTAGCAGAATAAAATTGGAAATATGAAAAATGGAATACGTTTAAAGGTACGAATGTAATAAATATATTACCAATTGGAACTAAAAATATAAAATTTTCGACGTGAAAAATACCATGATGCCGGGTACAGGTAAAAATATGAAAAAATTTAAAATTTTTGAAAATTCAAAAATGGGCTTGCAGTAGCAGAATAAAATTGGAAATATGAAAAATGAAATACGTTTAAAGGTACGAATGTAATAAATATATTATTAACTTAAAAAAAAAATATAAAATTTTCGACCTGAAAAATACCATGATGCCGGGTACAGGTGAAAATGTCAAAAAATGAAAATATTTTTAAAATTCTAAAAATGGGCTTGCAGTAGCAGAATAAAATTGGAAATATGAAAAATGGAATACGTTTAAAGGTACGAATGTAATAAATATATTATCAATTGGAACTAAAAATATAAAATTTTCGACGTGAAAAATACCATGATGCCGGGTACAGGTGAAAATATGAAAAAATTTAAAAATTTTGAAAATTCAAAAATGGGCTTGCAGTAGCAGAATAAAATTGGAAATAGGAAAAATGGAATCGGTTTAAAGGTACGAATGTAATAAATATATTATCAATTGGAACTAAAAATATAAAATTTTCGACCTGAAAAATACCATGATGCCGGGTACAGGTGAAAATATGAATTTTTGAAAATTCAAAAATGGGCTTGCAGTAGCAGAATAAAATTGGAAATATGAAAAATGGAATACGTTTAAAGGTACGAATGTAATGAATATATTATTAACTTAAACTAAAAATATAAAATTTTTGACCTGAAAAATACCCTGATGTATAGTACAGGTGAAAATGTCAAAAAATGAAAATATTTTTAAAATTCTAAAAATGGGCTTGCAGTAGCAGAATAAAATTGGAAATAGGAAAAATGGAATACGTTTAAAGGTACGAATGTAATAAATATATTATCTATTTGAACTAAAAATATAAAATTTTCGACCTGAAAAATACCATGATGCCGGGTACAGGTGAAAATATGAAAAAATTTAAAATTTTTGAAAATTCAAAAATGGGCTTGCAGTAGCAGAATAAAATTGGAAATATGAAAAATGGAATACGTTTAAAGGTACGAATGTAATAAATATATTATCAATTGGAACTAAAAATATCAAATTTTCGACCTGAAAAATACCATGATCCCGGGTACAGGTGAAAATATGAAAAAATTTAAAATTTTTGAAAATTCAAAAATGGGCTTGCAGTAGCAGAATAAAATTGGAAATATGAAAAATGGAATACGTTTAAAGGTACGAATGTAATAAATATATTATCAATTGGAACTAAAAATATAAAATTTTCGACGTGAAAAATACCATGATGCCGGGTACAGGTGAAAATATGAAAAAATTTAAAATTTTTGAAAATTCAAAAATGTGCTTGCAGTAGCAGAATAAAATTGGAAATATGAAAAATGGAATACGTTTAAAGGTACGAATGTAATAAATATATTATCAATTGGAACTAAAAATATAAAATTTTCGACGTGAAAAATACCATGATGCCGGGTACAGGTGAAAATGTCAAAAAATTAAAATATTTTTAAAATTCTAAAAATGGGCTTGCAGTAGCAGAATAAAATTGGAAATATGAAAAATGGAATACGTTTAAAGGTACGAATGTAATAAATATACTATCAATTGGAACTAAAAATATAAAATTTTCGACGTGAAAAATACCATGATGCCGGGTACAGGTGAAAATATGAAAAAATTTAAAATTTTTGAAAATTCAAAAATGGGCTTGCAGTAGCAGAATAAAATTAGAAATATGAAAAATGGAATACGTTTAAAGGTACGAATGTAATGAATATATTATTAACTTAAACTAAAAATATAAAATTTTCGACCTGAAAAATACCCTGATGTATAGTATAGGTGAAAATGTCAAAAAATGAAAATATTTATAAATTCTAAAAATGGGCTTGCAGTAGCAGAATAAAATTGGAAATATGAAAAATGGAATACGTTTAAAGGTACGAATGTAATAAATATATTATCAATTGGAACTAAAAATATTAAATTTTCGACATGAAAAATACCATGATGCCGGGTACAGGTAAAAATATGAAAAAATTTAAAATTTTTGAAAATTCAAAAATGGGCTTGCAGTAGCAGAATAAAATTGGAAATATGAAAAATGAAATACGTTTAAAGGTACGAATGTAATAAATATATTATTAACTTAAAATAAAAATATAAAATTTTCGACCTGAAAAATACCCTGATGCCGGGTACAGGTGAAAATGTCAAAAAATTAAAATATTTTTAAAATTCTAAAAATGGGCTTGCAGTAGCAGAATAAAATTGGAAATATGAAAAATGGAATACGTTTAAAGGTACGAATGTAATAAATATATTATCAAATGGAACTAAAAATATAAAATTTTCGACCTGAAAAATACCATGATGCCGGGTACAGGTGAAAATATGAATTTTTGAAAATTCAAAAATGGGCTTGCAGTAGCAGAATAAAATTGGAAATATGAAAAATGGAATACGTTTAAAGGTACGAATGTAATGAATATATTATTAACTTAAACTAAAAATGTAAAATTTTTGACCTGAAAAATACCCTGATGTATAGTACAGGTGAAAATGTCAAAAAATGAAAATATTTTTAAAATTCTAAAAATGGGCTTGCAGTAGCAGAATAAAATTGGAAATCGGAAAAATGGAATACGTTTAAAGGTACGAATGTAATAAATATATTATCTATTTGAACTAAAAATATAAAATTTTCGACGTGAAAAATACCATGATGCCGGGTACAGGTGAAAATATGAAAAAATTTAAAATTTTTGAAAATTCAAAAATGGGCTTGCAGTAGCAGAATAAAATTGGAAATATGAAAAATGAAATACGTTTAAAGGTACGAATGTAATAAATATATTATTAACTTAAAATAAAAATATAAAATTTTTGACCTGAAAAATACCATGATGCCGGGTACAGGTGAAAATGTCAAAAAATTAAAATATTTTTAAAATTCTAAAAATGGGCTTGCAGTAGCAGAATAAAATTGGAAATATGAAAAATGGAATACGTTTAAAGGTACGAATGTAATAAATATATTATCAATTGGAACTAAAAATATAAAATTTTTGACCTGAAAAATACCATGATCCCGGGTACAGGTGAAAATATGAAAAAATTTAAAATTTTTGAAAATTCAAAAATGGGCTTGCAGTAGCAGAATAAAATTGGAAATATGAAAAATGGAATACGTTTAAAGGTACGAATGTAATAAATATATTATCAATTGGAACTAAAAATATAAAATTTTCGACGTGAAAAATACCATGATGCCGGGTACAGGTGAAAATATGAAAAAATTTAAAATTTTTGAAAATTCAAAAATGGGCATGCAGTAGCAGAATAAAATTGGAAATATGAAAAATGGAATACGTTTAAAGGTACGAATGTAATAAATATATTATCAATTGGAACTAAAAATATAAAATTTTCGACGTGAAAAATACCATGATGCCGGGTACAGGTGAAAATATGAAAAAAATTAAAATTTTTGAAAATTCTAAAAATGGGCTTGCAGTAGCAGAATAAAATTGGAAATATGAAAAATGGAATACGTTTAAATGTACGAATGTATTAAATATATTATTAATATAAACTAAAAATATAAAATTTTCGACGTGAAAAATACCATGATGCCGGGTACAGGTGAAAATATGAAAAAATTTAAAATTTTTGAAAATTCAAAAATGGGCTTGCAGTAGCAGAATAAAATTGGAAATATGAAAAATGGAATACGTTTAAAGGTACGAATGTAATGAATATATTATTAACTTAAACTAAAAATATAAAATTTTCGACGTGAAAAATACCATGATGCCGGGTACAGGTGAAAATGTCAAAAAATTAAAATATTTTTAAAATTCTAAAAATGGGCTTGCAGTAGCAGAATAAAATTGGAAATATGAAAAATGGAATACGTTTAAAGGTACGAATGTAATAAATATATTATCAATTGGAACTAAAAATATAAAATTTTCGACATGAAAAATACCATGATGCCGGGTACAGGTGAAAATATGAAAAAATTTAAAATTTTTGAAAATTCAAAAATGGGCTTGCAGTAGCAGAATAAAATTGGAAATATGAAAAATGGAATACGTTTAAAGGTACGAATGTAATGAATATATTATTAACTTGAACTAAAAATATAAAATTTTCGACCTGAAAAATACCCTGATGCATAGTACAGGTGAAAATGTCAAAAAATGAAAATATTTTTAAAATTCTAAAAATGGGCTTGCAGTAGCAGAATAAAATTGGAAATATGAAAAATGGAATACGTTTAAAGGTACGAATGTAATAAATATATTATCAATTGGAACTAAAAATATTAAATTTTCGACATGAAAAATACCATGATGCCGGGTACAGGTAAAAATATGAAAAAGTTTAAAATTTTTGAAAATTCAAAAATGGGCTTGCAGTAGCAGAATAAAATTGGAAATATGAAAAATGAAATACGTTTAAAGGTACGAATGTAATAAATATATTATTAACTTAAAATAAAAATATAAAATTTTCAACCTGAAAAATACCATGATGCCGGGTACAGGTGAAAATGTCAAAAAATTAAAATATTTTTAAAATTCTAAAAATGGGCTTGCAGTAGCAGAATAAAATTGGAAATATGAAAAATGGAATACGTTTAAAGGTACGAATGTAATAAATATATTATCAATTGGAACTAAAAATATAAAATTTTCGACCTGAAAAATACCATGATGCCGGGTACAGGTGAAAATATCAATTTTTGAAAATTCAAAAATGGGCTTGCAGTAGCAGAATAAAATTGGAAATATGAAAAATGGAATACGTTTAAAGGTACGAATGTAATGAATATATTATTAACTTAAACTAAAAATATAAAATTTTCGACCTGAAAAATACCATGATGCCGGGTACAGGTGAAAATGTCAAAAAATGAAAATATTTTTAAAATTCTAAAAATGGGCTTGCAGTAGCAGAATAAAATTGGAAATAGGAAAAATGAAATACGTTTAAAGGTACAAATGTAATGAATATATTATCAATTGGAACTAAAAATATAAAATTTTCGACGTGAAAAATACCATGATGCCGGGTACAGGTGAAAATATGAAAAAATTTAAAATTTTTGAAAATTCAAAAATGGGCTTGCAGTAGCAGAATAAAATTGGAAATATGAAAAATGGAATACGTTTAAAGGTACGAATGTAATAAATATATTATCAATTGGAACTAAAAATATAAAATTTTCGACGTGAAAAATACCATGATGCCGGGTACAGGTGAAAATATGAAAAAATTTAAAATTTTTGAAAATTCTAAAAATGGGCTTGCAGTAGCAGAATAAAATTGGAAATATGAAAAATGGAATACGTTTAAAGGTACGAATGTATTAAATATATTATTAATATAAACTAAAAATATAAAATTTTCGACGTGAAAAATACCATGATGCCGGGTACAGGTGAAAATATGAAAAAATTTAAAATTTTTGAAAATTCAAAAATGGGCTTGCAGTAGCAGAATAAAATTGGAAATATGAAAAATGGAATACGTTTAAAGGTACGAATGTAATGAATATATTATTAACTTAAACTAAAAATATAAAATTTTCGACGTGAAAAATACCATGATGCCGGGTACAGGTGAAAATGTCAAAAAATTAAAATATTTTTAAAATTCTAAAAATGGGCTTGCAGTAGCAGAATAAAATTGCAAATATGAAAAATGGAATACGTTTAAAGGTACGAATGTAATAAATATATTATCAATTGGAACTAAAAATATAAAATTTTCGACCTGAAAAATACCATGATGCCGGGTACAGGTGAAAATATGAAAAAATTTAAAATTTTTGAAAATTCAAAAATGGGCTTGCAGTAGCAGAATAAAATTGGAAATATGAAAAATGGAATACGTTTAAAGGTACGAATGTAATAAATATATTATCAATTGGAACTAAAAATATAAAATTTTCGACGTGAAAAATACCATGATGCCGGGTACAGGTGAAAATATGAAAAAATTTAAAATTTTTGAAAATTCAAAAATGGGCTTGCAGTAGCAGAATAAAATTGGAAATATGAAAAATGGAATACGTTTAAAGGTACGAATGTAATTAATATATTATTAACTTAAACTAAAAATATAAAATTTTCGACCTGAAAAATACCATGATGCCGGGTACAGGTGAAAATGTCAAAAAATTAAAATATTTTTAAAATTCTAAAAATGGGCTTGCAGTAGCAGAATAAAATTGGAAATATGAACAATGGAATACGTTTAAAGGTACGAATGTAATAAATATATTATTAATATAAACTAAAAATATAAAATTTTCGACGTGAAAAATACCATGATGCCGGGTACAGGTGAAAATATGAAAAAATTTAAAATTTTTGAAAATTCAAAAATGGGCTTGCAGTAGCAGAATAAAATTGGAAATATGAAAAATGGAATACGTTTAAAGGTACGAATGTAATGAATATATTATTAACTTAAACTAAAAATATAAAATTTTCGACCTGAAAAATACCCTGATGTATAGTACAGGTGAAAATGTCAAAAAATGAAAATATTTTTGAAAATTCAAAAATGGGCTTGCAGTAGCAGAATAAAATTGGAAATATGAAAAATGGAATACGTTTAAAGGTACGAATGTAATGAATATATTATTAACTTAAACTAAAAATATAAAATTTTCGACCTGAAAAATACCCTGATGTATAGTACAGGTGAAAATGTCAAAAAATGAAAATATTTTTAAAATTCAAAAATGGGCTTGCAGTAGCAGAATAAAATTGGAAATATGAAAAATGGAATACGTTTAAAGGTACGAATGTAATAAATATATTATCAATTGGAACTAAAAATATAAAATTTTCGACGTGAAAAATACCATGATGCCGGGTACAGGTGAAAATATGAAAAAATTTAAAATTTTTGAAAATTCAAAAATGGGCTTGCAGTAGCAGAATAAAATTGGAAATATGAAAAATGGAATACGTTTAAAGGTACGAATGTAATAAATATATTATTAACTTAAAATAAAAATATAAAATTTTCGACCTGAAAAATACCATGATGCCGGGTACAGGTGAAAATGTCAAAAAATGAAAATATTTTTAAAATTCTAAAAATGGGCTTGCAGTAGCAGAATAAAATTGGAAATATGAAAAATGGAATACGTTTAAAGGTACGAATGTAATAAATATATTATCAATTGGAACTAAAAATATAAAATTTTCGACGTGAAAAATACCATGATGCCGGGTACAGGTGAAAATATGAAAAAATTTAAAATTTTTGAAAATTCTAAAAATGGGCTTGCAGTAGCAGAATAAAATTGGAAATATGAAAAATGGAATACGTTTAAAGGTACGAATGTAATGAATATATTATTAACTTAAATTAAAAATATAAAATTTTCGACCTGAAAAATACCCTGATGTATAGTATAGGTGAAAATGTCAAAAAATGAAAATATTTTTAAAATTCTAAAAATGGGCTTGCAGTAGCAGAATAAAATTGGAAATATGAAAAATGGAATACGTTTAAAGGTACGAATGTAATAAATATATTATCAATTGGAACTAAAAATATTAAATTTTCGACATGAAAAATACCATGATCCCGGGTACAGGTGAAAATATGAAAAAATTTAAAATTTTTGAAAATTCAAAAATGGGCTTGCAGTAGCAGAATACAATTGGAAATATGAAAAATGGAATACGTTTAAAGGTACGAATGTAATAAATATATTATCAATTGGAACTAAAAATATAAAATTTTCGACCTGAAAAATACCATGATCCCGGGTACAGGTGAAAATATGAAAAAATTTAAAATTTTTGAAAATTCAAAAATGGGCTTGCAGTAGCAGAATAAAATTGGAAATATGAAAAATGGAATACGTTTAAAGGTACGAATGTAATAAATATATTATCAATTGGAACTAAAAATATAAAATTTTCGACGTGAAAAATACCATGATGCCGGGTACAGGTGAAAATATGAAAAAATTTAAAATTTTTGAAAATTCTAAAAATGGGCTTGCAGTAGCAGAATAAAATTGGAAATATGAAAAATGGAATACGTTTAAAGGTACGAATGTATTAAATATATTATTAATATAAACTAAAAATATAAAATTTTCGACGTGAAAAATACCATGATGCCGGGTACAGGTGAAAATATGAAAAAATTTAAAATTTTTGAAAATTCAAAAATGGGCTTGCAGTAGCAGAATAAAATTGGAAATATGAAAAATGGAATACGTTTAAAGGTACGAATGTAATGAATATATTATTAACTTAAACTAAAAATATAAAATTTTCGACGTGAAAAATACCATGATGCCGGGTACAGGTGAAAATGTCAAAAAATTAAAATATTTTTAAAATTCTAAAAATGGGCTTGCAGTAGCAGAATAAAATTGCAAATATGAAAAATGGAATACGTTTAAAGGTACGAATGTAATAAATATATTATCAATTGGAACTAAAAATATAAAATTTTCGACCTGAAAAATACCATGATGCCGGGTACAGGTGAAAATATGAAAAAATTTAAAATTTTTGAAAATTCAAAAATGGGCTTGCAGTAGCAGAATAAAATTGGAAATATGAAAAATGGAATACGTTTAAAGGTACGAATGTAATAAATATATTATCAATTGGAACTAAAAATATAAAATTTTCGACGTGAAAAATACCATGATGCCGGGTACAGGTGAAAATATGAAAAAATTTAAAATTTTTGAAAATTCAAAAATGGGCTTGCAGTAGCAGAATAAAATTGGAAATATGAAAAATGGAATACGTTTAAAGGTACGAATGTAATTAATATATTATTAACTTAAACTAAAAATATAAAATTTTCGACCTGAAAAATACCATGATGCCGGGTACAGGTGAAAATGTCAAAAAATTAAAATATTTTTAAAATTCTAAAAATGGGCTTGCAGTAGCAGAATAAAATTGGAAATATGAACAATGGAATACGTTTAAAGGTACGAATGTAATAAATATATTATTAATATAAACTAAAAATATAAAATTTTCGACGTGAAAAATACCATGATGCCGGGTACAGGTGAAAATATGAAAAAATTTAAAATTTTTGAAAATTCAAAAATGGGCTTGCAGTAGCAGAATAAAATTGGAAATATGAAAAATGGAATACGTTTAAAGGTACGAATGTAATGAATATATTATTAACTTAAACTAAAAATATAAAATTTTCGACCTGAAAAATACCCTGATGTATAGTACAGGTGAAAATGTCAAAAAATGAAAATATTTTTGAAAATTCAAAAATGGGCTTGCAGTAGCAGAATAAAATTGGAAATATGAAAAATGGAATACGTTTAAAGGTACGAATGTAATGAATATATTATTAACTTAAACGAAAAATATAAAATTTTCGACCTGAAAAATACCCTGATGTATAGTACAGGTGAAAATGTCAAAAAATGAAAATATTTTTAAAATTCAAAAATGGGCTTGCAGTAGCAGAATAAAATTGGAAATATGAAAAATGGAATACGTTTAAAGGTACGAATGTAATAAATATATTATCAATTGGAACTAAAAATATAAAATTTTCGACGTGAAAAATACCATGATGCCGGGTACAGGTGAAAATATGAAAAAATTTAAAATTTTTGAAAATTCAAAAATGGGCTTGCAGTAGCAGAATAAAATTGGAAATATGAAAAATGGAATACGTTTAAAGGTACGAATGTAATAAATATATTATTAACTTAAAATAAAAATATAAAATTTTCGACCTGAAAAATACCATGATGCCGGGTACAGGTGAAAATGTCAAAAAATGAAAATATTTTTAAAATTCTAAAAATGGGCTTGCAGTAGCAGAATAAAATTGGAAATATGAAAAATGGAATACGTTTAAAGTTACGAATGTAATAAATATATTATCAATTGGAACTAAAAATATAAAATTTTCGACGTGAAAAATACCATGATGCCGGGTACAGGTGAAAATATGAAAAAATTTAAAATTTTTGAAAATTCTAAAAATGGGCTTGCAGTAGCAGAATAAAATTGGAAATATGAAAAATGGAATACGTTTAAAGGTACGAATGTAATAAATATACTATCAATTGGAACTAAAAATATAAAATTTTCGACGTGAAAAATACCATGATGCCGGGTACAGGTGAAAATATGAAAAAATTTAAAATTTTTGAAAATTCAAAAATGGGCTTGCAGTAGCAGAATAAAATTAGAAATATGAAAAATGGAATACGTTTAAAGGTACGAATGTAATGAATATATTATTAACTTAAATTAAAAATATAAAATTTTCGACCTGAAAAATACCCTGATGTATAGTATAGGTGAAAATGTCAAAAAATGAAAATATTTTTAAAATTCTAAAAATGGGCTTGCAGTAGCAGAATAAAATTGGAAATATGAAAAATGGAATACGTTTAAAGGTACGAATGTAATAAATATATTATCAATTGGAACTAAAAATATTAAATTTTCGACGTGAAAAATACCATGATGCCGGGTACAGGTGAAAATATGAAAAAATTTAAAATTTTTGAAAATTCAAAAATGGGCTTGCAGTAGCAGAATAAAATTGGAAATATGAAAAATGGAATACGTTTAAAGGTACGAATGTAATAAATATATTATTAACTTAAAATAAAAATATAAAATTTTCGACCTGAAAAATACCATGATGCCGGGTACAGGTGAAAATGTCAAAAAATGAAAATATTTTTAAAATTCTAAAAATGGGCTTGCAGTAGCAGAATAAAATTGGAAATATGAAAAATGGAATACGTTTAAAGGTACGAATGTAATAAATATATTATCAATTGGAACTAAAAATATAAAATTTTCGACGTGAAAAATACCATGATGCCGGGTACAGGTGAAAATATGAAAAAATTTAAAATTTTTGAAAATTCTAAAAATGGGCTTGCAGTAGCAGAATAAAATTGGAAATATGAAAAATGGAATACGTTTAAAGGTACGAATGTAATAAATATACTATCAATTGGAACTAAAAATATAAAATTTTCGACGTGAAAAATACCATGATGCCGGGTACAGGTGAAAATATGAAAAAATTTAAAATTTTTGAAAATTCAAAAATGGGCTTGCAGTAGCAGAATAAAATTAGAAATATGAAAAATGGAATACGTTTAAAGGTACGAATGTAATGAATATATTATTAACTTAAATTAAAAATATAAAATTTTCGACCTGAAAAATACCCTGATGTATAGTATAGGTGAAAATGTCAAAAAATGAAAATATTTTTAAAATTCTAAAAATGGGCTTGCAGTAGCAGAATAAAATTGGAAATATGAAAAATGGAATACGTTTAAAGGTACGAATGTAATAAATATATTATCAATTGGAACTAAAAATATTAAATTTTCGACATGAAAAATACCATGATCCCGGGTACAGGTGAAAATATGAAAAAATTTAAAATTTTTGAAAATTCAAAAATGGGCTTGCAGTAGCAGAATAAAATTGGAAATATGAAAAATGGAATACGTTTAAAGGTACGAATGTAATGAATATATTATTAACTTGAACTAAAAATATAAAATTTTCGACCTGAAAAATACCCTGATGCCGGGTACAGGTGAAAATATGAAAAAATTTAAAATTTTTGAAAATTCAAAAATGGGCTTGCAGTAGCAGAATAAAATTGGAAATATGAAAAATGGAATACGTTTAAAGGTACGAATGTAATGAATATATTATTAACTTAAACTAAAAATATAAAATTTTCGACCTGAAAAATACCCTGATGTATAGTACAGGTGAAAATGTCAAAAAATGAAAATATTTTTAAAACTCAAAAATGGGCTTGCAGTAGCAGAATAAAATTGGAAATATGAAAAATGGAATACGTTTAAAGGTACGAATGTAATGAATATATTATTAACTTAAACTAAAAATATAAAATTTTCGACCTGAAAAATACCCTGATGTATAGTACAGGTGAAAATGTCAAAAAATGAAAATATTTTTAAAATTCAAAAATGGGCTTGCAGTAGCAGAATAAAATTGGAAATATGAAAAATGGAATACGTTTAAAGGTACGAATGTAATGAATATATTATTAACTTGAACTAAAAATATAAAATTTTCGACCTGAAAAATACCTTGATGCCGGGTACAGGTGAAAATATGAAAAAATTTAAAATTTTTGAAAATTCAAAAATGGGCTTGCAGTAGCAGAATAAAATTGGAAATATGAAAAATGGAATACGTTTAAAGGTACGAATGTAATGAATATATTATTAACTTAAACTAAAAATATAAAATTTTCGACCTGAAAAATACCCTGATGTATAGTACAGGTGAAAATGTCAAAAAATGAAAATATTTTTAAAATTCTAAAAATGGGCTTGCAGTAGCAGAATAAAATTGGAAATATGAAAAATGGAATACGTTTATAGGTACGAATGTAATAAATATATTATTAATATAAACTAAAAATATAAAATTTTCGACGTGAAAAATACCATGATGCCGGGTACAGGTGAAAATATGAAAAAATTTAAAATTTTTGAAAATTCAAAAATGGGCTTGCAGTAGCAGAATAAAATTGGAAATATGAAAAATGGAATACGTTTAAAGGTACGAATGTAATGAATATATTATTAACTTGAACTAAAAATATAAAATTTTCGACGTGAAAAATACCCTGATGCCGGGTACAGGTGAAAATATGAAAAAATTTAAAATTTTTGAAAATTCAAAAATGGGCTTGCAGTAGCAGAATAAAATTGGAAATATGAAAAATGGAATACGTTTAAAGGTACGAATGTAATGAATATATTATTAACTTAAACTAAAAATATAAAATTTTCGACCTGAAAAATACCCTGATGTATAGTACAGGTGAAAATGTCAAAAAATGAAAATATTTTTAAAATTCAAAAATGGGCTTGCAGTAGCAGAATAAAATTGGAAATATGAAAAATGGAATACGTTTAAAGGTACGAATGTAATGAATATATTATTAACTTGAACTAAAAATATAAAATTTTCGACCTCAAAAATACCCTGATGCCGGGTACAGGTGAAAATATGAAAAAATTTAAAATTTTTGAAAATTCAAAAATGGGCTTGCAGTAGCAGAATAAAATTGGAAATATGAAAAATGGAATACATTTAAAGGTACGAATGTAATGAATATATTATTAACTTAAACTAAAAATATAAAATTTTCGACCTGAAAAATACCCTGATGTATAGTAACGGTGAAAATGTCAAAAAATGAAAATATTTTTAAAATTCTAAAAATGGGCTTGCAGTAGCAGAATAAAATTGGAAATATGAAAAATGGAATACGTTTAAAGGTACGAATGTAATAAATATATTATTAATATGAACTAAAAATATAAAATTTTCGACGTGAAAAATACCATGATGCCGGGTACAGGTGAAAATATGAAAAAATTTAAAATTTTTGAAAATTCAAAAATGGGCTTGCAGTAGCAGAATAAAATTGGAAATATGAAAAATGGAATACGTTTAAAGGTACGAATGTAATGAATATATTATTAACTTAAACTAAAAATATAAAATTTTCGACCTGAAAAATACCATGATGCCGGGTACAGGTGAAAATGTCAAAAAATTAAAATATTTTTAAAATTCTAAAAATGGGCTTGCAGTAGCAGAATAAAATTGGAAATATGAAAAATGGAATACGTTTAAAGGTACGAATGTTATAAATATATTATCAATTGGAACTAAAAATATAAAATTTTCGACGTGAAAAATACCATGATGCCGGGTACAGGTGAAAATATGAAAAAATTTAAAATTTTTGAAAATTCAAAAATGGGCTTGCAGTAGCAGAATAAAATTGGAAATATGAAAAATGGAATACGTTTAAAGGTACGAATGTAATGAATATATTATTAACTTGAACTAAAAATATAAAATTTTCGACGTGAAAAATACCATGATGCCGGGTACAGGTGAAAATATGAAAAAATTTAAAATTTTTGAAAATTCAAAAATGGGCTTGCAGTAGCAGAATAAAATTGGAAATATGAAAAATGGAATACGTTTAAAGGTACGAATGTAATGAATATATTATTAACTTGAACTAAAAATATAAAATTTTCGACCTGAAAAATACCCTGATGCCGGGTACAGGTGAAAATATGAAAAAATTTAAAATTTTTGAAAATTAAAAAATGGGCTTGCAGTAGCAGAATAAAATTGGAAATATGAAAAATGGAATACGTTTAAAGGTACGAATGTAATAAATATATTATTAACTTAAACTAAAAATATAAAATTTTCGACCTGAAAAATACCCTGATGTATAGTACAGGTGAAAATGTCAAAAAATGAAAATATTTTTAATATTCTAAAAATGGGCTTGCAGTAGCAGAATAAAACTGGAAATATGAAAAATGGAATAAGTTTAAAGGTACGAATGTAATAAATATATTATCAATTGGAACTAAAAATATAAAATTTTCGACGTGAAAAATACCATGATGCCGGGTACAGGTGAAAATATGAAAAAATTTAAAATTTTTGAAAATTCAAAAAGGGGCTTGCAGTAGCAGAATAAAATTGGAAATATGAAAAATGGAATACGTTTAAAGGTACGAATGTAATAAATATATTATTAATATAAACTAAAAATATAAAATTTTCGACGTGAAAAATACCCTGATGTATAGTACAGGTGAAAATGTCAAAAAATGAAAATATTTTTAAAATTCCGAAAATGGGCTTGCAGTAGCAGAATAAAATTGGAAATATGAAAAATGGAATACGTTTAAAGGTACGAATGTAATAAATATATTATCAATTGGAACTAAAAATATAAAATTTTCGACGTGAAAAATACCATGATGCCGGGTACAGGTGAAAATATGAAAAAATTTAAAATTTTTGAAAATTCAAAAATGGGCTTGCAGTAGCAGAATAAAATTGGAAATATGAAAAATGGAATACGTTTAAAGGTACGAATGTAATGAATATATTATTAACTTGAACTAAAAATATAAAATTTTCGACCTGAAAAATACCCTGATGCCGGGTACAGGTGAAAATATGAAAAAATTTAAAATTTTTGAAAATTCAAAAATGGGCTTGCAGTAGCAGAATAAAATTGGAAATATGAAAAATGGAATACGTTTAAAGGTACGAATGTAATGAATATATTATTAACTTAAACTAAAAATATAAAATTTTCGACCTGAAACATACCCTGATGTATAGTACAGGTGAAAATGTCAAAAAATGAAAATATTTTTAAAATTCAAAAATGGGCTTGCAGTAGCAGAATAAAATTGGAAATATGAAAAATGGAATACGTTTAAAGGTACGAATGTAATGAATATATTATTAACTTAAACGAAAAATATAAAATTTTCGACCTGAAAAATACCCTGATGGTACAGGTGAAAATGTCAAAAAATGAAAATATTTTTAAAATTCAAAAATGGGCTTGCAGTAGCAGAATAAAATTGGAAATATGAAAAATGGAATACGTTTAAAGGTACGAATGTAATAAATATATTATCAATTGGAACTAAAAATATAAAATTTTCGACCTGAAAAATACCATGATGCCGGGTACAGGTGAAAATATGAAAAAATTTAAAATTTTTGAAAATTCAAAAATGGGCTTGCAGTAGCAGAATAAAATTGGAAATATGAAAAATGGAATACGTTTAAAGGTACGAATGTAATAAATATATTATTAACTTAAAATAAGAATATAAAATTTTCGACCTGAAAAATACCATGATGCCGGGTACAGGTGAAAATGTCAAAAAATTAAAATATTTTTAAAATTCTAAAAATGGGCTTGCAGTAGCAGAATAAAATTGGAAATATGAAAAATGGAATACGTTTAAAGGTACGAATGTAATAAATATATTATCAATTGGAACTAAAAATATAAAATTTTCGACGTGAAAAATACCATGATGCCGGGTACAGGTGAAAATATGAAAAAATTTAAAATTTTTGAAAATTCAAAAATGGGCTTGCAGTAGCAGAATAAAATTGGAAATATGAAAAATGAAATACGTTTAAAGGTACGAATGTAATAAATATATTATTAACTTAATCTAAAAATATAAAATTTTCGACCTGAAAAATACCATGATGCCGAGTACAGGTGAAAATGTCAAAAAATTAAAATTTTTCAAAATTCAAAAATGGGCTTGCAGTAGCAGAATAAAATTGGAAATATGAAAAATGGAATACGTTTAAAGGTACGAATGTAATAAATATATTATCAATTGGAACTAAAAATATAAAATTTTCGACGTGAAAAATACCATGATGCCGGGTACAGGTGAAAATATGAAAAAATTTAAAATTTTTGAAAATTCAAAAATGGGCTTGCAGTAGCAGAATAAAATTGGAAATATGAAAAATGGAATACGTTTAAAGGTACGAATGTAATGAATATATTATTAACTTGAACTAAAAATATAAAATTTTCGACCTGAAAAATACCCTGATGCCGGGTACAGGTGAAAATATGAAAAAATTTAAAATTTTTGAAAATTCAAAAATGGGCTTGCAGTAGCAGAATAAAATTGGAAATATGAAAAATGGAATACGTTTAAAGGTACGAATGTAATGAATATATTATTAACTTAAACTAAAAATATAAAATTTTCGACCTGAAAAATACCCTGATGTATAGTACAGGTGAAAATGTCAAAAAATGAAAATATTTTTAAAATTCAAAAATGGGCTTGCAGTAGCAGAATAAAATTGGAAATATGAAAAATGGAATACGTTTAAAGGTACGAATGTAATAAATATATTATCAATTGGAACTAAAAATATAAAATTTTCGACGTGAAAAATACCATGATGCCGGGTACAGGTGAAAATATGAAAAAATTTAAAATTTTTGAAAATTCAAAAATGGGCTTGCAGTAGCAGAATAAAATTGGAAATATGAAAAATGAAATACGTTTAAAGGTACGAATGTAATAAATATATTATTAACTTAAACTAAAAATATAAAATTTTCAACCTGAAAAATACCATGATGCCGGGTACAGGTGAAAATGTCAAAAAATTAAAATATTTTTAAAATTCTAAAAATGGGCTTGCAGTAGCAGAATAAAATTGGAAATATGAAAAATGGAATACGTTTAAAGGTACGAATGTAATAAATATATTATCAATTGGAACTAAAAATATAAAATTTTCGACATGAAAAATACCATGATGCCGGGTACAGGTGAAAATATGAAAAAATTTAAAATTTTTGAAAATTCAAAAATGGGCTTGCAGTAGCAGAATAAAATTGGAAATATGAAAAATGGAATACGTTTAAAGGTACGAATGTAATAAATATATTATCAATTGGAACTAAAAATATAAAATTTTCGACGTGAAAAATACCATGATGCCGGGTACAGGTGAAAATATGAAAAAATTTAAAATTTTTGAAAATTCAAAAATGGGCTTGCAGTAGCAGAATAAAATTGGAAATATGAAAAATGGAATACGTTTAAAGGTACGAATGTAATGAATATATTATTAACTTAAACTAAAAATATAAAATTTTCGACCTGAAAAATACCATGATGCCGGGTACAGGTGAAAATGTCAAAAAATTAAAATATTTTTAAAATTCTAAAAATGGGCTTGCAGTAGCAGAATAAAATTGGAAATATGAAAAATGGAATACGTTTAAAGGTACGAATGTTATAAATATATTATCAATTGGAACTAAAAATATAAAATTTTCGACGTGAAAAATACCATGATGCCGGGTACAGGTGAAAATATGAAAAAATTTAAAATTTTTGAAAATTCAAAAATGGGCTTGCAGTAGCAGAATAAAATTGGAAATATGAAAAATGGAATACGTTTAAAGGTACGAATGTAATAAATATATTATCAATTGGAACTAAAAATATAAAATTTTCGACGTGAAAAATACCATGATGCCGGGTACAGGTGAAAATATGAAAAAATTTAAAATTTTTGAAAATTCAAAAATGGGCTTGCAGTAGCAGAATAAAATTGGAAATATGAAAAATGGAATACGTTTAAAGGTACGAATGTAATGAATATATTATTAACTTGAACTAAAAATATAAAATTTTCGACCTGAAAAATACCCTGATGCCGGGTACAGGTGAAAATATGAAAAAATTTAAAATTTTTGAAAATTCAAAAATGGGCTTGCAGTAGCAGAATAAAATTGGAAATATGAAAAATGGAATACGTTTAAAGGTACGAATGTAATGAATATATTATTAACTTAAACTAAAAATATAAAATTTTCGACCTGAAAAATACCCTGATGTATAGTACAGGTGAAAATGTCAAAAAATGAAAATATTTTTAAAATTCAAAAATGGGCTTGCAGTAGCAGAATAAAATTGGAAATATGAAAAATGGAATACATTTAAAGGTACGAATGTAATGAATATATTATTAACTTAAACTAAAAATATAAAATTTTCGACCTGAAAAATACCCTGATGTATAGTACAGGTGAAAATGTCAAAAAATGAAAATATTTTTAAAATTCTAAAAATGGGCTTGCAGTAGCAGAATAAAATTGGAAATATGAAAAATGGAATACGTTTAAAGGTACGAATGTAATAAATATATTATTAATATGAACTAAAAATATAAAATTTTCGACGTGAAAAATACCATGATGCCGGGTACAGGTGAAAATATGAAAAAATTTAAAATTTTTGAAAATTCAAAAATGGGCTTGCAGTAGCAGAATAAAATTGGAAATATGAAAAATGGAATACGTTTAAAGGTACGAATGTAATGAATATATTATTAACTTAAACTAAAAATATAAAATTTTCGACCTGAAAAATACCATGATGCCGGGTACAGGTGAAAATGTCAAAAAATTAAAATATTTTTAAAATTCTAAAAATGGGCTTGCAGTAGCAGAATAAAATTGGAAATATGAAAAATGGAATACGTTTAAAGGTACGAATGTTATAAATATATTATCAATTGGAACTAAAAATATAAAATTTTCGACGTGAAAAATACCATGATGCCGGGTACAGGTGAAAATATGAAAAAATTTAAAATTTTTGAAAATTCAAAAATGGGCTTGCAGTAGCAGAATAAAATTGGAAATATGAAAAATGGAATACGTTTAAAGGTACGAATGTAATGAATATATTATTAACTTGAACTAAAAATATAAAATTTTCGACGTGAAAAATACCATGATGCCGGGTACAGGTGAAAATATGAAAAAATTTAAAATTTTTGAAAATTCAAAAATGGGCTTGCAGTAGCAGAATAAAATTGGAAATATGAAAAATGGAATACGTTTAAAGGTACGAATGTAATGAATATATTATTAACTTGAACTAAAAATATAAAATTTTCGACCTGAAAAATACCCTGATGCCGGGTACAGGTGAAAATATGAAAAAATTTAAAATTTTTGAAAATTAAAAAATGGGCTTGCAGTAGCAGAATAAAATTGGAAATATGAAAAATGGAATACGTTTAAAGGTACGAATGTAATAAATATATTATTAACTTAAACTAAAAATATAAAATTTTCGACCTGAAAAATACCCTGATGTATAGTACAGGTGAAAATGTCAAAAAATGAAAATATTTTTAATATTCTAAAAATGGGCTTGCAGTAGCAGAATAAAACTGGAAATATGAAAAATGGAATAAGTTTAAAGGTACGAATGTAATAAATATATTATCAATTGGAACTAAAAATATAAAATTTTCGACGTGAAAAATACCATGATGCCGGGTACAGGTGAAAATATGAAAAAATTTAAAATTTTTGAAAATTCAAAAAGGGGCTTGCAGTAGCAGAATAAAATTGGAAATATGAAAAATGGAATACGTTTAAAGGTACGAATGTAATAAATATATTATTAATATAAACTAAAAATATAAAATTTTCGACGTGAAAAATACCCTGATGTATAGTACAGGTGAAAATGTCAAAAAATGAAAATATTTTTAAAATTCCGAAAATGGGCTTGCAGTAGCAGAATAAAATTGGAAATATGAAAAATGGAATACGTTTAAAGGTACGAATGTAATAAATATATTATCAATTGGAACTAAAAATATAAAATTTTCGACGTGAAAAATACCATGATGCCGGGTACAGGTGAAAATATGAAAAAATTTAAAATTTTTGAAAATTCAAAAATGGGCTTGCAGTAGCAGAATAAAATTGGAAATATGAAAAATGGAATACGTTTAAAGGTACGAATGTAATGAATATATTATTAAGTTGAACTAAAAATATAAAATTTTCGACCTCAAAAATACCCTGATGCCGGGTACAGGTGAAAATATGAAAAAATTTAAAATTTTTGAAAATTCAAAAATGGGCTTGCAGTAGCAGAATAAAATTGGAAATATGAAAAATGGAATACGTTTAAAGGTACGAATGTAATGAATATATTATTAACTTAAACTAAAAATATAAAATTTTCGACCTGAAACATACCCTGATGTATAGTACAGGTGAAAATGTCAAAAAATGAAAATATTTTTAAAATTCAAAAATGGGCTTGCAGTAGCAGAATAAAATTGGAAATATGAAAAATGGAATACGTTTAAAGGTACGAATGTAATGAA
Source organism: Phrynosoma blainvillii (assembly GCA_026167975.1). Classification (NCBI taxonomy): domain Eukaryota; kingdom Metazoa; phylum Chordata; class Lepidosauria; order Squamata; family Phrynosomatidae; genus Phrynosoma; species Phrynosoma blainvillii. Next base: position 1,297,747 of record JANUYF010000014.1, on the reverse strand, counting down.
TATATTATTAACTTAAACGAAAAATATAAAATTTTCGACCTGAAAAATACCCTGATGTATAGTACAGGTGAAAATGTCAAAAAATGAAAATATTTTTAAAATTCAAAAATGGGCTTGCAGTAGCAGAATAAAATTGGAAATATGAAAAATGGAATACGTTTAAAGGTACGAATGTAATAAATATATTATCAATTGGAACTAAAAATATAAAATTTTCGAGGTGAAAAATACCATGATGCCGGGTACAGGTGAAAATATGAAAAAATTTAAAATTTTTGAAAATTCAAAAATGGGCTTGCAGTAGCAGAATAAAATTGGAAATATGAAAAATGGAATACGTTTAAAGGTACGAATGTAATAAATATATTATTAACTTAAAATAAAAATATAAAATTTTCGACCTGAAAAATACCCTGATGCCGGGTACAGGTGAAAATGTCAAAAAATTAAAATATTTTTAAAATTCTAAAAATGGGCTTGCAGTAGCAGAATAAAATTGGAAATATGAAAAATGGAATACGTTTAAAGGTACGAATGTAATAAATATATTATCAATTGGAACTAAAAATATAAAATTTTCGACGTGAAAAATACCATGATGCCGGGTACAGGTGAAAATATGAAAAAATTTAAAATTTTTGAAAATTCAAAAATGGGCTTGCAGTAGCAGAATAAAATTGGAAATATGAAAAATGAAATACGTTTAAAGGTACGAATGTAATAAATATATTATTAACTTAAACTAAAAATATAAAATTTTCGACCTGAAAAATACCATGATGCCGGGTACAGGTGAAAATGTCAAAAAATTAAAATTTTTGAAAATTCAAAAATGGGCTTGCAGTAGCAGAATAAAATTGGAAATATGAAAAATGGAATACGTTTAAAGGTACGAATGTAATAAATATATTATCAATTGGAACTAAAAATATAAAATTTTCGACGTGAAAAATACCATGATGCCGGGTACAGGTGAAAATATGAAAAAATTTAAAATTTTTGAAAATTCAAAAATGGGCTTGCAGTAGCAGAATAAAATTGGAAATATGAAAAATGGAATACGTTTAAAGGTACGAATGTAATGAATATATTATTAACTTGAACTAAAAATATAAAATTTTCGACCTGAAAAATACCCTGATGCCGGGTACAGGTGAAAATATGAAAAAATTTAAAATTTTTGAAAATTCAAAAATGGGCTTGCAGTAGCAGAATAAAATTGGAAATATGAAAAATGGAATACGTTTAAAGGTACGAATGTAATGAATATATTATTAACTTAAACTAAAAATATAAAATTTTCGACCTGAAACATACCCTGATGTATAGTACAGGTGAAAATGTCAAAAAATGAAAATATTTTTAAAATTCAAAAATGGGCTTGCAGTAGCAGAATAAAATTGGAAATATGAAAAATGGAATACGTTTAAAGGTACGAATGTAATAAATATATTATCAATTGGAACTAAAAATATAAAATTTTCGACGTGAAAAATACCATGATGCCGGGTACAGGTGAAAATATGAAAAAATTTAAAATTTTTGAAAATTCAAAAATGGGCTTGCAGTAGCAGAATAAAATTGGAAATATGAAAAATGGAATACGTTTAAAGGTACGAATGTAATGAATATATTATTAACTCAAACTAAAAATATAAAATTTTCGACCTGAAAAATACCCTGATGTATAGTACAGGTGAAAATGTCAAAAAATGAAAATATTTTTAAAATTCAAAAATGGGCTTGCAGTAGCAGAATAAAATTGGAAATATGAAAAATGGAATACGTTTAAAGGTACGAATGTAATGAATATATTATTAACTTGAACTAAAAATATAAAATTTTCGACCTCAAAAATACCCTGATGCCGGGTACAGGTGAAAATATGAAAAAACTTAAAATTTTTGAAAATTCAAAAATGGGCTTGCAGTAGCAGAATAAAATTGGAAATATGAAAAATGGAATACATTTAAAGGTACGAATGTAATGAATATATTATTAACTTAAACTAAAAATATAAAATTTTCGACCTGAAAAATACCCTGATGTATAGTACAGGTGAAAATGTCAAAAAATGGAAATATTTTTAAAATTCTAAAAATGGGCTTGCAGTAGCAGAATAAAATTGGAAATATGAAAAATGGAATACGTTTAAAGGTACGAATGTAATAAATATATTATTAATATGAACTAAAAATATAAAATTTTCGACGTGAAAAATACCATGATGCCGGGTACAGGTGAAAATATGAAAAAATTTAAAATTTTTGAAAATTCAAAAATGGGCTTGCAGTAGCAGAATAAAATTGGAAATATGAAAAATGGAATACGTTTAAAGGTACGAATGTAATGAATATATTATTAACTTAAACTAAAAATATAAAATTTTCGACCTGAAAAATACCATGATGCCGGGTACAGGTGAAAATGTCAAAAAATTAAAATATTTTTAAAATTCTAAAAATGGGCTTGCAGTAGCAGAATAAAATTGGAAATATGAAAAATGGAATACGTTTAAAGGTACGAATGTTATAAATATATTATCAATTGGAACTAAAAATATAAAATTTTCGACGTGAAAAATACCATGATGCCGGGTACAGGTGAAAATATGAAAAAATTTAAAATTTTTGAAAATTCAAAAATGGGCTTGCAGTAGCAGAATAAAATTGGAAATATGAAAAATGGAATACGTTTAAAGGTACGAATGTAATAAATATATTATCAATTGGAACTAAAAATATAAAATTTTCGACGTGAAAAATACCATGATGCCGGGTACAGGTGAAAATATGAAAAAATTTAAAATTTTTGAAAATTCAAAAATGGGCTTGCAGTAGCAGAATAAAATTGGAAATATGAAAAATGGAATACGTTTAAAGGTACGAATGTAATGAATATATTATTAACTTGAACTAAAAATATAAAATTTTCGACCTGAAAAATACCCTGATACCGGGTACAGGTGAAAATATGAAAAAATTTAAAATTTTTGAAAATTCAAAAATGGGCTTGCAGTAGCAGAATAAAATTGGAAATATGAAAAATGGAATACGTTTAAAGGTACGAATGTAATAAATATATTATTAACTTAAACTAAAAATATAAAATTTTCGACCTGAAAAATACCCTGATGTATAGTACAGGTGAAAATGTCAAAAAATGAAAATATTTTTAAAATTCTAAAAATGGGCTTGCAGTAGCAGGATAAAATTGGAAATATGAAAAATGGAATACGTTTAAAGGTACGAATGTAATGAATATATTATTAATATAAACTAAAAATATAAAATTTTCGACGTGAAAAATACCATGATGCCGGGTACAGGTGAAAATATGAAAAAATTTAAAATTTTTGAAAATTCAAAAATGGGCTTGCAGTAGCAGAATAAAATTGGAAATATGAAAAATGGAATACGTTTAAAGGTACGAATGTAATAAATATATTATTAACTTAAACTAAAAATATAAAATTTTCGACCTGAAAAATACCCTGATGTATAGTACAGGTGAAAATGTCAAAAAATGAAAATATTTTTAAAATTCTAAAAATGGGCTTGCAGTAGCAGAATAAAATTGGAAATATGAAAAATGGAATACGTTTAAAGGTACGAATGTAATAAATATATTATTAATATAAACTAAAAATATAAAATTTTCGACGTGAAAAATACCATGATGCCGGGTACAGGTGAAAATATGAAAAAATTTAAAATATTTGAAAATTCAAAAATGGGCTTGCAGTAGCAGAATAAAATTGGAAATATGAAAAATGGAATACGTTTAAAGGTACGAATGTAATGAATATATTATTAACTTAAACTAAAAATATAAAATTTTCGACCTGAAAAATACCCTGACGTATAGTACAGGTGAAAATGTCAAAAAATGAAAATATTTTTAAAATTCAAAAATGGGCTTGCAGTAGCAGAATAAAATTGGAAATATGAAAAATGGAATACGTTTAAAGGTACGAATGTAATGAATATATTATTAACTTAAACTAAAAATATAAAATTTTCGACCTGAAAAATACCCTGATGCCGGGTACAGGTGAAAATATGAAAAAATTTAAAATTTTTGAAAATTCAAAAATGGGCTTGCAGTAGCAGAATAAAATTGGAAATATGAAAAATGGAATACGTTTAAAGGTACGAATGTAATGAATATATTATTAACTTGAACTAAAAATATAAAATTTTCGACCTGAAAAATACCCTGATGTATAGTACAGGTGAAAATGTCAAAAAATGAAAATATTTTTAATATTCTAAAAATGGGCTTGCAGTAGCAGAATAAAACTGGAAATATGAAAAATGGAATACGTTTAAAGGTACGAATGTAATAAATATATTATCAATTGGAACTAAAAATATAAAATTTTCGACGTGAAAAATACCATGATGCCGGGTACAGGTGAAAATATGAAAAAAATTAAAATTTTTGAAAATTCAAAAAGGGGCTTGCAGTAGCAGAATAAAATTGGAAATATGAAAAATGGAATACGTTTAAAGGTACGAATGTAATAAATATATTATTAATATAAACTAAAAATATAAAATTTTCGACGTGAAAAATACCCTGATGTATAGTACAGGTGAAAATGTCAAAAAATGAAAATATTTTTAAAATTCCGAAAATGGGCTTGCAGTAGCAGAATAAAATTGGAAATATGAAAAATGGAATACGTTTAAAGGTACGAATGTAATAAATATATTATCAATTGGAACTAAAAATATAAAATTTTCGACGTGAAAAATACCATGATGCCGGGTACAGGTGAAAATATGAAAAAAATTAAAATTTTTGAAAATTCAAAAAGGGGCTTGCAGTAGCAGAATAAAATTGGAAATATGAAAAATGGAATACGTTTAAAGGTACTAATGTAATAAATATATTATTAATATAAACTAAAAATATAAAATTTTCGACGTGAAAAATACCCTGATGTATAGTACAGGTGAAAATGTCAAAAAATGAAAATATTTTTAAAATTCCGAAAATGGGCTTGCAGTAGCAGAATAAAATTGGAAATATGAAAAATGGAATACGTTTAAAGGTACGAATGTAATAAATATATTATCAATTGGAACTAAAAATATAAAATTTTCGACGTGAAAAATACCATGATGCCGGGTACAGGTGAAAATATGAAAAAATTTAAAATTTTTGAAAATTCAAAAATGGGCTTGCAGTAGCAGAATAAAATTGGAAATATGAAAAATGGAATACGTTTAAAGGTACGAATGTAATGAATATATTATTAACTTGAACTAAAAATATAAAATTTTCGACCTGAAAAATACCCTGATGCCGGGTACAGGTGAAAATATGAAAAAATTTAAAATTTTTGAAAATTCAAAAATGGGCTTGCAGTAGCAGAATAAAATTGGAAATATGAAAAATGGAATACGTTTAAAGGTACGAATGTAATGAATATATTATTAACTTAAACTAAAAATATAAAATTTTCGACCTGAAACATACCCTGATGTATAGTACAGGTGAAAATGTCAAAAAATGAAAATATTTTTAAAATTCAAAAATGGGCTTGCAGTAGCAGAATAAAATTGGAAATATGAAAAATGGAATACGTTTAAAGGTACGAATGTAATGAATATATTATTAACTTAAACGAAAAATATAAAATTTTCGACCTGAAAAATACCCTGATGTATAGTACAGGTGAAAATGTCAAAAAATGAAAATATTTTTAAAATTCAAAAATGGGCTTGCAGTAGCAGAATAAAATTGGAAATATGAAAAATGGAATACGTTTAAAGGTACGAATGTAATAAATATATTATCAATTGGAACTAAAAATATAAAATTTTCGACGTGAAAAATACCATGATGCCGGGTACAGGTGAAAATATGAAAAAATTTAAAATTTTTGAAAATTCAAAAATGGGCTTGCAGTAGCAGAATAAAATTGGAAATATGAAAAATGGAATACGTTTAAAGGTACGAATGTAATAAATATATTATCAATTGGAACTAAAAATATAAAATTTTCGACGTGAAAAATACCATGATGCCGGGTACAGGTGAAAATATGAAAAAATTTAAAATTTTTGAAAATTCAAAAATGGGCTTGCAGTAGCAGAATAAAATTGGAAATATGAAAAATGGAATACGTTTAAAGGTACGAATGTAATGAATATATTATTAACTTAAACTAAAAATATAAAATTTTCGACCTGAAAAATACCATGATGCCGGGTACAGGTGAAAATGTCAAAAAATTAAAATATTTTTAAAATTCTAAAAATGGGCTTGCAGTAGCAGAATAAAATTGGAAATATGAAAAATGGAATACGTTTAAAGGTACGAATGTTATAAATATATTATCAATTGGAACTAAAAATATAAAATTTTCGACGTGAAAAATACCATGATGCCGGGTACAGGTGAAAATATGAAAAAATTTAAAATTTTTGAAAATTCAAAAATGGGCTTGCAGTAGCAGAATAAAATTGGAAATATGAAAAATGGAATACGTTTAAAGGTACGAATGTAATAAATATATTATCAATTGGAACTAAAAATATAAAATTTTCGACGTGAAAAATACCATGATGCCGGGTACAGGTGAAAATATGAAAAAATTTAAAATTTTTGAAAATTCAAAAATGGGCTTGCAGTAGCAGAATAAAATTGGAAATATGAAAAATGGAATACGTTTAAAGGTACGAATGTAATGAATATATTATTAACTTGAACTAAAAATATAAAATTTTCGACCTGAAAAATACCCTGATGCCGGGTACAGGTGAAAATATGAAAAAATTTAAAATTTTTGAAAATTCAAAAATGGGCTTGCAGTAGCAGAATAAAATTGGAAATATGAAAAATGGAATACGTTTAAAGGTACGAATGTAATAAATATATTATTAACTTAAACTAAAAATATAAAATTTTCGACCTGAAAAATACCCTGATGTATAGTACAGGTGAAAATGTCAAAAAATGAAAATATTTTTAAAATTCAAAAATGGGCTTGCAGTAGCAGAATAAAATTGGAAATATGAAAAATGGAATACGTTTAAAGGTACGAATGTAATGAATATATTATTAACTTGAACTAAAAATATAAAATTTTCGACCTGAAAAATACCCTGATGCCGGGTACAGGTGAAAATATGAAAAAATTTAAAATTTTTGAAAATTCAAAAATGGGCTTGCAGTAGCAGAATAAAATTGGAAATATGAAAAATGGAATACGTTTAAAGGTACGAATGTAATGAATATATTATTAACTTAAACTAAAAATATAAAATTTTCGACCTGAAAAATACCCTGATGTATAGTACAGGTGAAAATGTCAAAAAATGAAAATATTTTTAAAATTCAAAAATGGGCTTGCAGTAGCAGAATAAAATTGGAAATATGAAAAATGGAATACGTTTAAAGGTACGAATGTAATAAATATATTATCAATTGGAACTAAAAATATAAAATTTTCGACGTGAAAAATACCATGATGCCGGGTACAGGTGAAAATGTCAAAAAATTAAAATATTTTTAAAATTCTAAAAATGGGCTTGCAGTAGCAGAATAAAATTGGAAATATGAAAAATGGAATACGTTTAAAGGTACGAATGTTATAAATATATTATCAATTGGAACTAAAAATATAAAATTTTCGACGTGAAAAATACCATGATGCCGGGTACAGGTGAAAATATGAAAAAATTTAAAATTTTTGAAAATTCAAAAATGGGCTTGCAGTAGCAGAATAAAATTGGAAATATGAAAAATGGAATACGTTTAAAGGTACGAATGTAATAAATATATTATCAATTGGAACTAAAAATATAAAATTTTCGACGTGAAAAATACCATGATGCCGGGTACAGGTGAAAATATGAAAAAATTTAAAATTTTTGAAAATTCAAAAATGGGCTTGCAGTAGCAGAATAAAATTGGAAATATGAAAAATGGAATACGTTTAAAGGTACGAATGTAATGAATATATTATTAACTTGAACTAAAAATATAAAATTTTCGACCTGAAAAATACCCTGATGCCGGGTACAGGTGAAAATATGAAAAAATTTAAAATTTTTGAAAATTCAAAAATGGGCTTGCAGTAGCAGAATAAAATTGGAAATATGAAAAATGGAATACGTTTAAAGGTACGAATGTAATGAATATATTATTAACTTAAACTAAAAATATAAAATTTTCGACCTGAAACATACCCTGATGTATAGTACAGGTGAAAATGTCAAAAAATGAAAATATTTTTAAAATTCAAAAATGGGCTTGCAGTAGCAGAATAAAATTGGAAATATGAAAAATGGAATACGTTTAAAGGTACGAATGTAATGAATATATTATTAACTTAAACGAAAAATATAAAATTTTCGACCTGAAAAATACCCTGATGTATAGTACAGGTGAAAATGTCAAAAAATGAAAATATTTTTAAAATTCAAAAATGGGCTTGCAGTAGCAGAATAAAATTGGAAATATGAAAAATGGAATACGTTTAAAGGTACGAATGTAATAAATATATTATCAATTGGAACTAAAAATATAAAATTTTCGACGTGAAAAATACCATGATGCCGGGTACAGGTGAAAATATGAAAAAATTTAAAATTTTTGAAAATTCAAAAATGGGCTTGCAGTAGCAGAATAAAATTGGAAATATGAAAAATGGAATACGTTTAAAGGTACGAATGTAATAAATATATTATCAATTGGAACTAAAAATATAAAATTTTCGACGTGAAAAATACCATGATGCCGGGTACAGGTGAAAATATGAAAAAATTTAAAATTTTTGAAAATTCAAAAATGGGCTTGCAGTAGCAGAATAAAATTGGAAATATGAAAAATGGAATACGTTTAAAGGTACGAATGTAATGAATATATTATTAACTTAAACTAAAAATATAAAATTTTCGACCTGAAAAATACCATGATGCCGGGTACAGGTGAAAATGTCAAAAAATTAAAATATTTTTAAAATTCTAAAAATGGGCTTGCAGTAGCAGAATAAAATTGGAAATATGAAAAATGGAATACGTTTAAAGGTACGAATGTTATAAATATATTATCAATTGGAACTAAAAATATAAAATTTTCGACGTGAAAAATACCATGATGCCGGGTACAGGTGAAAATATGAAAAAATTTAAAATTTTTGAAAATTCAAAAATGGGCTTGCAGTAGCAGAATAAAATTGGAAATATGAAAAATGGAATACGTTTAAAGGTACGAATGTAATAAATATATTATCAATTGGAACTAAAAATATAAAATTTTCGACGTGAAAAATACCATGATGCCGGGTACAGGTGAAAATATGAAAAAATTTAAAATTTTTGAAAATTCAAAAATGGGCTTGCAGTAGCAGAATAAAATTGGAAATATGAAAAATGGAATACGTTTAAAGGTACGAATGTAATGAATATATTATTAACTTGAACTAAAAATATAAAATTTTCGACCTGAAAAATACCCTGATGCCGGGTACAGGTGAAAATATGAAAAAATTTAAAATTTTTGAAAATTCAAAAATGGGCTTGCAGTAGCAGAATAAAATTGGAAATATGAAAAATGGAATACGTTTAAAGGTACGAATGTAATAAATATATTATTAACTTAAACTAAAAATATAAAATTTTCGACCTGAAAAATACCCTGATGTATAGTACAGGTGAAAATGTCAAAAAATGAAAATATTTTTAAAATTCAAAAATGGGCTTGCAGTAGCAGAATAAAATTGGAAATATGAAAAATGGAATACGTTTAAAGGTACGAATGTAATGAATATATTATTAACTTGAACTAAAAATATAAAATTTTCGACCTGAAAAATACCCTGATGCCGGGTACAGGTGAAAATATGAAAAAATTTAAAATTTTTGAAAATTCAAAAATGGGCTTGCAGTAGCAGAATAAAATTGGAAATATGAAAAATGGAATACGTTTAAAGGTACGAATGTAATGAATATATTATTAACTTAAACTAAAAATATAAAATTTTCGACCTGAAAAATACCCTGATGTATAGTACAGGTGAAAATGTCAAAAAATGAAAATATTTTTAAAATTCAAAAATGGGCTTGCAGTAGCAGAATAAAATTGGAAATATGAAAAATGGAATACGTTTAAAGGTACGAATGTAATAAATATATTATCAATTGGAACTAAAAATATAAAATTTTCGACGTGAAAAATACCATGATGCCGGGTACAGGTGAAAATATGAAAAAATTTAAAATTTTTGAAAATTCAAAAATGGGCTTGCAGTAGCAGAATAAAATTGGAAATATGAAAAATGGAATACGTTTAAAGGTACGAATGTAATAAATATATTATCAATTGGAACTAAAAATATAAAATTTTCGACGTGAAAAATACCATGATGCCGGGTACAGGTGAAAATATGAAAAAATTTAAAATTTTTGAAAATTCAAAAATGGGCTTGCAGTAGCAGAATAAAATTGGAAATATGAAAAATGGAATACGTTTAAAGGTACGAATGTAATGAATATATTATTAACTTAAACTAAAAATATAAAATTTTCGACCTGAAAAATACCATGATGCCGGGTACAGGTGAAAATGTCAAAAAATTAAAATATTTTTAAAATTCTAAAAATGGGCTTGCAGTAGCAGAATAAAATTGGAAATATGAAAAATGGAATACGTTTAAAGGTACGAATGTTATAAATATATTATCAATTGGAACTAAAAATATAAAATTTTCGACGTGAAAAATACCATGATGCCGGGTACAGGTGAAAATATGAAAAAATTTAAAATTTTTGAAAATTCAAAAATGGGCTTGCAGTAGCAGAATAAAATTGGAAATATGAAAAATGGAATACGTTTAAAGGTACGAATGTAATAAATATATTATCAATTGGAACTAAAAATATAAAATTTTCGACGTGAAAAATACCATGATGCCGGGTACAGGTGAAAATATGAAAAAATTTAAAATTTTTGAAAATTCAAAAATGGGCTTGCAGTAGCAGAATAAAATTGGAAATATGAAAAATGGAATACGTTTAAAGGTACGAATGTAATGAATATATTATTAACTTGAACTAAAAATATAAAATTTTCGACCTGAAAAATACCCTGATGCCGGGTACAGGTGAAAATATGAAAAAATTTAAAATTTTTGAAAATTCAAAAATGGGCTTGCAGTAGCAGAATAAAATTGGAAATATGAAAAATGGAATACGTTTAAAGGTACGAATGTAATAAATATATTATTAACTTAAACTAAAAATATAAAATTTTCGACCTGAAAAATACCCTGATGTATAGTACAGGTGAAAATGTCAAAAAATTAAAATATTTTTAAAATTCAAAAATGGGCTTGCAGTAGCAGAATAAAATTGGAAATATGAAAAATGGAATACGTTTAAAGGTACGAATGTAATGAATATATTATTAACTTGAACTAAAAATATAAAATTTTCGACCTGAAAAATACCCTGATGCCGGGTACAGGTGAAAATATGAAAAAATTTAAAATTTTTGAAAATTCAAAAATGGGCTTGCAGTAGCAGAATAAAATTGGAAATATGAAAAATGGAATACGTTTAAAGGTACGAATGTAATGAATATATTATTAACTTAAACTAAAAATATAAAATTTTCGACCTGAAAAATACCCTGATGTATAGTACAGGTGAAAATGTCAAAAAATGAAAATATTTTTAAAATTCTAAAAATGGGCTTGCAGTAGCAGAATAAAATTGGAAATATGAAAAATGGAATACGTTTAAAGGTACGAATGTAATAAATATATTATTAATATAAATTAAAAATATAAAATTTTCGACGTGAAAAATACCATGATGCCGGGTACAGGTGAAAATATGAAAAAATTTAAAATATTTGAAAATTCAAAAATGGGCTTGCAGTAGCAGAATAAAATTGGAAATATGAAAAATGGAATACGTTTAAAGGTACGAATGTAATGAATATATTATTAACTTAAACTAAAAATATAAAATTTTCGACCTGAAAAATACCCTGATGTATAGTACAGGTGAAAATGTCAAAAAATGAAAATATTTTTAAAATTCAAAAATGGGCTTGCAGTAGCAGAATAAAATTGGAAATATGAAAAATGGAATACGTTTAAAGGTACGAATGTAATGAATATATTATTAACTTAAACTAAAAATATAAAATTTTCGACCTGAAAAATACCCTGATGCCGGGTACAGGTGAAAATATGAAAAAATTTAAAATTTTTGAAAATTCAAAAATGGGCTTGCAGTAGCAGAATAAAATTGGAAATATGAAAAATGGAATACGTTTAAAGGTACGAATGTAATGAATATATTATTAACTTGAACTAAAAATATAAAATTTTCGACCTGAAAAATACCCTGATGTATAGTACAGGTGAAAATGTCAAAAAATGAAAATATTTTTAATATTCTAAAAATGGGCTTGCAGTAGCAGAATAAAACTGGAAATATGAAAAATGGAATACGTTTAAAGGTACGAATGTAATAAATATATTATCAATTGGAACTAAAAATATAAAATTTTCGACGTGAAAAATACCATGATGCCGTGTACAGGTGAAAATATGAAAAAAATTAAAATTTTTGAAAATTCAAAAAGGGGCTTGCAGTAGCAGAATAAAATTGGAAATATGAAAAATGGAATACGTTTAAAGGTACGAATGTAATAAATATATTATTAATATAAATTAAAAATATAAAATTTTCGACGTGAAAAATACCATGATGCCGGGTACAGGTGAAAATATGAAAAAATTTAAAATATTTGAAAATTCAAAAATGGGCTTGCAGTAGCAGAATAAAATTGGAAATATGAAAAATGGAATACGTTTAAAGGTACGAATGTAATGAATATATTATTAACTTAAACTAAAAATATAAAATTTTCGACCTGAAAAATACCCTGATGTATAGTACAGGTGAAAATGTCAAAAAATGAAAATATTTTTAAAATTCAAAAATGGGCTTGCAGTAGCAGAATAAAATTGGAAATATGAAAAATGGAATACGTTTAAAGGTACGAATGTAATGAATATATTATTAACTTGAACTAAAAATATAAAATTTTCGACCTGAAAAATACCCTGATGCCGGGTAAAGGTGAAAATATGAAAAAATTTAAAATTTTTGAAAATTCAAAAATGGGCTTGCAGTAGCAGAATAAAATTGGAAATATGAAAAATGGAATACGTTTAAAGGTACGAATGTAATGAATATATTATTAACTTAAACTAAAAATATAAAATTTTCGACCTGAAAAATACCATGATGCCGGGTACAGGTGAAAATGTCAAAAAATTAAAATATTTTTAAAATTCTAAAAATGGGCTTGCAGTAGCAGAATAAAATTGGAAATATGAAAAATGGAATACGTTTAAAGGTACGAATGTTATAAATATATTATCAATTGGAACTAAAAATATAAAATTTTCGACGTGAAAAATACCATGATGCCGGGTACAGGTGAAAATATGAAAAAATTTAAAATTTTTGAAAATTCAAAAATGGGCTTGCAGTAGCAGAATAAAATTGGAAATATGAAAAATGGAATACGTTTAAAGGTACGAATGTAATAAATATATTATCAATTGGAACTAAAAATATAAAATTTTCGACGTGAAAAATACCATGATGCCGGGTACAGGTGAAAATATGAAAAAATTTAAAATTTTTGAAAATTCAAAAATGGGCTTGCAGTAGCAGAATAAAATTGGAAATATGAAAAATGGAATACGTTTAAAGGTACGAATGTAATGAATATATTATTAACTTAAACTAAAAATGTAACATTTTCGACCTGAAAAATACCCTGATGTATAGTACAGGTGAAAATGTCAAAAAATTAAAATATTTTTGAAATTCTAAAAATGGGCTTGCAGTAGCAGAATAAAATTGGAAATATGAAAAATATAATAGGTTTCAACATACCAATGTAATGAATATATTATTAACTTAAACTAAAAATATAAAATTAACGACCTGAAAAATACCCTGATGCCGGGTACAGGTGAAAATATGAAAAAATTTAAAATTTTTGAAAATTTAAAAATGGGCTTGCAGTAGCAGAATAAAATTGGAAATATGAAAAATGGAATACGTTTAAAATTACGAATGTAATAAATATATTATCAATTGGAACTAAAAATATTAAATTTTCGACGTGAAAAATACCATGATGCCGGGTACAGGTGAAAATGTCAAAAAATTAAAATATTTTTAAAATTCTAAAAATGGGCTTGCAGTAGCAGAATAAAATTGGAAATATGAAAAATGGAATACGTTTAAAGGTACGAATGTAATAAATATACTATCAATTGGAACTAAAAATATAAAATTTTCGACGTGAAAAATACCATGATGCCGGGTACAGGTGAAAATATGAAAAAATTTAAAATTTTTGAAAATTCAAAAATGGGCTTGCAGTAGCAGAATAAATTTAGAAATATGAAAAATGGAATACGTTTAAAGGTATGAATGTAATAAATATATTATTAACTTAAAATAAAAATATAAAATTTTCGACCTGAAAAATACCATGATGCCGGGTACAGGTGAAAATGTCAAAAAATTAAAATATTTTTAAAATTCTAAAAATGGGCTTGCAGTAGCAGAATAAAATTGGAAATATGAAAAATGGAATACGTTTAAAGGTACGAATGTAATGAATATATTATCAATTGGAACTAAAAATATAAAATTTTCGACCTGAAAAATACCCTGATGCCGGGTACAGGTGAAAATATGAAAAAATTTAAAATTTTTGAAAATTTAAAAATGGGCTTGCAGTAGCAGAATAAAATTGGAAATATGAAAAATGGAATACGTTTAAAATTACGAATGTAATAAATATATTATCAATTGGAACTAAAAATATAAAATTTTCGACGTGAAAAATACCATGATGCCGGGTACAGGTGAAAATGTCAAAAAATTAAAATATTTTTAAAATTCTAAAAATGGGCTTGCAGTAGCAGAATAAAATTGGAAATATGAAAAATGGAATACGTTTAAAGGTACGAATGTAATAAATATACTATCAATTGGAACTAAAAATATAAAATTTTCGACCTGAAAAATACCATGATGCCGGGTACAGGTGAAAATATGAAAAAATTTAAAATTTTTGAAAATTCAAAAATGGGCTTGCAGTAGCAGAATAAAATTGGAAATATGAAAAATGGAATACGTTTAAAGGTACGAATGTAATGAATATATTATTAACTTGAACTAAAAATATAAAATTTTCGACGTGAAAAATACCCTGATGCCGGGTACAGGTGAAAATATGAAAAAATTTAAAATTTTTGAAAATTCAAAAATGGGCTTGCAGTAGCAGAATAAAATTGGAAATATGAAAAATGGAATACGTTTAAAGGTACGAATGTAATGAATATATTATTAACTTAAACTAAAAATATAAAATTTTCGACCTGAAAAATACATGATGCCGGGTACAGGTGAAAATATGAAAAAATTTAAAATTTTTGAAAATTCAAAAATGGGCTTGCAGTAGCAGAATAAAATTGGAAATATGAAAAATGGAATACGTTTAAAGGTACGAATGTAATGAATATATTATTAACTTAAACTAAAAATATAAAATTTTTGACCTGAAAAATACCCTGATGTATAGTACAGGTGAAAATGTCAAATAATGAAAATATTTTTAAAATTCTAAAAATGGGCTTGCAGTAGCAGAATAAAATTGGAAATATGAAAAATGGAATACGTTTAAAGGTACGAATGTAATAAATATATTATCAATTGGAACTAAAAATATAAAATTTTCGACGTGAAAAATACCATGATGCCGGGTACAGGTGAAAATGTCAAAAAATTAAAATATTTTTAAAATTCTAAAAATGGGCTTGCAGCAGCAGAATAAAATTGGAAATATGAAAAATGGAATACGTTTAAAGGTACGAATGTAATAAATATACTATCAATTGGAACTAAAAATATAAAATTTTCGACGTGAAAAATACCATGATGCCGGGTACAGGTGAAAATATGAAAAAATTTAAAATTTTTGAAAATTCAAAAATGGGCTTGCAGTAGCAGAATAAAATTAGAAATATGAAAAATGGAATACGTTTAAAGGTACGAATGTAATGAATATATTATTAACTTAAACTAAAAATATAAAATTTTCAACCTGAAAAATACCATGATGCCGGTTACAGGTGAAAATGTCAAAAAATGAAAATATATTTAAAATTCTAAAAATGGGCTTGCAGTAGCAGAATAAAATTGGAAATATGAAAAATGGAATACGTTTAAAGGTACGAATGTAATAAATATACTATCAATTGGAACTAAAAATATAAAATTTTCGACGTGAAAAATACCATGATGCCGGGTATAGGTGAAAATATGAAAAAATTTAAAATTTTTGAAAATTCAAAAATGGGCTTGCAGTAGCAGAATAAAATTGGAAATATGAAAAATGGAATACGTTTAAAGGTACGAATGTAATGAATATATTATTAACTTGAACTAAAAATATAAAATTTTCGACGTGAAAAATACCCTGATGCCGGGTACAGGTGAAAATATGAAAAAATTTAAAATTTTTGAAAATTCAAAAATGGGCTTGCAGTAGCAGAATAAAATTGGAAATATGAAAAATGGAATACGTTTAAAGGTACGAATGTAATGAATATATTATTAACTTAAACTAAAAATATAAAATTTTCGACCTGAAAAATACCATGATGCCGGGTACAGGTGAAAATATGAAAAAATTTAAATATTTTTAAAATTCTAAAAATGGGCTTACAGTAGCAGAATAAAATTGGAAATATGAAAAATGGAATACGTTTAAAGGTACGAATGTAATAAATATATTATTAATATAAACTAAAAATATAAAATTTTCGACGTGAAAAATACCATGATGCCGGGTACAGGTGAAAATATGAAAAAATTTAAAATTTTTGAAAATTCAAAAATGGGCTTGCAGTAGCAGAATAAAATTGGAAATATGAAAAATGGAATACGTTTAAAGGTACGAATGTAATGAATATATTATTAACTTAAACTAAAAATATAAAATTTTCGAACTGAAAAATACCATGATGCCGGGTACAGGTGAAAATATGAAAAAATTTAAATATTTTTAAAATTCTAAAAATGGGCTTGCAGTAGCAGAATAAAATTGGAAATATGAAAAATGGAATACGTTTAAAGGTACGAATGTAATAAATATATTATTAATATAAACTAAAAATATAAAATTTTCGACGTGAAAAATACCATGATGCCGGGTACAGGTTAAAATATGAAAAAATTTAAAATTTTTGAAAATTCAAAAATGGGCTTGCAGTAGCAGAATAAAATTGGAAATATGAAAAATGAAATACGTTTAAAGGTACGAATGTAATAAATAGATTATTAACTTAAACTAAAAATATAAAATTTTCGACCTGAAAAATACCATGATGCCGGGTACAGGTGAAAATATGAAAAAATTTAAAATTTTTGAAAATTCAAAAATGGGCTTGCAGTAGCAGAATAAAATTGGAAATATGAAAAATGGAATACGTTTAAAGGTACGAATGTAATGAATATATTATTAAATTGAACTAAAAATATAAAATTTTCGACCTGAAAAATACCCTGATGTATAGTACAGGTGAAAATGTCAAATAATGAAAATATTTTTAAAATTCTAAAAATGGGCTTGCAGTAGCAGAATAAAATTGGAAATATGAAAAATGGAATACGTTTAAAGGTACGAATGTAATAAATATATTATCAATTGGAACTAAAAATATAAAATTTTCGACGTGAAAAATACCATGATGCCGGGTACAGGTGAAAATGTCAAAAAATTAAAATATTTTTAAAATTCTAAAAATGGGCTTGCAGTAGCAGAATAAAATTGGAAATATGAAAAATGGAATACGTTTAAAGGTACGAATGTAATAAATATACTATCAATTGGAACTAAAAATATAAAATTTTCGACGTGAAAAATACCATGATGCCGGGTACAGGTGAAAATATGAAAAAATTTAAAATATTTGAAAATTCAAAAATGGGCTTGCAGTAGCAGAATAAAATTGGAAATATGAAAAATGGAATACGTTTAAAGGTACGAATGTAATGAATATATTATTAACTTAAACTAAAAATATAAAATTTTCGACCTGAAAAATACCCTGATGTATAGTATAGGTGAAAATGTCAAAAAATGAAAATATTTTTAAAATTCTAAAAATGGGCTTGCAGTAGCAGAATAAAATTGGAAATATGAAAAATGGAATACGTTTAAAGGTACGAATGTAATAAATATATTATTAATATATACTAAAAATATAAAATTTTCGACGTGAAAAATACCATGATGCCGGGTACAGGTGAAAATATGAAAAATTTAAAATTTTTGAAAATTCAAAAATGGGCTTGCAGTAGCAGAATAAAATTGGAAATATGAAAAATGAAATACGTTTAAAGGTAAGAATGTAATAAATATATTATTAACTTAAAATAAAAATATAAAATTTTCGACCTGAAAAATACCATGATGCCGGGTACAGGTGAAAATGTCAAAAAATTAAAATATTTTTAAAATTCTAAAAATGGGCTTGCAGTAGCAGAATAAAATTGGAAATATGAAAAATGGAATACGTTTAAAGGTACGAATGTAATGAATATATTATCAATTGGAACTAAAAATATAAAATTTTCGACGTCAAAAATACCATGATGCCGGGTACAGGTGAAAATATGAAAAAATTTAAAATTTTTGAAAATTCAAAAATGGGCTTGCAGTAGCAGAATAAAATTGGAAATATGAAAAATGGAATACGTTTAAAGGTACGAATGTAATGAATATATTATTAACTTAAACTAAAAATATAAAATTTTCGACCTGAAAAATACCCTGATGTATAGTACAGGTGAAAATGTCAAAAAATGAAAATATTTTTAAAATTCTAAAAATGGGCTTGCAGTAGCAGAATAAAATTGGAAATATGAAAAATGGAATACGTTTAAAGGTACGAATGTAATAAATATACTATCAATTGGAACTAAAAATATAAAATTTTCGACCTCAAAAATACCCTGATGCCGGGTACAGGTGAAAATGTCAAAAAATGAAAATATTTTTAAAATTCTAAAAATGGGCTTGCAGTAGCAGAATAAAATTGGAAATATGAAAAATGGAATACGTTTAAAGGTACGAATGTAATAAATATACTATCAATTGGAACTAAAAATATAAAATTTTCGACGTGAAAAATACCATGATGCCGGGTACAGGTGAAAATATGAAAAAAATTTAAAATTTTTGAAAATTCAAAAATGGGCTTGCAGTAGCAGAATAAAATTGGAAATATGAAAAATGGAATACGTTTAAAGGTACGAATATAATAAATATATTATCAATTGGAACTAAAAATATAAAATTTTCGACGTGAAAAATACCCTGATGTATAGTACAGGTGAAAATGTCAAAAAATGAAAATATTTTTAAAATTCTAAAAATGGGCTTGCAGTAGCAGAATAAAATTGGAAATAGGAAAAATGGAATACGTTTAAAGGTACGAATGTAATGAATATATTATTAACTTGAACTAAAAATATAAAATTTTCGACCTGAAAAATACCCTGATGTATAGTACAGGTGAAAATGTCAAAAAATGAAAATATTTTTAAAATTCTAAAAATGGGCTTGCAGTAGCAGAATAAAATTGGAAATATGAAAAATGGAATACATTTAAAGGTACGAATGTAATAAATATATTATCAATTGGAACTAAAAATATAAAATTTTCAACGTGAAAAATACCATGATGCCGGGTACAGGTGAAAATGTCAAAAAATTAAAATATTTTTAAAATTCTAAAAATGGGCTTGCAGTAGCAGAATAAAATTGGAAATATGAAAAATGGAATACGTTTAAAGGTACGAATGTAATGAATATATTATTAACTTAAACTAAAAATATAAAATTTTTGACCTGAAAAATACCCTGATGTATAGTACAGGTGAAAATGTCAAAAAATGAAAATATTTTTAAAATTCTAAAAATGGGCTTGCAGTAGCAGAATAAAATTGGAAATAGGAAAAATGGAATACGTTTAAAGGTACGAATGTAATAAATATATTATCTATTTGAACTAAAAATATAAAATTTTCGACGTGAAAAATACCATGATGCCGGGTACAGGTGAAAATATGAAAAAATTTAAAATTTTTGAAAATTCAAAAATGGGCTTGCAGTAGCAGAATAAAATTGGAAATATGAAAAATGAAATACGTTTAAAGGTACGAATGTAATAAATATATTATTAACTTAAAATAAAAATATAAAATTTTTGACCTGAAAAATACCATGATGCCGGGTACAGGTGAAAATGTCAAAAAATTAAAATATTTTTAAAATTCTAAAAATGGGCTTGCAGTAGCAGAATAAAATTGGAAATATGAAAAATGGAATACGTTTAAAGGTACGAATGTAATAAATATATTATCAATTGGAACTAAAAATATAAAATTTTCGACGTGAAAAATACCATGATGCCGGGTACAGGTGAAAATATGAAAAAATTTAAAATTTTTGAAAATTCAAAAATGGGCTTGCAGTAGCAGAATAAAATTGGAAATATGAAAAATGGAATACGTTTAAAGGTACGAATGTAATAAATATATTATCAATTGGAACTAAAAATATAAAATTTTCGACGTGAAAAATACCATGATGCCGGGTACAGGTGAAAATATGAAAAAATTTAAAATTTTTGAAAATTCAAAAATGGGCTTGCAGTAGCAGAATAAAATTGGAAATATGAAAAATGAAATACGTTTAAAGGTACGAATGTAATAAATATATTATTAACTTAAAATAAAAATATAAAATTTTTGACCTGAAAAATACCATGATGCCGGGTACAGGTGAAAATGTCAAAAAATTAAAATATTTTTAAAATTCTAAAAATGGGCTTGCAGTAGCAGAATAAAATTGGAAATATGAAAAATGGAATACGTTTAAAGGTACGAATGTAATAAATATATTATCAATTGGAACTAAAAATATAAAATTTTCGACGTGAAAAATACCCTGATGTATAGTACAGGTGAAAATGTCAAAAAATGAAAATATTTTTAAAATTCTAAAAATGGGCTTGCAGTAGCAGAATAAAATTGGAAATAGGAAAAATGGAATACGTTTAAAGGTACGAATGTAATGAATATATTATTAACTTGAACTAAAAATATAAAATTTTCGACCTGAAAAATACCCTGATGTATAGTACAGGTGAAAATGTCAAAAAATGAAAATATTTTTAAAATTCTAAAAATGGGCTTGCAGTAGCAGAATAAAATTGGAAATATGAAAAATGGAATACATTTAAAGGTACGAATGTAATAAATATATTATCAATTGGAACTAAAAATATAAAATTTTCAACGTGAAAAATACCATGATGCCGGGTACAGGTGAAAATGTCAAAAAATTAAAATATTTTTAAAATTCTAAAAATGGGCTTGCAGTAGCAGAATAAAATTGGAAATATGAAAAATGGAATACGTTTAAAGGTACGAATGTAATAAATATATTATCAATTGGAACTAAAAATATAAAATTTTCGACCTGAAAAATACCATGATGCCGGGTACAGGTGAAAATATGAAAAAATTTAAAATTTTTGAAAATTCAAAAATGGGCTTGCAGTAGCAGAATAAAATTGGAAATATGAAAAATGAAATACGTTTAAAGGTACGAATGTAATAAATATATTATTAACTTGAACTAAAAATATAAAATTTTCGACCTGAAAAATACCATGATGCCGGGTACAGGTGAAAATATGAAAAAATTTAAAATTTTTGAAAATTCAAAAATGGGCTTGCAGTAGCAGAATAAAATTGGAAATATGAAAAATGAAATACGTTTAAAGGTACGAATGTAATAAATATATTATTAACTTAAAATAAAAATATAAAATTTTTGACCTGAAAAATACCATGATGCCGGGTACAGGTGAAAATGTCAAAAAATTAAAATATTTTTAAAATTCTAAAAATGGGCTTGCAGTAGCAGAATAAAATTGGAAATATGAAAAATGGAATACGTTTAAAGGTACGAATGTAATAAATATATTATCAATTGGAACTAAAAATATAAAATTTTCGACGTGAAAAATACCATGATGCCGGGTACAGGTGAAAATATGAAAAAATTTAAAATTTTTGAAAATTCAAAAATGGGCTTGCAGTAGCAGAATAAAATTGGAAATATGAAAAATGGAATACGTTTAAAGGTACGAATGTAATGAATATATTATTAACTTGAACTAAAAATATAAAATTTTCGACCTGAAAAATACCATGATGCCGGGTACAGGTGAAAATATGAAAAAATTTAAAATTTTTGAAAATTCAAAAATGGGCTTGCAGTAGCAGAATAAAATTGGAAATATGAAAAATGGAATACGTTTAAAGGTACGAATGTAATAAATATATTATCAATTGGAACTAAAAATATAAAATTTTCGACGTGAAAAATACCATGATGCCGGGTACAGGTAAAAATATGAAAAAATTTAAAATTTTTGAAAATTCAAAAATGGGCTTGCAGTAGCAGAATAAAATTGGAAATATGAAAAATGAAATACGTTTAAAGGTACGAATGTAATAAATATATTATTAACTTAAAATAAAAATATAAAATTTTCGACCTGAAAAATACCATGATGCCGGGTACAGGTGAAAATGTCAAAAAATGAAAATATTTTTAAAATTCTAAAAATGGGCTTGCAGTAGCAGAATAAAATTGGAAATATGAAAAATGGAATACGTTTAAAGGTACGAATGTAATAAATATATTATCAATTGGAACTAAAAATATAAAATTTTCGACCTGAAAAATACCATGATGCCGGGTACAGGTGAAAATATGAAAAAATTTAAAATTTTTGAAAATTCAAAAATGGGCTTGCAGTAGCAGAATAAAATTGGAAATATGAAAAATGGAATACGTTTAAAGGTACGAATGTAATAAATATATTATCAATTGGAACTAAAAATATAAAATTTTCGACGTGAAAAATACCATGATGCCGGGTACAGGTGAAAATATGAAAAAATTTAAAATTTTTGAAAATTCAAAAATGGGCTTGCAGTAGCAGAATAAAATTGGAAATATGAAAAATGAAATACGTTTAAAGGTACGAATGTAATAAATATATTATTAACTTAAAATAAAAATATAAAATTTTTGACCTGAAAAATACCATGATGCTGGGTACAGGTGAAAATGTCAAAAAATTAAAATATTTTTAAAATTCTAAAAATGGGCTTGCAGTAGCAGAATAAAATTGGAAATATGAAAAATGGAATACGTTTAAAGGTACGAATGTAATAAATATATTATCAATTGGAACTAAAAATATAAAATTTTCGACGTGAAAAATACCATGATGCCGGGTACAGGTGAAAATATGAAAAAATTTAAAATTTTTGAAAATTCAAAAATGGGCTTGCAGTAGCAGAATAAAATTGGAAATATGAAAAATGGAATACGTTTAAAGGTACGAATGTAATGAATATATTATTAACTTGAACTAAAAATATAAAATTTTCGACCTGAAAAATACCCTGATGTATAGTACAGGTGAAAATGTCAAAAAATGAAAATATTTTTAAAATTCTAAAAATGGGCTTGCAGTAGCAGAATAAAATTGGAAATATGAAAAATGGAATACATTTAAAGGTACGAATGTAATAAATATATTATCAATTGGAACTAAAAATATAAAATTTTCAACGTGAAAAATACCATGATGCCGGGTACAGGTGAAAATGTCAAAAAATGAAAATATTTTTAAAATTCTAAAAATGGGCTTGCAGTAGCAGAATAAAATTGGAAATATGAAAAATGGAATACGTTTAAAGGTACGAATGTAATAAATATATTATCAATTGGAACTAAAAATATAAAATTTTCGACCTGAAAAATACCATGATGCCGGGTACAGGTGAAAATATGAAAAAATTTAAAATTTTTGAAAATTCAAAAATGGGCTTGCAGTAGCAGAATAAAATTGGAAATATGAAAAATGAAATACGTTTAAAGGTACGAATGTAATAAATATATTATTAACTTGAACTAAAAATATAAAATTTTCGACCTGAAAAATACCATGATGCCGGGTACAGGTGAAAATATGAAAAAATTTAAAATTTTTGAAAATTCAAAAATGGGCTTGCAGTAGCAGAATAAAATTGGAAATATGAAAAATGAAATACGTTTAAAGGTACGAATGTAATAAATATATTATTAACTTAAAATAAAAATATAAAATTTTTGACCTGAAAAATACCATGATGCCGGGTACAGGTGAAAATGTCAAAAAATTAAAATATTTTTAAAATTCTAAAAATGGGCTTGCAGTAGCAGAATAAAATTGGAAATATGAAAAATGGAATACGTTTAAAGGTACGAATGTAATAAATATATTATCAATTGGAACTAAAAATATAAAATTTTCGACCTGAAAAATACCATGATGCTGGGTACAGGTGAAAATATGAAAAAATTTAAAATTTTTGAAAATTCAAAAATGGGCTTGCAGTAGCAGAATAAAATTGGAAATATGAAAAATGGAATACGTTTAAAGGTACGAATGTAATGAATATATTATTAACTTGAACTAAAAATATAAAATTTTCGACCTGAAAAATACCCTGATGCATAGTACAGGTGAAAATGTCAAAAAATGAAAATATTTTTAAAATTCTAAAAATGGGCTTGCAGTAGCAGAATAAAATTGGAAATATGAAAAATGGAATACGTTTAAAGATACGAATGTAATAAATATATTATCAATTGGAACTAAAAATATTAAATTTTCGACATGAAAAATACCATGATGCCGGGTACAGGTAAAAATATGAAAAAATTTAAAATTTTTGAAAATTCAAAAATGGGCTTGCAGTAGCAGAATAAAATTGGAAATATGAAAAATGAAATACGTTTAAAGGTACGAATGTAATAAATATATTATTAACTTAAAATAAAAATATAAAATTTTCGACCTGAAAAATACCATGATGCCGGGTACAGGTGAAAATGTCAAAAAATGAAAATATTTTTAAAATTCTAAAAATGGGCTTGCAGTAGCAGAATAAAATTGGAAATATGAAAAATGGAATACGTTTAAAGGTACGAATGTAATAAATATATTATCAATTGGAACTAAAAATATAAAATTTTCGACCTGAAAAATACCATGATGCCGGGTACAGGTGAAAATATGAATTTTTGAAAATTCAAAAATGGGCTTGCAGTAGCAGAATAAAATTGGAAATATGAAAAATGGAATACGTTTAAAGGTACGAATGTAATGAATATATTATTAACTTAAACTAAAAATATAAAATTTTTGACCTGAAAAATACCCTGATGTATAGTACAGGTGAAAATGTCAAAAAATGAAAATATTTTTAAAATTCTAAAAATGGGCTTGCAGTAGCAGAATAAAATTGGAAATAGGAAAAATGGAATACGTTTAAAGGTACGAATGTAATAAATATATTATCTATTTGAACTAAAAATATAAAATTTTCGACCTGAAAAATACCATGATGCCGGGTACAGGTGAAAATATGAAAAAATTTAAAATTTTTGAAAATTCAAAAATGGGCTTGCAGTAGCAGAATAAAATTGGAAATATGAAAAATGGAATACGTTTAAAGGTACGAATGTAATAAATATATTATCAATTGGAACTAAAAATATCAAATTTTCGACCTGAAAAATACCATGATCCCGGGTACAGGTGAAAATATGAAAAAATTTAAAATTTTTTAAAATTCTAAAAATGGGCTTGCAGTAGCAGAATAAAATTGGAAATATGAAAAATGGAATACGTTTAAAGGTACGAATGTAATAAATATATTATCAATTGGAACTAAAAATATAAAATTTTCGACGTGAAAAATACCATGATGCCGGGTACAGGTGAAAATATGAAAAAATTTAAAATTTTTGAAAATTCAAAAATGGGCTTGCAGTAGCAGAATAAAATTGGAAATATGAAAAATGGAATACGTTTAAAGGTACGAATGTAATAAATATATTATCAATTGGAACTAAAAATATAAAATTTTCGACGTGAAAAATACCATGATGCCGGGTACAGGTGAAAATATGAAAAAATTTAAAATTTTTGAAAATTCAAAAATGGGCTTGCAGTAGCAGAATAAAATTGGAAATATGAAAAATGGAATACTTTTAAAGGTACGAATGTAATAAATATATTATCAATTGGAACTAAAAATATAAAATTTTCAACGTGAAAAATACCATGATGCCGGGTACAGGTGAAAATATGAAAAAATTTAAAATTTTTGAAAATTCAAAAATGGGCTTGCAGTAGCAGAATAAAATTGGAAATATGAAAAATGAAATACGTTTAAAGGTACGAATGTAATAAATATATTATTAACTTAAAATAAAAATATAAAATTTTTGACCTGAAAAATACCATGATGCCGGGTACAGGTGAAAATGTCAAAAAATTAAAATATTTTTAAAATTCTAAAAATGGGCTTGCAGTAGCAGAATAAAATTGGAAATATGAAAAATGGAATACGTTTAAAGGTACGAATGTAATAAATATACTATGAATTGGAACTAAAAATATAAAATTTTCGACGTGAAAATTACCATGATGCCGGGTACAGGTGAAAATATGAAAAAATTTAAAATTTTTGAAAATTCAAAAATGGGCTTGCAGTAGCAGAATAAAATTAGAAATATGAAAAATGGAATACGTTTAAAGGTACGAATGTAATGAATATATTATTAACTTAAACTAAAAATATAAAATTTTCGACCTGAAAAATACCCTGATGTATAGTATAGGTGAAAATGTCAAAAAATGAAAATATTTTTAAAATTCTAAAAATGGGCTTGCAGTAGCAGAATAAAATTGGAAATATGAAAAATGGAATACGTTTAAAGGTACGAATGTAATAAATATATTATCAATTGGAACTAAAAATATTAAATTTTCGACATGAAAAATACCATGATGCCGGGTACAGGTAAAAATATGAAAAAATTTAAAATTTTTGAAAATTCAAAAATGGGCTTGCAGTAGCAGAATAAAATTGGAAATATGAAAAATGAAATACGTTTAAAGGTACGAATGTAATAAATATATTATTAACTTAAAATAAAAATATAAAATTTTCGACCTGAAAAATACCATGATGCCGGGTACAGGTGAAAATGTCAAAAAATTAAAATATTTTTAAAATTCTAAAAATGGGCTTGCAGTAGCAGAATAAAATTGGAAATATGAAAAATGGAATACGTTTAAAGGTACGAATGTAATAAATATATTATCAATTGGAACTAAAAATATAAAATTTTTGACCTGAAAAATACCATGATCCCGGGTACAGGTGAAAATATGAAAAAATTTAAAATTTTTGAAAATTCAAAAATGGGCTTGCAGTAGCAGAATAAAATTGGAAATATGAAAAATGGAATACGTTTAAAGGTACGAATGTAATAAATATATTATCAATTGGAACTAAAAATATAAAATTTTCGACGTGAAAAATACCATGATGCCGGGTACAGGTGAAAATATGAAAAAATTTAAAATTTTTGAAAATTCAAAAATGGGCTTGCAGTAGCAGAATAAAATTGGAAATATGAAAAATGGAATACGTTTAAAGGTACGAATGTAATAAATATATTATCAATTGGAACTAAAAATATAAAATTTTCGACGTGAAAAATACCATGATGCCGGGTACAGGTGAAAATATGAAAAAATTTAAAATTTTTGAAAATTCTAAAAATGGGCTTGCAGTAGCAGAATAAAATTGGAAATATGAAAAATGGAATACGTTTAAAGGTACGAATGTAATAAATATACTATCAATTGGAACTAAAAATATAAAATTTTCGACGTGAAAAATACCATGATGCCGGGTACAGGTGAAAATATGAAAAAATTTAAAATTTTTGAAAATTCAAAAATGGGCTTGCAGTAGCAGAATAAAATTAGAAATATGAAAAATGGAATACGTTTAAAGGTACGAATGTAATGAATATATTATTAACTTAAATTAAAAATATAAAATTTTCGACCTGAAAAATACCCTGATGTATAGTATAGGTGAAAATGTCAAAAAATGAAAATATTTTTAAAATTCTAAAAATGGGCTTGCAGTAGCAGAATAAAATTGGAAATATGAAAAATGGAATACGTTTAAAGGTACGAATGTAATAAATATATTATCAATTGGAACTAAAAATATTAAATTTTCGACATGAAAAATACCATGATCCCGGGTACAGGTGAAAATATGAAAAAATTTAAAATTTTTGAAAATTCAAAAATGGGCTTGCAGTAGCAGAATAAAATTGGAAATATGAAAAATGGAATACGTTTAAAGGTACGAATGTAATAAATATATTATCAATTGGAACTAAAAATATAAAATTTTCGACCTGAAAAATACCATGATCCCGGGTACAGGTGAAAATATGAAAAAATTTAAAATTTTTGAAAATTCAAAAATGGGCTTGCAGTAGCAGAATAAAATTGGAAATATGAAAAATGGAATACGTTTAAAGGTACGAATGTAATAAATATATTATCAATTGGAACTAAAAATATAAAATTTTCGACGTGAAAAATACCATGATGCCGGGTACAGGTGAAAATATGAAAAAATTTAAAATTTTTGAAAATTCTAAAAATGGGCTTGCAGTAGCAGAATAAAATTGGAAATATGAAAAATGGAATACGTTTAAAGGTACGAATGTATTAAATATATTATTAATATAAACTAAAAATATAAAATTTTCGACGTGAAAAATACCATGATGCCGGGTACAGGTGAAAATATGAAAAAATTTAAAATTTTTGAAAATTCAAAAATGGGCTTGCAGTAGCAGAATAAAATTGGAAATATGAAAAATGGAATACGTTTAAAGGTACGAATGTAATGAATATATTATTAACTTAAACTAAAAATATAAAATTTTCGACGTGAAAAATACCATGATGCCGGGTACAGGTGAAAATGTCAAAAAATTAAAATATTTTTAAAATTCTAAAAATGGGCTTGCAGTAGCAGAATAAAATTGCAAATATGAAAAATGGAATACGTTTAAAGGTACGAATGTAATAAATATATTATCAATTGGAACTAAAAATATAAAATTTTCGACCTGAAAAATACCATGATGCCGGGTACAGGTGAAAATATGAAAAAATTTAAAATTTTTGAAAATTCAAAAATGGGCTTGCAGTAGCAGAATAAAATTGGAAATATGAAAAATGGAATACGATTAAAGGTACGAATGTAATAAATATATTATCAATTGGAACTAAAAATATAAAATTTTCGACGTGAAAAATACCATGATGCCGGGTACAGGTGAAAATATGAAAAAATTTAAAATTTTTGAAAATTCAAAAATGGGCTTGCAGTAGCAGAATAAAATTGGAAATATGAAAAATGGAATACGTTTAAAGGTAGGAATGTAATGAATATATTATTAACTTAAACTAAAAATATAAAATTTTCGACCTGAAAAATACCCTGATGTATAGTACAGGTGAAAATGTCAAAAAATGAAAATATTTTTAAAATTCTAAAAATGGGCTTGCAGTAGCAGAATCAAATTGGAAATAGGAAAAATGGAATACGTTTAAAGGTACGAATGTAATGAATATATTATCTATTTGAACTAAAAATATAAAATTTTCGACGTGAAAAATACCATGATGCCGGGTACAGGTGAAAATATGAAAAAATTTAAAATTTTTGAAAATTCAAAAATGGGCTTGCAGTAGCAGAATAAAATTGGAAATATGAAAAATGGAATACGTTTAAAGGTACGAATGTAATAAATATATTATCAATTGGAACTAAAAATATAAAATTTTCGACCTGAAAAATACCATGATGCCGGGTACAGGTGAAAATATGAAAAAATTTAAAATTTTTGAAAATTCAAAAATGGGCTTGCAGTAGCAGAATAAAATTGGAAATATGAAAAATGGAATACGTTTAAAGGTACGAATGTAATAAATATATTATCAATTGGAACTAAAAATATAAAATTTTCGACGTGAAAAATACCATGATGCCGGGTACAGGTGAAAATATGAAAAAAATTAAAATTTTTGAAAATTCAAAAATGGGCTTGCAGTAGCAGAATAAAATTGGAAATATGAAAAATGAAATACGTTTAAAGGTACGAATGTAATAAATATATTATTAACTTAAAATAAAAATATAAAATTTTTGACCTGAAAAATACCATGATGCCGGGTACAGGTGAAAATGTCAAAAAATTAAAATATTTTTAAAATTCTAAAAATGGGCTTGCAGTAGCAGAATAAAATTGGAAATATGAAAAATGGAATACGTTTAAAGGTACGAATGTAATAAATATATTATCAATTGGAACTAAAAATATAAAATTTTCGACGTGAAAAATACCATGATGCCGGGTACAGGTGAAAATATGAAAAAATTTAAAATTTTTGAAAATTCAAAAATGGGCTTGCAGTAGCAGAATAAAATTGGAAATATGAAAAATGGAATACGTTTAAAGGTACGAATGTAATGAATATATTATTAACTTGAACTAAAAATATAAAATTTTAAATACCATGATGCCGGGTACAGGTGAAAATGTCAAAAAATGAAAATATTTTTAAAATTCTAAAAATGGGCTTGCAGTAGCAGAATAAAATTGGAAATATGAAAAATGGAATACATTTAAAGGTACGAATGTAATAAATATATTATCAATTGGAACTAAAAATATAAAATTTTCAACGTGAAAAATACCATGATGCCGGGTACAGGTGAAAATGTCAAAAAATTAAAATATTTTTAAAATTCTAAAAATGGGCTTGCAGTAGCAGAATAAAATTGGAAATATGAAAAATGGAATACGTTTAAAGGTACGAATGTAATAAATATATTATCAATTGGAACTAAAAATATAAAATTTTCGACCTGAAAAATACCATGATGCCGGGTACAGGTGAAAATATGAAAAAATTTAAAATTTTTGAAAATTCAAAAATGGGCTTGCAGTAGCAGAATAAAATTGGAAATATGAAAAATGAAATACGTTTAAAGGTACGAATGTAATAAATATATTATTAACTTGAACTAAAAATATAAAATTTTCGACCTGAAAAATACCATGATGCCGGGTACAGGTGAAAATATGAAAAAATTTAAAATTTTTGAAAATTCAAAAATGGGCTTGCAGTAGCAGAATAAAATTGGAAATATGAAAAATGAAATACGTTTAAAGGTACGAATGTAATAAATATATTATTAACTTAAAATAAAAATATAAAATTTTTGACCTGAAAAATACCATGATGCCGGGTACAGGTGAAAATGTCAAAAAATTAAAATATTTTTAAAATTCTAAAAATGGGCTTGCAGTAGCAGAATAAAATTGGAAATATGAAAAATGGAATACGTTTAAAGGTACGAATGTAATAAATATATTATCAATTGGAACTAAAAATATAAAATTTTCGACGTGAAAAATACCATGATGCCGGGTACAGGTGAAAATATGAAAAAATTTAAAATTTTTGAAAATTCAAAAATGGGCTTGCAGTAGCAGAATAAAATTGGAAATATGAAAAATGGAATACGTTTAAAGGTACGAATGTAATGAATATATTATTAACTTGAACTAAAAATATAAAATTTTCGACCTGAAAAATACCCTGATGTACAGGTGAAAATGTCAAAAAATGAAAATATTTTTAAAATTCTAAAAATGGGCTTGCAGTAGCAGAATAAAATTGGAAATATGAAAAATGGAATACATTTAAAGGTACGAATGTAATAAATATATTATCAATTGGAACTAAAAATATAAAATTTTCAACGTGAAAAATACCATGATGCCGGGTACAGGTGAAAATATGAAAAAATTTAAAATTTTTGAAAATTCAAAAATGGGCTTGCAGTAGCAGAATAAAATTGGAAATATGAAAAATGGAATACGTTTAAAGGTACGAATGTAATGAATATATTATTAACTTGAACTAAAAATATAAAATTTTCGACCTGAAAAATACCCTGATGTATAGTACAGGTGAAAATGTCAAAAAATGAAAATATTTTTAAAATTCTAAAAATGGGCTTGCAGTAGCAGAATAAAATTGGAAATATGAAAAATGGAATACGTTTAAAGGTACGAATGTAATAAATATATTATCAATTGGAACTAAAAATATAAAATTTTCGACCTGAAAAATACCATGATGCCGGGTACAGGTGAAAATATGAAAAAATTTAAAATTTTTGAAAATTCAAAAATGGGCTTGCAGTAGCAGAATAAAATTGGAAATATGAAAAATGAAATACCTTTAAAGGTACGAATGTAATAAATATATTATTAACTTGAACTAAAAATATAAAATTTTCGACCTGAAAAATACCATGATGCCGGGTACAGGTGAAAATATGAAAAAATTTAAAATTTTTGAAAATTCAAAAATGGGCTTGCAGTAGCAGAATAAAATTGGAAATATGAAAAATGGAATACGTTTAAAGGTACGAATGTAATGAATATATTATTAACTTAAACTAAAAATATAAAATTAACGACCTGAAAAATACCCTGATGCCGGGTACAGGTGAAAATATGGAAAAATTTAAAATTTTTGAAATTTTAAAAAATGGGTTTGCAGTAGCAGAATAAAATTTTGAATATGAAAAATATAATAGGTTTCAACATACCAATGTAATAAATATATTATTAATTTAAACTAAAAATATAAAATTTTCGACGTGAAAAATACCATGATGCCGGGTACAGGTGAAAATATGAAAAAATTTAAAACTTTTGAAAAATTTAAAAATGGGTTTGCAGTAGCAGAATTAAATTTTAAATATGAAAAAAAGAATAGGTTTCAACGTACCAATGTAATAAATATATTATTAATTTAAACTAAAAATATAAAATTTTCGAAGTGAAAAATACCATGATGCCGGGTACAGGTGAAAATATGAAAAAATTTAAAATTTTTGAAAATTTTAAAAATGGGTTAGCAGTAGCAGAATAAAATTTTAAATATGAAAAAAGGATAGGTTTCAACGTACCAATGTAATAAAGATATTATTAATTTAAACTAAAAATATAAAATTTTCGACGAGAAAAATTCCATGATGCCGGGTACAGGTGAAAATCTGAAAAAATTTAAAATTTTTGAAAATTTTAAAAACTGGCTTGCAGTAGCAGAATAAAATTTTAAATATGAAAAATAGAATAGATTTCAACGTACCAATGTAATAAATATATTATTAATTTAAACTAAAAATATAAAATTTTCGACATGAAAAATACCATGATGTACAGGTGAAAATATGAAAAAATTTAAAATTTTTGAAAATTTTAAAAATGGGTTTGCAGTAGCAGAATAAAATTTTAAATATGAAAAGAAGAATAGGTTTCAACGTACCAATGTAATAAATATATTATTAATTTAAACTAAAAATATAAAATTTTCGACGTGAAAAATTCCATGATGTATAGTATATGTTAAAATATAAAAAAAATAAAAATTTTTTAAAATTTTAAAAATTGGCTTGCAGTTGAAGAATAAAATTTTAAATATGAAAAATAGAATCTCCTTTCCCACCATATATAAAAATATGAAATTTGATCCCCTTTTAACCCCGTATATTGTTCCACTAAATTGGCCCCCTTCAAGACCCCTATATTGATGCCGTACATTCACCCTCTTGCTGACCCTTTATATTAGACTAATAAATGACCCCCTTCTTGACCTTTATATTGACCCCCTATATTGACCCCCTTTCTGATCTCATATATTGGCCCACTAAATTTGACCCCTTCTTGACCCCTATTTTGACCCCCTTGCTGACCTTTTATATTTGACCACGAAATTGATCCCCTTTTCTCCTTGTTGAAATTAATTGTGTCAGTTGTGGCCCAGCTTTCTATTCTGTTAAAGTCATTTTGGATTCTGATCCTGCCCTCTGTTATGTTAGCTGCTCCTCCTAAGTTGGGATTGCCTTCAAATGTTGCATCTGGAGCGTCGGATAGGACTCTAAAGCCCATCTTTCTGGTCTCTGGAATACAAACCCACCTTTTCTGTGTCACTGGACGACTATTAGGTCTCTGCAAAATGGACAGATGAGGAATTAGTATTTTTATTCCAGGGTTTACCAAATGATGCTGGAGAGGTACAGAGGAGAAGGAAACCAGAGCAAATTAAATAATAAATAAATAAATAAATAAATAATGGTGTTTCCCAGGAAAAGCCACAGCTGGCTGGAAACCCAAACAAAACTATGCAATATTTTGTCGCAGCTGAGTTTGTGTGTGTGTTGCACCATGTCATTATGTCAATTTCTACCCCGATCTAGAAAATTTGGAAATCCCCAAATTTCCCCTAGCTTTTGTTCTTGGATTCAGAGACAGCTCTTTCTTGGCTGCCAAAAGCTGGCCTCAGAGCCCAAGGGAAGCCGGGTTTATAAATCACCATGTCCTTTGCGTTCCCATTGACAGCTGCTCCCCAGAAAAATATTAATGCCATCAGCAACCGAGCGTGCAAAGTTGGCGCCCTCTCCGTCGGTCCCTTGAGGATGGAAAGGCCATTGGGGTCACAAATATTCCCTATATTGGTCTCCGGCCCGGCGATGAAGGGAGATCTGAACCCTGGCATCTCACCCGAGTCGCGTTTGGATTTGTTGGTTATTTTTAAATCCATGCAAAAAAAACCACAGCTAAGATATACTCAAGAGCCTTTATTACGATTGACAAATCATCAGGCGAGGAAAAAAAGGATGCATTAATAAATACATTAAATAATATATATTTTATATATATATATATATATATAATATAGATGATGCCAACGTCTAGTGTAGCAATAATGCCATTGGGCACCACTTTCAGAGCCCTGTCCAGTTAAAGCAGCGCCAAACTGCATTAACTCTGCAGTGTGGATGCAGCCTAAGAGTCTAAGAAATGTACCCACTGTGGGATTCTGGGCATTGCAGTCCAAAAAAGGACATTTTCCCCAGCTCTGTTCTCCCCTTTGAACACTCAGTCAGGATGACAACCGCAGAAGGGGAATGCAGTCCAGGCCTATTCGTCCCGTAATCCGGCCTCCGTTCCTCCAGCCAAGTGTAATTTCCATTAATAGAGAGCAGGACATTTTTGTCCAAAAATAGACATTGGACTCTTGATAAGAGCCAGCTGGCGGTGGATCTTCGACGCAGTCCGAGCCTGGACTAAAGAGAAGAGCTTCTGCGCCATGTCGGAGCGGCAAGTGCCCTTCACTTTCCTCCGCAGCCCTAGCTGGGACCCTTTCCGGGACTGGTACCGAGGCAGCCGCCTCTTCGACCAGTCCTTTGGGATGCCCATGATCCCCGAGGATTGGTACAAATGGCCAGCTGGAAGCAGTAGTTGGCCCGGCTATATCCGACCTCTGCTCAGCGCAAGTCCCGAGCCGGTAGCGGTCAGTCCCGCCGTCGCCGCCCCTACGGTGGTCAACCCGGCCTACAACCGGGCCCTCAGCCGCCAACTCAGCAGCGGCATCTCCGAAATCCGGCAAACCTCTGAGAGCTGGAAAGTGGCCTTGGACGTCAACCATTTTGCCCCAGAAGAGCTGGTGGTGAAAACCAAAGATGGCGTGGTGGAGATCACCGGTAAGTGTCCTTGCGACGTAGCATCACAGAGCAGAGAGGGACCGAGGGACCCTTGAAGGCCATCCAGCTCAACCCTTAGCCTATTTGTTTATTTATTGTATTTATTGCTTTTTACTGTGGTCGTTTTCATTATCATGTTTTACATATTGTATTATTGTACAGTGTTATACATTTTATCCTTGTGCTCCCGCCTCGAACTGTAGGGAGAGGCGGGAAAATATAAATTATTATTATTATTATTATTATTATTATTATTATTACCTTTCTCCCAAGATGGGATTTAAAGTGGCTTAGACTCTGGTGACCAGAGGGACCCCCGGATCCCTGAAGGTCACCCAGCTCAACCCTTTTGCCTAGTTATTTATTTGTTGCATTTATACACAATATAAATGCGACAAATAAATAAATGGGAGAAAGGTGGGATATAAATGTAATAAATAAATAACGAGGCAAAAGGATTGAGCAGGATGGCCTTCAGGTTTCTCCCAAGCTGGGATTTAAGGTGACCTCAGGACCCCTGAAGGTCATCCAGCTCAACCCTTTTGCCTAGTTATTTATTTACTGCATTTATATCCTACCTTTCTCTCAAGATGGGATTTAAGGTGGCAATCCCCTTTTTCCTTTGGCCAGATGGGTCAAAGGCCACAAAAATAGCCAATGTATGGCTTGCCCGACTCTAGATAAATGCAAAACTGTCTTCGTCATCCTTTCTTTCCTGCAGCTCCTCTTTTGTTGTTGTGTGCCTTCAGGTTCTTAGGCAGCCCTAAGGGGAACCTATCATGGGGCAAGGTTTGCCTTCCTCTAGGGCTGAGAGAGTGTGACTCACCCAAGGTCTCCCAGTGGCCGAGCTGGGAATCAAACCCTGCTCTCCAGAGTCGTAGTCCAAGACTCAAACCACTACGCTTGTTCTCTAGACAAATGCAAAATTGTATTTTTCATCCTTTCCTTTCCGCAGAATTTTGTTGCTGTGTGCCTTTCCGATTTTTGGTAACCCTACGGAGAATGCATCGCAGGGTTTTCTTGGCAAGGTTTGCTCAGAGTGGGTTTGCTTTTGCCTGGGGCTGAGAGTGCGTGACTTGGCCAAGGTCGCCCAGTGGGTTTCCACGGCCGAGCGGGGATTCGAACCCTGATCTCCAGAGTCATAGTCCAACACTCAAACCATTACATTTCCAGATCCTCTAGGATGGGTTTCAAAGGAACAAAGACAGGTGCGGCTCAAGGAGCAAGACAAAGAAGCTCCCTCCTCTTGCACAGACACAAGCAAAAGCATCTTCCTTATTCCACCAGCTGGGTTGCAGCTGCTGCTTTCTTGCATGGCTGAATAAAACCAATGAGATCGATCCGGCCCTGGGTTCGAGTTAACAACCATCCAAAGGATGACAGGGCAGGTGGCGGAGGCCTCCATAATCACAACCCTTTTTGCAGAAGCTTGGAGACACCCATGAATTCTCTCTCTCCATTCCCTTCCTCCTTCCAAAATTATCTCACCCATCCACCCAAAAATAAATGAAGAAGAAAATAAGGAAGAAGGGGAAAGAAAGAAAGAAAGAAAGAAAGAAAGAAAGAAAGAAAGAAAGAAAGAAAAGGGAGGGGAAAAGATCCATTCAAGATGCATCTGCTTCTGTTATCTGCTGCAAGAGTGACAATGATGTTTGAAGGAGAAGAATATGTGCATTTATATTTAGATTAGATTTGTGCCAGAATGTTTGGGTTTTTTAAAATATTAGCTGCCTGGAGTCCCTGTAGTGGGAGGAAGGTGGCTAATAAATAATAATAATAATAATAATAATAATAATAATAATAATAATAATAATAATAATAATAATAATAATAATAATAATAATAGAAGGAGAAGGAAGGGAGGGAGGGAAGGAAGGAAGGAAGGAAGGAAGGAGGCGAAGGAGAAGGAGAAGGAAGGAAGGAAGGAGAAGGAGAAGGAGAAGGAGAAGGAGAAGGAGAAGGAGAAGGAGAAGGAGAAGGAGAAGGAGAAGGAGAAGGAAGGAAGGAAGGAAGGAAGGAAAAGAAGGAGAAGGAGAAGGAGAAGGAGAAGGAGAAGGAAGGAAGGAAGGAAGGAAGGAAGGAAGGAAGGAGAAGGAGAAGGAGAAGGAGAAGGAGAAGGAGAAGGAGAAGGAGAAGGAGAAGGAGAAGGAGAAGGAGAAGGAAGGAAGGAAGGAAGGAAGGAAGGAAGGAAGGAAAAGAAGGAGAAGG
The DNA here is from genome assembly GCA_026167975.1 of Phrynosoma blainvillii. Taxonomy (NCBI): domain Eukaryota; kingdom Metazoa; phylum Chordata; class Lepidosauria; order Squamata; family Phrynosomatidae; genus Phrynosoma; species Phrynosoma blainvillii. Next base: position 1,259,813 of record JANUYF010000014.1, on the reverse strand, counting down.
AGAAGGAGAAGGAGAAGGAAGGAAGGAAGGAAGGAAGGAAGGAAGGAAGGAAGGAAGGAAGGAGAAGGAGAAGGAGAAGATAACAGAAGTGATATGCTTTCATCAGACTAGCTAGCTTGGAGTTTTTTACCCCTCTCTTTCTGAATTTGAGACGCTTTGTCCTTTTCACTCTTCAAGGAATCAGATTTTTTGGCAGGGTTGCATTGTATTTTCTCTCTCATGCGTCATTTCTGGATGCAAAATGCCAGCCCCAATGGCGGCCGCAAAACCTGCCTTCCCTCCGACTCTTGTTCCTTGCTCCAATTCATCATTGTCTGAAATATTAATGAATATATGAAACCCGCGGATTTAATGTGCAGCCGGGTAGCTATGGGAACAAGCAAAGAGGGAGAAAGAAACAGGGTTGGAAAGAACTAGGAACGATGTGGATTTCATGCAAGCTACAACCGAACCGTTGCCAACTGACCAGGAAGATTCATGCCAGAATGTTTTGGTTTTGCAAAATACTAGATTAGTACTCTGATCTAATTTAAAAAAAAAAAAAAAAAAAGCAAACATCCTGGTATGAATCTAATCTGGCCATCTGTTGGGGATGCTTTGATTGTGAGTTCCTGCATGGCAGAATGGGGTTGGACTGGATGGCCCCTTGGGGTCTCTTCCAACTCTAGGATTCTATAAATAAATCTAAATAAATAATCTAGTGTATTTCACACCCGTTGCAGATCATTTTGGCAATGTTCCTCTATTCCGGGTCTTTATTTCTGGACCCGGAAGGAGAAGGAGACAACTAGCTTTCCTACCCAGCCATCAGACCCAGAAGGATGACCTCTTTCCACCAATGACACCCCAAATAATGTGTGGTCCCAAAGTGTGGTCCACACTCCTCGCACACCCGTTAGTGACGCCCCTAGTTTCTGCAAGACTTTTCTGCAAGTTTTCTGCAAAGAAAGACATGCACAACTTCCAAAAGGACATTGGGAAGCAATATGCATTTGAGGGTATGAGTAGGTCCATTGAAAGTTAGAAGATATATATATATATATATATATATATATATATATAACGAGTAAAATGGAGTCAAAAAGTCAGATCAGTGTGATTTTATTTATTTATTTATTTATAGTTTATGCTAAACCTTGGAAATCTAAGGTAATACCTTTCCTTAGAAGAGTGGATATCAAAGGTTAATGACTTTGCGATCGTGGACAGACTATCTATGTACATCGCTGGGAAAAGAACACAACAATACGAAATTAATAATAATTATTATTATTATCATTATCATTATCATTATCATTATTATTTATTTCTATCCCACCCCTCTGCGGACGCAACCGGAACAGCTTACAACATTAAAAGTTCAATAAAAATACAATATAAATCCCATAGTAAATGGGGGAAGGTGGAAAAACTGTGGAATTTTTGATACGAAATAGACAGTAATAATAATAATAATAATAATAATAATAATAATAATAATAATAATAATTTTATATACCGCCCTGTGGCGAGCCAATCTGGGCGGTGTACAACAACAAAATACATACAGCTTAAAACAATATTTTTGATAAGTTTGACATTCTGGAAATATATCTTATCTGAGAATACGCATAAGGATCGCGAAGGAACGTAGTAGGACAGAACTCTGTTGTATTTGTTTTTATGTTGGCGTGTCCGTACGTTAATATTTGGACATGTGTTTGTTACTTTACCTATATGTATTTTTTTTTTGTATTATAATTTAGAAACTTGATTCTATGATTCTTGGTTCTTGGATTCTATGATCGAAAACACCGCCTCAATTAAGACACACACATCCGTACAAAAGAATAAACAAGAGGTGTGCATATTAAAATAATCTGCATTAATATATATATATATATATATATCCTCATTTTAAAATTTACCCAAAGTTTAGAGAGCCCATGGGATTCTTCTGAAAAAATTGGCATGTTTTGCTAGAATTGTTCCAAACCACTCCATTGTACCAACTTGAGTTTTCTTTTTCCGCTCTCTTCCAGGCAAACATGAAGAAAGGCAAGATGAGCATGGATTTATTTCCAGATGTTTCACCAGAAAATACACGTAAGTAGCTGGATCGATTGAAACAGAGGAACTTCTGCCCTACGTTGTCTTGAAACTCCGGAGAACCTTGCCCTAAAATCCATTGGCTAGCCCTGACCCATTGGAGAAATGGGATTTACCTCAGCAAAGCCCTAAACAGCATAGCCCAGGGTGCAGAATGCTGGGATTTGTAGTCCAACAACATCTGAAAAGCCAGGTTTTTTTCTCTCACTCCCAGCCTTGGTCTAAGGGGGTGTGAATTTTATATGATGCAATTTTTTATTATTATTATGTATTATTATTATTATTATTATTATTATGTAATTTTATATTTTATTAACATGTATTATTCAAACATATCTATCAAATTGACATATTAATTTCTTTTCCCAATAATTATATGCAAATATTTACAATTGACTTCCAAAGTATCTCCGGTTTGTACTCAACTTTCCTTCAATGTCCACTCATTGTCTTCATATACAAGCAATTTTAAATATTAAATCCACTGTGTCTTCTAACATGAGCTTTAACCATCTTGATCTCTTATAGTCATTATTAGTGGATGTTTCCTGTTGATATTCACCTCCCATTATTGGGTCATTTAATAATTTACACTTTCCCGTCAATTTATATCTCTACTCAATTAAGTTTTCTCTTTTAAAGTATTGCAGTATCGGGATCCAGTCTTGTTCAACAATTTTTTTATCATTTGTAAGCCGCCTCGATTGGTTTCAGAGGGGCGGAGTATTAAATAAAATTTATTAAATTATTATTATTATTATTATTATTATTATTAGTCCAAGAAATCAACCCTACTCTTGGGTCAACACTAGTTGGGACTATAGCCATCGGATTGGGGTCTCTGTTTCGGATGGCCTCCCTCCGTTGGCTAGCGTTGACTCAAGTGGCAAGTGCTAAGTCAACATTTCTGCAAGCCTAGGGTGACCAGGCGTCCTCCATTTCCAGGACACGTCCTACCTTCCTACCTTCTTGTCCAGGAGGAATTCCAAAAACGTCCTCCACTTTGAGCATCCACTTATTCTTAACAGGAGTGTTTGGGTCGGTTATGTCCTTCCCTTTTCTTGAAGGTCTGACATTGACAGCTTCAGCTAAAAGCGGGGTATAAATAAAGTATTATTATTATTATTATTATTATTATTATGCCTCGTCCTCCTTCACGGTTAGGACATCTGGTCACCCTGGGTGACCCCCATTGATTCCATGGGTCTCCTCTAACTGGAATTAAACCTATTGGGATGGAAAGGCACATCTCTTAGTGGTCTACCGGATGAAGAAGGCTGACATGGTGCCCCTCTTCTTTCCTTGTCCAGGCTGCCCCCTGGCATTGACCCGGCCGCCGTCCATTCGTCCCTTTCCCCAGATGGCACACTGACCGTGGAAGCCCCATTGCCCAAACCGGCCATCCAGTCCGCCGAAATCAAGATCCCCGTCAAATTCGAGGCCCATGCCCAGATCACGCCGTCCGACGCCAAGAAGCCGGAGGAAGGAGCCAAGAAATAATCCAAATCCATGCCACACAGAACGAGGGCATTGCAAAATACCATATATCTCCCTCCATATATAAATATAAATACCATATATCTCCCTTCTTCTTCTTCTTCTTCTACTTTTTTTTTTTTTTTTTTGGTAAAGATATCTCTGCATTGATTTTGACAAATAAATTTGCATATGATTTCAATGTTGATTTGCTGGCAGATTTCACACTTTGTGTTTCTCCTCTATGGCCTTTGGAGACTCTGATCCCAAAGAGATTCGTCACCATCCTTGTTTGGTTTGGTTTAATAATCTTTGGTATCCTAAAAGCACTACATCTTGGAAGCTAAGAAGGGTCAGCCTTGGTTAGTATTTGGATGGGAGGTGTTGTATTTCAGAGCTTGTTTCTGCAAAAAAGGCAGGCATTTGCAACCCAGCGCCTCACCAAGAAAGCTCCATGAATAGGGTCGCTATAATCGAACCTTGGTCTCCAGAGTCATAGTCCAACACTTAAAAATTATGCCGTACCGGGATATGGCAGAGTTCAAATCCCACCCAACCCTGGCAACCCATTGGGTGACTTTGGGCAAGTCACACTCTCTCAGCCTCAGAGAAAGGCAATGCAACCTTCTTCTGAACAAATCGTGCCAAGAAAACCCCTTGATAGGGTCACCTTAGGCTCACCAGCGCATGGCGTTATGGTTTGAGTATTGGACTATGACTCTGGAGACCAGGGTTCAATTCCCAGCTCAGCCATGAAACCCACTGGGAAAGCCTGGGCAAGTCACACTCTCTCAGCCTCAGGAGAAGGCTAGGGCAAACCTCCTCCGAACAAACCTCACTAAGAAAACTCCAGAGTCATAATCCAACACTCAAACCACGACGCCGTGCGCCGGCAAGCCTAAGGTGATTTTCTTGGCACGATTTGTTCCGAGGAAAGGCTGCGTCGCCTTCCTCTGAGGCTGAGAGAGTGTGACTTCTCCGAGGTCACCCTATGGGTCATCAGGGTTCGGCGATGACTCCGAGGCACACAGCCGACAAAAACAAAAACTCGCAATAAGTCAGGAATGGTGCGAAAATGCACAACAGCAGCATCACCATGAAATTTGCAAACTGAAAAAGGCAGGGCCTGAATTTTGCAGAAATTGCAAAGCTAGAGATGTTGGGACCGGTGGGTTGCAACCGTGACCCAAGAATATGGCAGGACTAGAGCAACGCAACCCGGCTTTGACCCAGCTGCATGGTTACATAAAGTGTGTGCATGTGTGAGCGTGCAAGATGGACAATATGTATGGGAGCACCTTCTGTGCAAGGAGTGCTGCTGGCCTTCCCCATCTCCTCATTGAGGCTCCTAGTCCAGCCTTAGCAACAGACTAGTGATTTGGCAGCCGGCGGCCTGCGTGCTCTCGCTCATTGGCTGCAAAGGCTATGCGCCGATTGGGCAAAAGAAGTGTGTCTGTGTGTGCAATTGCGTCAAGCCTTGCAACGACGGGGGTGGCAGATTGCAGGAAGGGGGGGAAGGAGGAAAGAGCATGCTGCTGCAGTCCCCCCCCACACAATGCAGGCTGGCAAGCAGAGGAAGGTCAGGATCCCCTTCCAAAGGGGTTGCAAGCCTAGCATCCAAGAGATGGAAGAGACACCCCCCAAGGGTCATCCAGTCCAACCCCCTTCTTCTGCCATGAAGGAATGCATAGGATCCTAGAGTTGGAAGGGATCCCAAGGGCCATCCAGTCCAACCCCATTCTGCCATGAAGGAATACATAGGATCCTAGAGTTGGAAGGGATCCCAAAGGCCATCCAGTCCAACCCCATTCTGCCATGAAGGAATAGATAGGATCCTAGAGTTGGAAGAGAGCCCAAGGGCCATCCAGTCCAACCCCATTCTGCCATGAAGGAATAGATAGGATCCTAGAGTTGGAAGGGACCCCAAGGGCCATCCAGTCCAACCCCATTCTGCCATGAAGGAATAGATAGGATCCTAGAGATGGAAGAGACCCCCAAGGGCCATTCAGTCCAACCCCATTCTGCCATGAATTGAATATATAGGATCCTAGAGTTGGAAGAGACCCCAAGGGCCATCCAGTCCAACCCCATTCTGCCATGCAGGAATACATAGAGTCCTAGAGTTGGAAGAGACCCCAAGGGCCATCCAGTCCAACCCCATTCTGCCATGCAGGAATACATAGAGTCCTAGAGTTGGAAGAGACCCCAAGGGCCATCCAGTCCAACCCCATTATGCCATGCAGGAACTCTCAATCAAAGCATCCCTGACAGATGTCCATCCAGCCTCTGTTTAAAAACCTCCAAAGAAGGAGACTCCACCACTCTCCTAGCATCTTCCAGTGTTGAACAGCTCTTACTATGAGGAAGTTCCTCCTAATATTGATCTGGAATCTCTTTTCCTGTAGCTTGAATCTATTGTCCTGTGTCCTATTCTCTGGAGCAGCAGAAAACAAGCTTGCTCCATCCTCAATATTTAAATCTATCTATCTATCATATCACCTCTTAACTTTCTCATCTCCAGGCTAAGCCTACCCACAAATTCCCTGAGTCTCTCCTCATAGGGCTTTATGGTTTCCTGGCCCTTGACCATTTTGGTCACCCTCCTCTGGACACTCTCCATCTTCTCAACATCCATTTTGAATTGAATTTTGAATTGTGGTGCCCAGAACTGGACACAATATTATTCCAGATGAGGCTTGACCAAAGCAGAAGAGAGTGTCACTATTACACGCGCTTGCACAAAATGGTGCACGCCATGGCCGATGGTGTAAGGAGGAGACCTCCTTGCAAGGCGGGAAGCCGAAACAAGGGGACAGAGCAACTGGGACATCGAGTCCTGTTGTGTCATAATACACAAACGCTGTATGGGGTGTAGCCACACTGGGGGATTAAACCAGTTGGACACTACTTTAGCCGCCGCCACTATAGGAACCCCGGGATTTGTAGTTTGGTGAAGTTATTCCACCTGGTCTGTCAAAGAGCTCCGGTCTCTCGCCAAACTACAAATCTCAGGATTCTCTAGAGATTTAAACTATTGGAGTCGTGGCAGTTAAAGTGGCGTCGAACTGCTTTAATTCTGCAGTGTCCCTGTTTTTAGGGTTTGAAGCACTGGGGATACTCCTTTGACCTATTTGTAGCAGGAGGGGAAATGGCTTTTTCCATGATTCCTTGCAGAATCACTGGGATATCCTTAAATGTAAAGGCTCGAACAAGCACAACATGTATAATAATAATAATAATAATAACAACAACAACAATAATAATTTGTATACCGCCCTGTGGCGAACCAATCCGGGCGGTTGACAACAGTAAATATAACAAGATTAAAATATGTATGTACATGGATATATATCCTCCATGTGTTCGGTGTAACTTACCTACAAGTAAGTGTTCATAGGAGAGATTGCAAGCAGCCTTTCTTACTCCTAAGAGAGAAGTTTTAACAAGAATCACTGCCATAATATTTCTAAGCACTTGCTCATTTGGTACAATGCTGTTGCTGTTGTTGTTGTTGTGTGCCTTCAGGTTGTTTCCAATTTACGGGCACCCTCCGACAAACCTATAATGAGATATGTGTGTGTGTATAAATAGCAAAAGGAGATACTATATATATATATATATATATATATATATATATATATATATATATATATTGTATATACAATATATATATATACACAATATATATATATATATATATATATATATATATATATATATATATATTGTGTATGTATATATGTATATATATATATATATATATTGCAAAAGGAGATGTGTGTGTGTATATACTGTGTATATCATATGTGTGTGTACTGCAAAAGGAGATAGATATGTGTATATAAATAGCAAAAGGAAATACTGTATATATATCATGTGTGTGTATATATATATATATATATATTGCAAAAGGAGATATGTGTGTGTATAGATGTATTGCAAAAGGAGATACATATATGTTTGTGTGTATAAATAGTAAAATGAGCTACTGTATATATCTTGTGTGTGTGTGTATATATATATATATATATATATATATGAAAAGGGGATATATATATATATATATATACACACACAAACTACTTATATTGCAAAAGAAGATACTGTATATATATATATATATATACTTTTGCAATACACACTGTCTATATATAGACAGACAGACAGTCATCCTGGAAGGACAAGGCAGCAGCAAAGACACAGAGCATGTTTTCTCTTATTTATTTGTTAAATGATGGCATGATATTGTCATGCTATTTGCTGTCATTCTCCTCTCAGTTTCCTTGGAAGGACAGAGCTGTGGATAAGAGGTGCCACATAACATTTCCCATCCATCTCTGGTCTGTGCACCTGCCTTCAAGGGTGACCCCATGAATTTTGTAGGGCTTTGCTTCCTTGGAGGCTGGTTGGGCATCTTTGCCTTTGCTTAGGCACTCTGTACATGCTCAGAGGAGCCCTTGGAAGGAGAAGAGGGTGAGGCCACAAAAGAGGGGCAGAAGGGGAAATGAGAGAAGTAAGAGAAATTAACTAATTAATCCAAAGAGTTTAATTAAGATTTTATTGATAGGGAGGAGGGAATCTTCTGTGCAAAAAAAGGAGAGATGGATTGGGGGCTGCAATGCCGACATCGTCCTGAAGGTGGCAGCCGAGACGAGGAATGCAGGCTGGAAGAGGACGCACTGCGCCTGCGCGGGGTTTCTGCATTGCAGGGAGGTTATTTATTAATATTATTGGAAAGGGACCAAGTGGGCTCCCTGGGGGCCTGAAACTCAAGGCATCATATTTGGGGGCTTGCATTCTCTTCCTCTGCAGCATTTGATGCCTTTCCTTCACCCCTATTTTAATTTAAAACAAAAACTGAGGGGCATCTGCACTGATTCCCTTTCAAAGCAATCCATAGTTGAAACCATGGGGTGCATCTGCACTGTTGCAATAATGCACTTTGGCACCATTTTTAACCTCCATGGCTCAGTGCAATGCAATGCTGGGATCTGTAGTTCGGTGTGGCAGAGAGAGAAGGCGAAAGGCCTTGCAGAACTACAAATCCCAGGAGTCCATAGCATTTGAGCCGTGGCAGTTCAAGTGGTGTCAAGCTGCATTCGTTTAATGACCTCGGGGGGGAAAGTCACCCTCTCTTGGGCCTCAGAGGAAGACAACGATAAAGCTGTCGTGGGGTTTTCATGGCCTGATTTGTTCAGAGGTGGTTTTTGCCTTTGCCTTCCCCTGAGGCTGAGAGAGTGTGACTTGTGCAAGGTCAACCAATGGGTTTCCATAGCCGAGCTGAGACTCGAACCAACACTCAAACCACTATGCCATGCTGGCTCTCATAAACCCCATAACAGCAGCTAAATCACCCATGAGAGGTGGCCATCCATCCATCCTGACACAATGGAGCAATGGATGCAACCTACAGGAGAAGAGATTCCAGCTCAACATTAGGAGGAACTTCCCGACAGTAAGAGCTGTTCGACAGTGGAAGACTCTCCCTTGGAGTTAGTGGTGTCTCCTTCTTTGGTGGTTTTTAAATACAAGCATTTGTCGGGGATGCTTCGATTGTGAGTTCCTGCATGGCAGGGGGGTTGGACTAGATGGCCTTTGAGGTCCCTTCCAACTCTCTGATTCTTTCCCCAGCTCCAGTGAGTCAAGGCACGCTTGTAGGATTGCCGTTTTCACAGACAACCCCCCCCCCTTTTGTCCCCAAAGGGACGTGAGTCACCCTTACTGTACAGACCCAGCCCCATTGCCAGGGTGGGGCTGCCGTTAGCATTGATCACTGCCATCCATTCACGAACTTGAGTCAACAGTGTCGGATTTAGACCCAACAGGTCTTTGGGGCTGGCTCCGTTTCTTGGGGAGAGGAAAAGGCCAGTGAGTCAGGCTTCCCGAGTCACGTGGGGATGGACACACTCCCACAGATGTACATGGACCAACATTGATCGCATAGAGCAAACACTCCTGCAAGAGACCAAAGTGTGTGTTTTCAATTTATTTTTGCATGGCGGAAGGTCTGGAAACCATGAGGAGTGACTTAGGGAGCTTCGGATATTCATCCTGAAGAAGACAAGGTTAAGAGGAGATACGACAGCCAGGTTTAAATATTCGAAGGGGTGTCACATTGAGGATGGAGCAAGCTTGATTTCTGCTGCTCCAGAGAAGAGGACACAATGGAGCAATGGATTCAAACTACAGGAAAAGCGATTCCACCTCAACATTAGGAAGAACTTACTGAGGGTAAGAGAAGTGGTGGAGTCTCCTTCCTTGGAGATTTTAAAGCCTCTGGTCAGGAGGGCTTGGATTGTGTCCAGGCAGGGGTTGCATGACCCCTTGAGGATCTCTCCAAACTCTATGAAGGGCCACCATAACTCGGGAGCAACTTCAAGGCACACAACACCCACACTGGGCCACTGACACTTACCTGTCTCTCTCTCTCACATTGTCAGACATTTACCTGTAGGTTTTCCTTCTGCAGTGACAAACACCTGCTTGCATTTGTTCCTTGCAAAGCAAGATGTCCTTCCATGCAATGGCGTCACTAGAGCTGGTGTAAGGCCAGGCTCGAAGCCGCCAGGCCAAGGGTCCCTCGAGAGTCGATTGGGACTCAATGGAAGAGAAAGACTTGGGTGTACTTGCCGCCAACGGCTGGTGGGCCGGGGTACCCAAAAAGATCTCCGTGTCACGGCGTTTTCCAGTCTACCTGCCTTGCTTGCAAGTCCTGACGGGGTCAAGGCACCATTCAGCGACAGGAGTTGTGCCAACAATGTCCTGACTACTTCTGGGAGTCGTAGTCTACCCACAGAGAGGTGCGCTCCACACTGGAAGGCACACACCTGTCTCTTGAGGTGTTACCCACAGCCCCTAGAAATGCCGCTGTATCCATATTTTCCCCTTTTAGTAATAAACACCTACCAGGCGATTTCTCTTGCACTGGGGTTGACACTTGGGTGTATTTTCCCACTGTAGAGATAGGTGCCTGATGGTATGTTTTCCTGGCAGTGCCACGGACGCCTGTGAAGGGTTTGTAATTTTTACACACACACACACACACCCTTGCAGTGTTACTCATATCTGTCTGCATTTTTTACTCTTTTCTCATCTGACCGCATTTTTCTTGGCAATGCCACCCACAATTGCCCATGTTCCCCTGTTGCAGAGCCAGACAACCTACCCCTATTTTTCTTTATAGGGACAAGAAACCTACCCATATTCTTCTCCCTCGCAATGCTCTATTTTATTTTCTTGGGAGTGGCACAAATGTGGCTTTGGAGTCAAAACACGAAAACCAGGCCAATGTGTTTATACTGGGGGCTACAGAAGGGGCACCCTAGGGCTGCATCTAAACCCTGGGCTACACTATGCCCACACCAATTTCAAAAGATGCCAGGAAATGGGGCTGGAAAGTCTAAATGGAAGTGGCTTTACACTGTGTGTAAAATGGATTAAATTCCAGTGACTGACTGGCTAAATGTCTCCGTCCAACAAACCAGACTCCGACCAGCTACCTTTTAAAACAAAACTTACCCCCGCCTCCAATTTTTAGGGACTTCTGGTCTCTTTGTGGTTTATTTTGCCACCTTTAAAAGAGGGGGGCATTGGCAGAGCTCTGAACGACAAGAAACCAGCCCTTAGGACTCCTCCGTTCCCGTGGGAAGGAGATGCAACGGCCACTAAATCTGACCCACTGCCTGAAGCAAGAATAAGCAAGCACAACCTATTTGTGTCAAGTTACACAGCGTATTAAGAGTATGGCCTCCATCTCCTTATCCTCCCTTCCTCACTGAACAGCCCACGTTGCTTTCAGCTAAGGACAGGGATTTTTAGCACAGTTTCAAAGGAGAGACGGAAGAATCAGCAACCAACTGAAGGGTTTGCCTCTTGCAGCCCAGACAGAGAAGCTCCCCATGGATAATTTCCAAGGACTTGTTTTTCAATTCCATTGAAAAGCGTGTGGAAAAGGCAACCACAAAGTGTAGGTCCAACGTTCTGCTCTGTGGTGGCCCCATCTTTGAGGTGAAACCTTCCTCTCATAGCCGAGCCACCGGGCGATGAGCACGAATACTGTCTTTTGGGAATATAACCTTCCCAAAAGCCTTACCTCAAGTTGGGGAAAGACCTCGATACCACTTGTCAGGGAAACTTTTTAAGTACAGACTGTCCTCAAGTTGGATTCCAAGCATCATCACCATCACCGCCACCTGCCTAAAAGGAAAGAGTTTTAGTTACCGTGTCCAAGGAACCTACAACCATCCCTTGGGCAAAGACTGGGCTTTAGTGGGCACCACACATCTCTGGCCTGGGAGCCCCTAGCATCCCAAAGACCTTCTGGTCCCAGCGCCCATCGCTACCAAGAATAAAAAGCAGACTCTGAACACAAGACCATCGTGAAGTAGCACTGACATCAGATCTGTAAGTTTATTTGCTTCAATGTACGACGGCTACATAATGACTCACATTCATGATATTCCATCACTGAGGAAAACTGCTAAGAATGGTCCGTGTGTGAAATAATTCCTTACAGAAACACGGAGTTGGAAAAATCATAATTAATAATCATAATCATAATCACTGATTAGACCTTTAAAAGAGTTCACTGCATAACATGACAGAAAAGCACAAACAAAGGCTCATTCAAAGAACATAGTCATTTTTCTCCTACACTGTAATAGTTATAATTTCACCATGACGAACACCAGACATTAAGATTAAGCTAACACTGGTGTTTTCTTTTGCTTTCCTTTTTTTATTATTTTTAAAAAAAGAATGAAATCATATATAATTGCATGTCACTATAGCAACATCCAGAACAGATCAGTTTTTTTTTTGTTTTGTTTTGTTTTGTTACGTTCACTATTTGGTAGAGCAAACTTTTTAAACCCTGCCCCCCCCCCAAAAAAAGGAGAAGAAGAAAAAAATAAATTAAAAAAAAACTTTTAAAAAAATTGTTGAAGACTATTGTCATAGGAATACATAACACCTACAGTATAAGTTAATAAATTTCAAGCTACTTTATAGAAATACAACACCAGCATGCACAATATTGTATCAATAGAATAATGGAGCAGTTATTCATTTCACTGGAGAGACAGTTATCATAGGCAAGTGCATTTCTTTAACGAAAAAAAGAAGAAGATTGGAACCATTCAAGCTGCTCACAAGTCCCCAAAATCCCCCCCCTCCAAATTTAGCCCTCTTGTGCGATCTTTTCCCCCTGCATAAAGTTTGCCTAAAGCAGCCAGAGCTAAAAGCTAGGGGAAAATATATCTATATATATATATATATAATGTATGTATATATATCAAGGAAGGGTTTTGTAATTCCAGTAAAATCACTTCCAAATCAAAGCCAGGGACACGCACTGCTCACACAACATGACTGCAAAGTAAAGAGAAGCGGAAAGACGTCCCTCCAGTCCACAACATTTCCTAGAGGTTTTCGGTCAGTTACCCCAAAGTCCTTAAGCCTCTCCTCCTCATTCATCCTCATTTAGAGCCAACAGGAGACAAGTACCAGAGTATATTGGCGTGGCACTTCTTTACCAAAGGGCAGCCCAGAATGGAAAAGTCACTGAATGCAAACTGTCACGCTGCAACCAAGTACAATTAAATCGTGTGTGTGTGTTTGTGTGTGTGTGTTTTTAAAAAATAGCATCTGCATTGACACCGTGTGACTAGCATTTTGCCACTACCAACCCATTAAAAACAAGAAAAAAAACCTTTTGTGACAATCTTTGCGACTGGCAGATCACTAAAGAAGCTCACCCCGTTGCCCAGGTTCACTGTGATCGAACGTGACAAAGACACTGAAGACCACCACCGTGTCGGACAAAGATGTTCTACTCCCACAGAGGATATAACAAATGGTGCCTGTACAACGAGAGAGCCATTAAAGCCTGGTTTCCTTCTTCCGGGGAAGGAAAGCTACACGGCAAAACGTAATTTAAGGAAGAAAACAGCAACGAATTTCCAAGAATCATGATTTCTTCCTCCCCCCCCCCCCTCCTTCAAAGGTGATGCATGAGCTAGAAAATTTACCTGATTCGCTATAATGATTCCTAGCAAGCAAGCAAGAGTCATTCGGAGATTCTATTTTAAATGCTCAAGTTCTGGAGCGCCTAAGGTTTTTGTTCTATGTTTTTGGAAAGGCCATTGGCAACAAGCTCTCGCCTGCAGGGACTTATTACCGACCCAGACTTGTACCACAGGCTTACAAATGATCAAAAACTTGCTGAGGAAGGGACCATAACACTTCTACCACCCACCCACCAACCCTTTTTAAGGGGGAAATCAGAACAATCTTGGAGAATACAAAGTATTCCTGGAGAAGACAAAGTACGGGGCATACAGATCTGAAATGGCATTAATCAAGTGGCATTGTGTTGGGGTTTTTTTTACAGGTTCTCCCTTTACTCAGTTTTAAATTTTGAATCTTTTCTCTCCCCCCCCCCCCTTGATTCTTGGATTCTTTATAAAGCTGCTTGCCAAGCACCCATGAAAATGGCTAAGAATCAGAACAAGATGGAGGCTCCTCAGGCATCTGGGAAATTAAACAGGGCAAGGTAAGCTCACCCCCAGATGTGGGCCAAAGGAGGATGGCAAGCCGAAAAAAGAAGAAGCAACACAACTATACACTCAATGGCTTGATGTCAAATATGGCTGTCATGTAGAAATACTGTAAACTGTGGTCGAGTGTTAATACTGCAAGCTATCTTAAGTATCTTGACAAGAAAGCACAGAAGCTTGAGTCAAGAGCTTCCTTTTCTTTTAAAATTAGGCTATAGTAAGTAAGGGGTATTCCAAAATTTAGAGGAGACACACAAGTGAAACTGAAGATGTGTGTGACATTTTAACTAGTGGGGAGGGGTGGAGATTAAAAAGATGGATGGAAACCTTACTGGAACCACAGAACTGCTTCTCTAACAAAAAGGAAAGACGACAAACCAAACAAACGATGGAAAGAAAAAGAAAAAAGAAAAGAGGGCCATTCCATTCAAGTTAGTCATCCTCAACTTCATGTATGCCTAGCGATTAAGATAACTTAAAGACAGCTCCCCTTGTATTAATTGTCTACAGAACAGTCCATATGCCACTGTGAGGCTGCCATTCCGTTAACATAGCCAGCCAGCCTGACTTTCCACTAGTGGTGTTTTGGCAAAAGTGTCAAAGAGGCAACCAAAGACAGGTTGTGGGGAGCCTCCTGGGAAGGTCACCCCTCCTTTTCCCCTCCCCCACCCCTGACCCCCTCCCCCCCAACTGGTGGGAAAAAAAATAAAGACTGCAGTAGTAGCATCGGCGTGCGGCTGCCAGTCCGTCTGAGGGGTCTAGTTGTTGCCTTCGCCGGCATCGTCATCTTGCTGGTCGCTTGTCCAGAGCGTTAGGTTATCGCGGAGAAGCTGCATGATGAGGGTTGAGTCCTTGTAGGAGTCCTCGTTGAGGGTGTCCAGCTCAGCAATGGCATCGTCGAACGCCGTCTTGGCCAGGTGGCACGCCTGCTCCGGGGCGTTCTGGATCTCGTAGTAGAAAACAGAGTAGTTAAGCGCCAGGCCGAGCCGGATGGGGTGAGTGGGCTGCATGTGTTCCTTGCTGATCTCGTGGGCTTCGCTGTAGGCCTTCTCGGAGGATTCCACCACCGTCGCTCTCTTCTCCCCTGTGGCCACCTCGGCCAGGTAGCGGTAATAGTCCCCTTTCATCTTCAGGTAGAAGACTTTGCTCTCATACTGGGTCTCGCTGCAGTTCTTGATCAGGTAGTTGTCAAGGAGGCTGAGCACATCCTGGCACACCGCTTCCAACTCCTTCTCAATCTTCTCGCGGTAAGCCCGCACCATCTCAATCTTCTTCTCGTTGCCATCGGCAGAGGTCTTCTGCTCAATGCTGCTAATTACTCGCCAAGAGGAGCGCCGGGCCCCAACTACGTTCTTGTAGGCAACGGACAACAGGTTCCGTTCTTCGTTGGAGAGTGGCTCATTCAGTTCCGTCACCTGCATGAGAGGGAAAAGGATGACACAAAAAGCCTGGTTAGATCTTCTGTTTCTCACTTGGATCCTGGCCACTTCTCTATGCAACACAACTCTGCAAAAGATCACTTGCCAGCGACTCCTAGCAGATGACATATTAAGGTGATGCCACGGACAAAATTACTATCTGAATGGGGAAGAATGGGAGGGCAGAGGAAGAAGGCGCGGAGTAAAAACACAGCCAATCAAAATGGTTTTCATGCAATCTGGGGAGTCCTTATAGGCTAAGAGGAGATACAGAAATACTTTAAATAAAGAAACAATATGCTGAATATTGATATATAAGAGGCAGATTTTTTTAAAATTAGACTTTAGTGTTGGTCACAGATCACAATATTGATTTGTAAAAAATATATAAAAAAGTAGACCTTTTCCTCCAAATGATGCAAGATCATATTTTATGCCAGAATGTAGCCTCTGACTTAGGGCTGGAGAAAAGGCACTGCTACAAAGATACCCCTCCCTCAGCCCCATTAAGTACGCAAAGATAACAACAGAAAGTATAAGGACCCAAGGCAGAAAGAAGTGAAATAGGAATATCTAGATTGACAGATCTATGAACTGCACAACCTAATAATGCTGCTTTGAGGGTAACTCCCAGAAGGATATCAAGAGCCCAGAACTAAAGATGAACCCAGATCTAAAAGAAGGCAGCTGGAAGTCAAAACCACAAAGTAAGTATGGCAAGAAGATACAGGAAGGAAGGAAGCCAGCCAAGTAGAAAAGGGCAGAGATGGACACACAGGCTAAAAGAGATATATGAGTGTGCTCCACAGAGAGGACAAAAGGAGAGATACAAGAGACTGGAAACCAGTGGTAAAAGCCTTCTTTACATTCTCAGCCCCACACAGTCACTAGAACAGGACAAATAACCTAGTGCCCCTCCAGATGTTTTGGACTACAATCCCTCTAACCCCTAGTTGCGCTGTCCGGTGCTTATATGGGTTGTAGTCCAAATGCATCAGAAAGCCCTCCAAAAATGCCTACACTGCCCAACAGTTGGGCAACTGTAATCTTTCCAGGACCAATCCGGCATCAGATCCCGGTTGCCCTGAAATTCAGCATGGACAACAGGCTTGAGCTTGGCAGTCTAAACAAGCCTATCACAGTCCTACCCAATGCTCCTGCTGCTGTTAAAGAGGTACAAATATAGCTCCACGCCTAGCCATACATGGACTCAGGGGCCATCAAAATCAAACAAGGCATTCTTCATTAATACAAAGCAAGCCCGGGTGTGTGTGTGTGTGTTCTTATCCTTGCAGAAATCGACAGACCACAAGCTCTCTGGGCATCTGAGGAAGCTGACATCTTCCATCCCACTCACCAATGTTGGGTTGCTCTCAGAAGAAGCATCCTGCAGGCGATGGGAAGCACAGAGAGGCCTCGGCATCACAAATTCAGGGTTGCCTGGACTTCCTTCTCCTCTTATCTCTAATGAGAGACAGACATCAGTGGAGGTAGGAAGGCTGCAGCCCCCAGCAACAGCACCAGGAGAGGATCTCAGCCATGACCAAGCAATGGAGATCGTATTTAAGAATGTCATTCTCCCCCTCCAGTAACTTTACACATAGCACACTTCTCTATTTTGGGCCACGCAGCAATTAAATCTTTTGATCATTTGTTTCAGACAGTGCTGTGGGAAATTATTTAGGGTTTGCTGGGCTCGTTTTAATTGGGCGGCCTTAGCCATGCTTCAAGGAGACCCTGTCCCTTGACAATTATCTTGAGATATGGTCTCTGCAGAAGAGAAACAACATTTAGTGTCCTCCTCACTTAAAAAAATCAGGGAGAGGGTGGGGAATGTGCATTTTGGCTGGGCAAATGTTGGCTATGACATCCTCCTTCCCACTTTTAATCTGTTGAAATTGTTTTTACTGTTTGGTATCATTTCAACTGCTTCAACTGATTTTGTTGCACACCATAGAAATATTTTAATAAATAGACAAAATAATATGCAGTGGGCCCTCCACATTCGCTGGAGTTAGGGGTGCAGGGCCCCCATGAAAAGTGGAAAAATCACAAATAAAAAACCACTATTTTTTAAACCGAGAACACTTCTCTAGGAATCTTTAGGTCCACCAGCACAACTCTGTGGTCAACATTGATCAGACACTGACTACAGAATCATGCTGGAGGACCTACAAATGCCTAGAGTAGTGTTTTTTCTAAGAATCTCTAGGTCCTCCAGAGCAGCTCTATGGTCAACCTCTGGCAAAGTAATGCCGAGGACCCAGAAACCCCTAGAGGGAACATACTAATAAAATCCACAAATAATCAAAGCCGCAAAAGTGAAAGCCGCAAATGTGGAGGGCCAAGTAGACTTTAAAAAGAGCCCAGGTCTCCCAATATTGTGGGATAACAGATGAGACAAGGATAAGCCTTCAGATCTTGGGCACAGTCTAGCTGTGAATACTTCTAGCTCAGTACATGCTCTGGAGACAAGTCAGAGAACACAAGTGACTGGCCTGAAAATAACTTCACATACGCACCAGTCCTTCAAGAGAAACAGGTCCCTCTCCGCCGCCTTCACCTTTTCAGAGACAAAATATCAAAATGCAGAAGGACTGGGGTATCACAAAGCAGGCAAGCAAGCCATAAAAGCCTGCCTTCCAATTCAGAAGATGCCAGAAGCACACAACACAGAAGTGAACGGTTTTGTCTTTATTTGAAGGACATAACCATCCCATCGGCTCTTCACGGGCAGAAAGCAGCTATACAGATTAGCCTAGAAACAAGGCTACTCTGCATACAGGATCTAGCACCCTGGCAACTTACAAGTTCCTAAATAGTGCCTGACCCAGGATGAATATAATGTTCGGCCTCTCTGCCCACTGCAGCTGTTCATGTGCCACAAATGGACTGGCAGGTGAGCAAGTAACTTATCCAGTCATATTGGCAAGGCTGATTAACAGGACAATGCATTTGCCAAAATACTGGCCCTATCATCAGCAGTAGCACAGCTAGCTTTCTGTCCACATGACAGGGCAGAGCCAGACCATCTAACCACTACTTGGTCCAACATTTCCAGCATTTATTTGTTCAGATGGATAGCTATCTCTGAGAGTGAATCCATTTTCTCAACCCAACTACAACCCATCCAAGATCTGTTCTGCAAGCAAGATTCAACCTTTCAAATGGCAGCCCAAACCAGAATTTTCCCTTCCCTGCTTAAAACTGAGGATGCAGTTAAACAAGGACTGCACTATCCTAAGCTGATCTTGGTCAAGGCAAGCTAAATAGACACCAGCATAGCATGAAAGTGAAGAGAGATGGGAGGACATAGGTTACGGCTGGCTTTAACAGTCACCCCATCTTGTCCTGGTGGGTGAAGAAAGGTGCTGCCCATGATGTGATGGTAAACTAAGAGCTTCCAGACATTGTGACTGCAGGGCAATCCCCCATTACTTATCCTCCTCTTTCTCCAGTTCTAAGATGGGCGTGCATTTTGACTTGTAAGCATGGCACCAACGGTTCCTATTTGCTCCTTCACAAGCCTCTGCACAAATCGTGGTGGATGCCAGGGGATCTGTCCAGGTCAAAAAGAAAGCCTCCACCATCGCCATGCATGGACTTCTCCCATTACAAAGACTTCTGTCAGAGTTTCTTCTGAATGTTTCCCTGGAATCAGAAGTGATGGAGGATTAAAAAGAAATCTCATGAGTCATTTTCCATTGCGATCCCCTGTACAGGGATACTTCATTCAACCTGGCAGAAGTGTTCCTGGGCATGACAGAAAATTTGGTACTAGAGGCAAGAATCATATGGAAGGTACAGGGATAGGTTCCTGCACAACGAAAAAGAACAACAGTTCCAACATATTTCAGCAAACTTCTTATTCGCAACTAACAATAAGCAAATCAACAACTAACAATAAGGAAATAAAAACTAACAATAAGGAAATAAACAAATAAACTGAAACATTTGAACCATCTGGAGTCCACTTGAAGGCTTCTTCCAAAATGTATCCAAGGAAGAGCTTTTTCTTTCACCAGCTACTACTCCATTCTGTATTTCCAGGCATCACCCCCTTTCACTGTCTCTTTCTTGAGTGGCCAAATTTCACTGCTCTCTTATCTAGATGCATTCTCCTTTCTAGGACATACAATTCTCATCAGCAAGGCCCTTCCTGAATCAAACATTTTGCTTAACACTGCTCATGGCCAGTGCCAGTTGGGTGTCCTAACAGATTTGTGCCCCTTCTGTATTCTAACAGAAGGCCCAGGATACTTGTGGCTGTGAACTTAGTTGCAAAGAGAACTCTGATTTTTAGACTACTTCAGTGACGTGTCATTCAAGACAGCCCTTAAGAGAGTGCTTGATGTCAGGGTATCATTTTCAATCTGTTTTCAGCAACCAGCCCATTCTGAGTACAGCCACCTTTTCCTCATAGCAGAATGTTAGTACTCTGTAATATTAAACCCTAATTGTGAAGTTCTCCATTACCATAAAGATCCATCTAGGGATTGCAAGAATGTTCGATACAGCATCAGCACTTCTGAAAACTATTCGAGAAGATGAAGAAGCAGCTCCAGTTTAATCCTTTCCTTGCAATGTAATGGAAATGCACAACTGCAGGCTAACGAAGTACTGAGCGTGCCATACTCCAAGATCTGGTTGAAGATGAAAAACCAGACAAGACTGATAAGTTCTCAACAGGACAAGAAGGAATGAACTCATTCAGACAGAACACTAAACTGTGGTTAATGATAATGCAAATGAATCTTGTGCCCACTCCTCTGCTTCCAATCTGATCACAATTTCAAAAGATTTTGCTCCGTTTTTAATAAAGCACGGTTACCAGCAGGTTTCAGTTTAACCACCTCTCCAGGGAGATATTTGAAGGCATATCTGTGCAGCACTAAAACTGCACAAAAGCGTTATGTCCAAACCAGGTTAACAGAAAAGACTACTGACCTCCCACTGGTAGAAGTACATGTATTTGATGCTGAGGATTACCATCTAGAAATTGATGCTCAGCTCCATAAACAAAGGTTTCCATAAGAATTAACACTCATCTACACTGGATGAGTAGTCTACTACTGAAATTTCCAAACTTTTTATTACTTGCCAAAAAAGTCACACAAAAGGATGTTCTATCTTTCTGTTAAGGTGGGACAGTATGTCAGATGCACAGTTTTTTCTCAACCAAGAATTAAGCCCCAAATCATAAGATTCTGCATGCCATGTTTGAGAACTGAATAGGGAATGGTCATGGCTGGCACAAGACTTGTAATTTAAGCTCTCTCACTAGACCAAAGTGACGGTCCAGTGCTAAGACTGTTACAGAGATTCTGTTACCAGCCTCTTCAAAAGGGATTTCTGTTCTAATTTCAGGAACTATTAAAGTTGCAACTGCCCACATGGAACTTCCTACCTTTCCTTAAACTAATCAAGGAAATGTACAGCTTTGGGAGCTTTCCTGGCCTCAGTACTCACAACATGGTCACCCTTACCTCTCTAAAACACACATCTCTAGAGGTCCGATATTCCCGTGCCTGCTTTCTGTCCAAAACTTCTAAAGAGTGTGTGGGATTTTTGTTGTGATTTTTAGGGAAGCACAGGGCTTCAGCAGGGCATTTAAGTCCATGTCCCAGTTAAAGCTTGAGATTATCAAGAAAGGATTTAAGGACGGAAGACAAAACAAAGATCTGCAACCTGTTTAACGTACGCATATTAATATACACGTACGTTACCTCTCCACAACTGGAATTAAAAATATACCCAGCCTACCTAAAACATTGTAAGTGTTCCAATGAACAAGGCTTATGTCCACAAAAGGGCAGAAATTACAGAAACCGCAGGTTTCAAAAGATGGGTTTACTCCCTCAGCAAATGAATCAGTCTTAAAGCCAGCAGTGCAAAGCTCAAAATGTCAAAGTAAGACACACACACCCAAAAAAGGGGGGAGGCTCAAATTCCCATTCATGATGTCCACTGGATGACCTTAGAATAGTTACAATCTCTCAGGATAATCCATTCTCAGGAGGTTGTTCAGAGGCTAAAATACACGGAGGGGGAACAGCTATGAAAACTGCCCTGGACTCTTTGGAGGAAGAGTGACATGAAGCTATAGTAACATTTTTTAATCGTTAAACTAAAATATGAACCAATGGATTCAAATGACAAGAAAAGAGATTCCACTTAAACATTAGGAAGAACTTCTTGACTGTAAGAGCCTGTTTGGCAGTGGAATAGACTCCCTTTGGAGGGTGGTAGAGTCTCCATCTTTGGAGGTCTTTACACAGTACTGAGTCCATAAAATGCATGGCAGGGGGTTGGAGCAGATGACCCTTGCAGTCTATTCCATCTGTGAGATGTTTTTTTTTACACTAAAACCAAGAAGAAGAAAAAGTTAATTCTATAGTTTACTGCATGAGAATGGAAAGTGCAGCCCATGAGCTGCGTGTAACCCACCTGCCAAGCCCCCAGAACTCCCTCCATTTTTCAGGTGAAGAATCATCCAAACGAAACCCCAAAACACCATCAGGAGCAATGGTGTAATTCAGAACCCCACCCAGTTCATTATGTCCCCTCAATACCTTGAAAACTAGCTAAAAATTGGCTGCCACTGCCACCACCACCACCCCTGAAATGCAAACTAAAAGGTGATTACAAATTGTTTCCAGGACTGATTTTCTGCCAAATAAAACAGGAGGTACGGCACACCTTGGGCCAACATGACACCACATACACACCACTCCTAGTTTACAGATACATGTATTCAGATGCCTTTTCTATATAGCTAGAGCCACACCAGTAACTCATTAGGATCATCCATCAAATCACCACTGAGTCCCATTTTAAGTTTCTAACTGTAGAAGGAGTCACTCTGCTGATTTCAGTTTCAGCAAAATGCTACTGGATTCCCAATTTGGCTATTATGCTGTGCCCTTGACTACCATGTTAACAACTGAGCTTGAGGCTACCATGCTGTTCTGCAAATGGGCTTGCTAAGGAAACCCAGAGTAAATCCTAGGTATGGGGCCTCTACAATTTTCTCCATCCTTACATTTTAGAAAAGTTTTTCTTATTACCAAACTGGATTTTGGACAGCAATTAAATCTATTTGTTACCAGCACTTCCATGCTTTTTATCTTCATTAAAAGGTATTGAGTCAGTGTTTGAGTATATATAGAGAGGCAAATCCAAATTATGCTCAGATTTGAATCGGTTAGGCATTCTAACAAACGTGTAAAAATAAGATTAGGGTCATATGTTAAGCCTCACCAACAACATCCCCATGGAAGGAGCTGCAGATCCTCTGTACGTTCAAGCACGAGGTTAAAAGGAGCTCTCTCTTTCTCTCTCTGTGTTAAGATGAACATGCTTACGAGCCCCTATGCAACTGGGAATCCTCAATAAGGTAAGTTGTTCAATCACAAAGAGGTTTCTGCACTTGGTGAATATGCATGGGAACCTCCTCCAGTGAAAAAGGGCAGAAGCTCTCTCCCAAAGGGATGCTAGGGGTCATCTGAAAAGGGCTTATGCTGCCTAATATCCCCAGCGCAAACATAGAATACAAGTCACACCACACATATGGGTGGCTTTTTTATATTTGTTTGCCCGGGGTATCAAATTAATCCTGCATCTGTTCCTGTCCATCTTCGTTGGCTCACTGGTCCACAGCCTCCAAAAATGTCTCTTAGCTTCAACTCAATGCTATGGACAACCAGCAGCACAACAATGCTGTGCCTCTGCTACACATGAGAAAATTTAGTATTAAAGAAAACCTCCAAGATGTAGGGGCTGGCTGGGCCTCCCACTTGCCTTCACACAATAAGCTTCCCGTGCCACAGATTCTGTGGTGTTTGAACAAGACTTGAGGGGCAGGAGGAGAGAATCCTTGATTTATCCCTGCCGTAGTGGTGAGGAGGAATTGGACAACCAAGAGGCTGCCAAGAATGTTATGTCACTCTGACAATCTATGATAGGGAGCGAGTGACCACAATATAAAAAGTATTGAATGAATGAATGGGCAGGATTTGGCAAGCATGCTTGCTCTCACATGCATGTTAAAAAGTCACTCAGATCTGCTTTCCCCAGAATGAACCAAGTCTTAATGATGGCAAACAACAACTCCAGGGCAATGCTCAAAGCCAGCCATGAAAGGACTAACAATCCTGCCAGCTCCTTTACTCATCTATTGACTCTAAATTATCTATGACTGCCTTCTCTCTATATATAATTTATCTATGACTGCCTCCACTCTCTCTCACCCTATGTCCACACCCACCAAGTCTCCTTCAGGAGACCTCAACAAGACTCTTATCATTCTAAAGCAAACACAGTTAAGAGACTTCTGCCACAAGTACCACATGGATATGTTTGCCACGATAGCCAGGAAGGGGACTGCCTTGCCATGGCTGCTGGAGAAAATCCAGGAGGAAGAAATGCATTTGGCTGGCCTGGCTTCCAAGCTAAGATAGGAATTGTAGACTGCAGGCTTATTTTTGGAATAAAATTTTTCCAAGCCATGGATGGTTAAATCTGTGGATGCAGACCCCATGGATATGGAGTGCCAACTGTACATACATACCAGGGTGGGTCACTGCCTAGGGTAGGAGCACACTGGCTCTCCACAGGACCTTGTACGATCACACGTTGTGAGCCTGTGTGCATTGGGAAGCATGATCACAGGGCCAGCATTCAAATGGTTGCTGAGAACATACGGTGGGGAAACAAAACATACATTACTTTGAGCTCCATGAAGGAGTGATAGGCCACACCTTTCTCATCTCTGCTGCAACTACAACACAAGGAAACATTACAGAGACTGGCTTCTTTTAGGCCACATGCTGATGACACATTTTGTCAACCCACTATAGACCGCTTGCAGTTCTTTGTGAGGAGTTTAGAGGCTCTAAGGCAGGGGTAGGCAACCTTTCCCTTTTAAGGGCCAAGGGACTTCAGCTCCCAGAATCCCAGGAGCTATTGGCCAACATGGGACTATTGGCCAACATGGCTGAGGCTTCTGGGAACTGAAGTCCCTCGGCCCTTAAAGGGGAAAGGTTGCCTACCCCTGCTCTAAGGGATGACCAAAAAGTATGAAAAGAAAAAGACTTCATACAGGGATCAAAAAGGTTCCCTAAGAGGACTTACTCAAAATTAACTGCTTGCCCCATAAAAAAAATCTCACATCAAGATGATTTGAAAACATTAAGTCGATTTCAGTCATAGATACTGTGACAGTTCATGCAACCATATAAGAAATCTAGCAATAATTCTTCATTGATGCAGAACCTGGAATTTATTTTTCTATATTGGTCAATGAACACATCTCGTGTCATGTGTGCAAGGGACTCATTCAGCACTGTTCCCATTCTCAAAAGCCCTGACCCCAGCACCTTTCTATGCAGTCCATGAATCCATCCCTCTGTGACTTCACTGTTCCACTGAGGTGTATTTTGTACTTCTGCTTAGATTGAGTAAATCATGTGTGAGGCACTGCAGAAAACAGCCTTGCTATTCCAGTTGAACAGAGATTGCTTAATCACTTCAGAAGATTTCCAATGAACTGAAACTGAAGTCAAAAATGAGGAGAGCTTTGGCGTTTTCTAGGATAGA
The DNA here is from genome assembly GCA_026167975.1 of Phrynosoma blainvillii. Lineage (NCBI taxonomy): Eukaryota > Metazoa > Chordata > Lepidosauria > Squamata > Phrynosomatidae > Phrynosoma > Phrynosoma blainvillii. The sequence goes on along the minus strand of JANUYF010000014.1, from coordinate 1,234,678 downwards.
CCTAGGATGTAATGCTGTCTGGGATGTTCTGGGCCCATTCTGAGAATGTGCAAGAGAATGGTCCAACAGAGACAAGGTAGCTTCCAATCATGTTAGATCTACCTCCCAAGAACCTTCCTCAGTTTCTAAGACCCTTTAGACAATTGTTCAATGGGCAGGAAACTAGGAAAATTGACTTTTCCACTAGAGCAACTAGATGCTGGAATATTTCCTTCAGAGGTTCCGCTGGGTGCCAGACCACCTGCTGTTAAGGAGGCTGCTGTTGTGTGCCTTCAAGTCATTATGGAGACACTAAGACGAACCTGTCATGGAGTTTCTAGGGCTAAGAGTGTCACCCTGTGGGTTTCCATGTCCAAGGGGGGAATCAAACCCTGGTCTCTAGAGGCGTAGTGCAACTCTCAAACCACTACACCATGCTGGCTCTCCGTTAAGGAGATACTAAAAACAACATTAATTTCTCCCAGATGTTTTGCAGGAGGGTTGGTCTTCTGTTTCTGTCCTTTGTTTTATTGCTGCTTTATTAATTGATTGTAGTTTATATAGTTTTCAAATTAAAAAAATTGTAGCTCATAGCAAGTGCTTCTTTTGCCTAGAAATGCAAGAGCTACATTAATAAAAATATTAAGATGTAGTTCTTACTGCAATACCTAGCTGCATTAGTTGATGCTTCTTAGTCACAGAAAAATATGATTTTCTGGGATAATACAATTATGGATTCTTAGCTGCAAGGCCAGTAGGTTGATTACCCATCATCCCACCTTCCAGCTTTGTTAGGCATCGAGTCCATTCATTCACATGCTGGCCCTGTAGACAACATCTGCTACTAATCTTCCATGCTGCATTACTTTCCATCAGAGATGGGAAGCATGTGGCCCTCCAGGGAGTGACGGACTGCAACCCCCATCTTTCACCACTGTCTATGCTGGCCAGAGATGATGGGAGCTGCAGCCCAATAACATCTAGAGGGCCATATGTGCTAAAACCTCAGGGAATTATACTGTTCCTTCACATTTCTATGAACAGACAACCACCAATTCAAATTCCCTTGGCAAGAAAAGGATGCACCCATGAATGAAGGGGGGGGGGAGGGAAATCCAAAAGTCGAGACTGGGCAATGCCTTTATTAGGACCAACCAAAAATGACACTAAACAGCATGCAATTTTGCAAGTTCTCCAAGGATGCCAGTAAAAACAAAAGTACAAAAAAAGGCCAAATGTTGCACACACAAGGTCTTCATTTTAAGACCCAGAATCGAGATAGATATGTGTGCATTTTAAGACCCAGAATCGAGATAGATGTGTGTGCATGAATCACTTCTATGTGCTACTGCTATCACAGTACACCTAGGATTGTGGGATGCAGCAGCAGTGGCTGGCCCACATTATAGAAAATATTAAAGCCAAAAACAAATCTGCCCCACTTGAGCAAAGCACTCACCAGAAGCATTTTCACAATGAGGGTTTAGGTAGGAGAACAGAGGCCAGAGCAGTTTCTGGAGTTCCCCTGAATTTTAAGGTTCATTCTTCCTAGAACATTGTGGGCCTCTGGCACTCTTACTATAATGGCTCAGGAGAGCATAGATTCACTCGTGACCAAAAAAATAATAATACCTAAAATCTGAAGAATGTACAAGTGAACGGAAGGGTGAGTCACACACTCCAAGTGACTGCTAGAGAGCATAAATAATTTTAACTCTCCCCATTCTGAATGGCAAAGCTCCTATCAACTAAAGCAATTGAAACACTAATTGAGAGCCAGCATGATGCTGGAGATCAGAGTTCGATTCCCCTTTGGCCATGGAAACCCACTGGCTGACCTTGGGCAAGTCACACACTCTCAGCTCCAGAAAACCCATGATAGGGTCACTTTAGGGTCATGGAAATTACTTAGCACTCTAAACAGTTTTAACCCATTGCCAATTTAGATACATAGGTATACCTCCGATGACAAAACAGATCTATGTTCCTGGGCATTAACAATTTGTTACCAGTTCCAACTTGTTTCAATAATAGACTGTTTCTTTCAAAACTAACAATATGCACATGAAACAACCAGGTTACATAAACCTTGCCTAAATAAACAAAAACATTTTGAGCCTTCTGGAGATCATTTAAAATATTTTTCAAAATACATTTCCCCCTCTCTAGCCCCCACTTTTCTTAGGCTTTCCATTTTGCTGGCCAGACTTAGATGTTTTTAAAACATGCTGTTGAGGGAGGTCTATCTACTCTCCTGATAGGAGCCCCAATGCCTCCTTCCTCTTGAGTGCAGAGCGATTTAACTACTGAGCATTAAAAGGAGACAAGTTGCTGGAGGTAAAGCAGAGGCAAGAAACCCAAGGTGCCTACTTAGTTTGGTGACTGTTCCTTCAATTCCAAGCTGTTCCTTGGGGAGACAGAACAGAAAAAGTATGAATTTCCAAAGAAGCTGCATCTGCTTTTCCAGGTGGAGAGGGAATGAAGAGCTTTTGGGGCATACACATTTCAGTGGTGTCCTTGCACCAGCTCATATGGGAGTGAAGCAGGACAAGGAGACCAGAACTCCTTGAATAAGAGGTTGAATAAGGAAACTGGTGTCATTCTTGGCCCTGATGATACTGTGAAGACTGATGCTGGCTCCTACAGAAGAGCAAGGAATGTGAAGAGGAGAAAGAAATGAGGCAGATTTAAATGGGACTGTGCCTTGACACATCTATCCTGCCTTCTCACAATTAAAAATGATTCAGGACATATGCATTACCATGCAATAATGAGGATTTCTGCACACAATGTAGAGGGGAGGAAAGGGAATTTATTCCAGTGGTGTACTGTGCAAATAACTCATTCATGTGATTCACAGAGACCACAAAGAAGAACTGAAATGGAACGCTTCCCCAACCTTCAAATGACATTCTCTCTCTCTCTCTGTAGTAAGCTCTCATCCCCCAAGACTTCATTATGAAGTTAGTCAGCTATCCAAACTTAGACCTTGCTTCACTGCTCCAGGAAACCATACCATGGCATTTAATAGCATCTGACCTAGAATTCTACATGGCCTCACCGGAAGGTTTAATTTGGGTGTTGCTAAGTGGCTCGAGATCCAATTTTCCAGAAACATTGACAGAAACAAGATTTGGAGAATACAAAACCGAAGCAAGTACAGGTTGAGTACCCCTTATCCGAAACGCTTGAGAACAGAAGCATTCTGGAATATTTGCAAATACGCATTTCAACAATATTAAATGTTGGATTTAACCAACCACTGCTGGGGCTTATCACTGCCTCCACTGCTGCCCTGTGCCATTTTAATATGTAAGGATTTTGAGCAGTGTTGGAGCATATTGGATTAGGGATGCTCAGCCTTTAGTATTTAATTTCAGAGAATATCCTTTGGACTCTGTTGCGGAAAAGTTAAGTACTGCAACCTCACGATTGAAATGCATATTTCGTTTTAGTCTTGTGTATAGAATACTTACCTTCAGCAATGGAGAAAGCTTCACTGTTGTTTCTAATTCCCATTCGCCCTCAGTTTCTCTACCATATTGTGTAGCGTTTAAAACCAGAAAAATAAAACCAGATAGAAAACACTCTAATGGCTTTTGCTTCTGATAATTAGGAATTCATGGGTGCCTAAATACCCCAAGAGACCAGACCCTGTCTGACTTTGGAAGCCAAGCAGGGTCAGCGCTGGTTAATACTTAGATGGGAGACCACTAACAAATGACAGGTGCTGTAGCCTATATTTCAGAGGCAGAAACACCTCTGAGGTCCCTTGCCCAAGAAAACTCTATGGAATTCATGAGGTCACCATAAGTAGACAGGTGACTTGGAAGACACATATATACATACAATTGGGGATTCAGCGGGCCTTCACAGATCTTTCCTCTCTGCCTTTGGAAATTAAGCAGGCGTGCCCTGTCTGGTGGTGTCAGTCTCTGCTGTCACTGTCCTGGACAGCGACCAAGGCTTGACTACTGTGATGAATTTTAAATTCATCTGCCCTTGAAAAGAGTTTGGAAACTGGTGCAAGATACAACAGGAGCGTCATGCTCTGCACACTTAAACATTTATTTACCAGATTTGCTCTGGCTGTCAATGTGTTTTGGAGCACATTTCAAGGGGTTACTGAACAGGATGTGTACGATTTGTTTTAGACCACCAAGTTTTGACAAGAGTAAAAGATAAGTGCTTTCACTGTGGTGACTCTGATCCATTTTCTTTCCAAGAGAGGCCCCTCACTACTCAACTCTATTTGCTTTTACTATGAGCAGTCAAAACATTTTAGAATGGAGCATCTGAAGTCTTATAATTTGAATGTAACCTGACTCTGAAGTGGTGCCACTGACAAAACTTGAAATTTGCTTTTTTATGCAAGCCAAATGCATGACTGATCATGTCACAAGTACAGGACATGATCAATCATGTATTTTGTGAAGTACAGGATTCCTCACTTCTGCAGCTCCCAACTATGTCCACTGAGCTAATATTATCTCCTTAAATTTCTCCTCGCCTTCTCCTCTGCCCCTCTGAGTTACAAACCTTTCCCCTAGGCTCACCTGCTTTTGTTAGTCAGCTGCCATCTCAAGACTGCCTCTTCCTCTTCCAGGCTCAATTATGTAGGATGTAGAAACCTTTCTACTACTACATTTTTTTTCCCTCTGGAAAGTGTCGCTTTTCTAAAAATACAGTTTCATAAATTAGTTCACAATTAGTGTCAGTCAAACTGAGAAGTTCTGAAGTTGCAACTCGTATACAAAAAGGAGACACCCCAAGGAAACAGTTTTAATGTTTTCGTAAAGATAGGATAGAGTTGTAGATCTCTCTCTCATGGTTTTTACTCTTCAATGTGGTACAGAAGGCATAACAAGACAAAGCTAAATTCTGAAGAACATACATATTCCTAAAATGGTAAGTAAGATTAAGGGAAAGGCATTTTTCCAAAGCAACATCACACAGCACTCTCCATGTCCATTATTTTTCTAGAACTCTTTCCTTATCTTCTCCTACCTACTTCCTCTCTCTTGTCAGGTCTAAGCAGCTCAGATTCTCCAGTCTGCCCAGCTCTTCCATATTCAGAAAACTCAGTGAATCACTGTTGAAGGCTCTCGACACAACATAACCTTTGTGCACAAAAGTACTGACTGGCTTTTCCTAAGACGGGATATAATTATTTTTAAATAGCTAGTACAATTTAGTTTTTCATTAGCTAATCATATCGCTATTCTACAATCTGGGTCTTTATTGAAGGAGGAAGTCTTAAATGAACTCCAGGAGCTACCGCAGCCAGAACCCCACCGTTCAGAGAAAGACTACTGGATTTGCTATTGTCGACTTCAAAATAACAAACTGTACAGAACTGACTAATTTTTTCAGCATCATGAGGTTGTCCTTGCAAGACTGCCACCATGGAGGCTGAATAATGTATAATGCTCTGCTCAAAAAGAACAAGTCTAGGAAGTGATGTCTTGGTTCTCTGCCCACATCACATCGCTGGCTGGGTTTTAGAAGGGTCCACAATGCTTTGGGGATAATAAATCCAACGTATTTCCCTGCTCCGTGTAGGAAGCCAGGGGACTTTCACAAACAGTGCTTCATGTGATGTATTTTGCAGCATCCAAACCACAGCAGAGCCAAGATATGGATCAAGTAAAAAAGAACAGCCTCCATGAAAAAAATTAACTAAATCATCATTACCTCTTAAACAACAGAAATTTATTAACAAAGAGTGAACTGGAGGGAGAATGACTGAACCCTGATTCTAGGATTGTTCCTTGGTTTTTATTTTAATAATTCTTGTTAGTTTCACTAAAGAATAAATAAAAATAAATCACAGATCAAAAACTCACTCTTTTCCTTCCACCCAATGAAGAAAAGGAGGAAAAGGCCTGTCTTAGTACAAGCAACCAGAGACATAAAGAGGCAGGACACACACAAAGGGCTAAGTACAGCAGAGAAAGAAGGGATATCCAGGGATGCAGCAAAAGGAAAACGTAGCATACTCTGTTCCGAGATTTAAAAACCATGCAGTCCTGTTGCTATGGTGAAGAGCAGGTGATGTGCCCTCAGAGGTCTTTATGTTTATGGGTCTATAATATTTTAATCCTGCACATGTCTGCCTAATAACTAGTTGGCTCCGAGCCTGCATGGGATGGATCATGAGCGGAAAGCCAAGCTGCGGCTCGGGGTGAGGCAAATTTCAGGTGTTCATTGATAAGCAAAACAGCATCCAAGTCGGGACTGAGTTAGCTGTGGTCATCCACATCACTACAGCTGCCTCAGAGTCAGCTGCTGAAGACCTCTTGTCTTTTATTCAAGCAGGCTACGCTTTAAGGCAGGGGTAGGCAACCTTTCCCCTTTAAGGGCCGATGGACTTCAACTCCCAGAATCCCAGGAGCTATTGGCCAACATGGGACTATTGGCCAACATGGCTGAGGCTTCTGGGAGCTGAAGTCCCTCCTTGGCCCTTAAAGGGGAAAGGTTGCCTACCCCTGCTTTAAGGCATGACATCACATCCAGCAAGTCCTGAAGGGCACTGGGTTGGGAAAGGCTTCAGAAGAGTCTGCTTGGTCCAAGAAACATGTTGTCTGCACAGCTAATGCACAATATAGCTTCAGGAATCTATACGGCTTTAGAATTTAAACAACCAGAGAAGGAGCTTGAAGATCATGTAGCTCAAATGTTCACTACAACAAGAGAGACTGTCTGTATCAAGTGCCCGGAGATAAAAGTTAGAGAGGATCATACAACCTGGAGTAAGCCTCATGAAATGCAAAAGTAGCTGAACTGCATATGCAGGAGCAATGGAAGGTCTACTACCAAACACAAGAGGGTTAGCTTTGGAAGTGTTTCCGTCCCCCAACAGGCTTCTACAACAGTATAAGTAAGGAAGAGGAGTTTGGATTTTATTCACTTTTGAAAAAGCAAGCAAATAAAGGGAAGTCACCAGGGTTTTTCACTTGGATTGAGGAATGGTTTGAAGGATTGCAGAGCTCCCTTAATGTATTTTAAGGGAGCTCTCCAATTCTTCAAACCATTATTTGGCATCAGTTATCCCAAGTTCATTCTTAACAGCTATATAAATATTGTTGTCAAGTTTCCAGTTTATGGTGACCCTATCATGGGGTTTTCTTGGCATGATTTGTTCAGAGGATGTTTAGTCCATAGACACCAGAGGTTGGACATGTTACTTCGTAGGACAAGAACCCCCATAATCCTAGGAAGCTAGGAGCTAACGTCTTTAAAAGTAACTTTTACCAAGTGGATCATACACACAGCATAGATCTAGCCCAGAACTACTTTACTACCTGAATAGCAATTTCTTTATATATGGTATATAAAGGTTGTGCAATGATTAAACACACAATGTGAACAAATGAAGGGAACCACTAGAACAATGATTCCCAACCTCTAGTTCTCCAGGTGTTTAGGACTTCAGCTCCCAGAATCCACAGCCCTCTTGGCCAACAGTCTGTGGATTCTGAGAGCTGAAGGCCACAGTTTGGGAATCACTGCACTAGAACATAATGTTATTCCTAGTTTACCTCACTCCTCAAGGCCAAAGACTCACCCAACTACCTTTCCTGAGCTTCAAGAAACATGGCTCACTAATTCATTCATCATCCTTCTAGATGCTAGGTACAGTCAACTAACTCTGCAACCCCTTTTTTATCCAGATCAGCACCTAATTCCCTTTTCTTAAATGACCCAGTAAGGACTGGTTGTCAGTAGGCCAGTTCTGGGTTATATCTGGAGCAATTACTAGCTACAATGCTAGCAACGCATATTCTGGGAAGCCTATCTGGGTGTAGTGTAAATGGCAATGAGGGCCATCTCTTCTTGCCTGTGCATTTTGCTGTATATGGTCCTTTGTGCATCCTGGTTGTACACCTTACAACTGGACTTCTCCTATACTGGATACCCACTATTGTAATCCAAGGTAAAATCAAGTTTATTGGCCAAAATCCAGTTCTGATGGTTTCTCAAAGCAAAGTTTGTTTGTTTTTTTTAAAAAAAAAGCACTGAAAAAGTACCGTACCTTACTTTGGCATCTATCCTGACCCTGAGAAAAATTAAACAGACTACTCAGTAAAGGCTGGCCATGTACCCTGCTGTGTTACATCATGATCCAACAGAGTCCGGTAATCTCAAAGGGCAGATTTCTGATCTATCTTTGTATAGCTATAGCACGGTCAGTGTATGGTACATTAAAGGTCACTTGTAACATCACACTTTGCCCTAATGCTATTATTACATTTTGGACACTTGGTTACAGAGGAACACTCACAAAAAGGGTTCAGGCGACTTCTCATTCTAAAGGGAGTGAAACAGAGCGTGCTTTTTGTGCTGTTTTCCACAACGACTGCAAAAAACAACAGTGTAGCCAGTTAATTTTGAGTATAAAGAAGTTGCATTAAGATACAGTACAGCTACCAAGATCGGGAAAGCCTAGTACATGTCAACAGCACTGAGGCCTAAAGGACACCAACAGTTCATTTCTTCAGGGGAAATAACTTGTGTTTAAATGACCAGAACCTCAGAAGAAGAAAAGCCACAAACACAGCAGCAAGTGGTTTTACCTACACCAGATGAACAGAAATTAAAAATAAAGCCCCAGAGGCCTTAATTTATTACACACCTTTGCCAAAGTTTAAATTAATTCCAAAGTGGAGTCAATAAATGCCACAAGCCCTGGCTATTGCACAGAGGTGGGCACACAGGCTTTGTGCACTTCTTATGAAATGGGAACTGGCAAGGTCTTCCATCTCCAGAGAGACTGTAAGAGGGCTCTGTCTCCACTATAGTTAATGGGTATTGATCCAGACATCCGGCAATAGGCAGCTGTGCGAAAGCGATGACGACGTTCATTTGGGAGGAGCATGCAAAAGCACCTTCATGACAGACAGTTTCAGCACCAGGGCTACTCTAAGGCAGGGGTAGGCAACCTTTCCCCTTTAAGGGCCGAGGGACTTCAGCTCCCAGAAGCCTCAGCCATGTTGGCCTATAATAGTCCCATGTTCGCCAATAGCTCCTGGGATTCTGGGAGTTGAAGTCCCTCGGCCCTTAAAGGGGAAAGGTTGCCTACCCCTGCTCTAAGGGAAGGAAGGGCCCTCCAGATGTTACTGGGCCACAACCCCAAACCATCCTCAACCCTACACTGAGTTTGCAGCCCAACAGCTGGAGGAGCAAATGCCACCGACCCACCACTAAATCTTACAGAGAAATGTTGTCCCTTGCACAGAATTCAGAATTCCAGCCAGAAGACTATCCATGTCAGTTACTGTGAAAACAGCAGGGTTGGCACAGCCTTCATGCTCTTCTTGTGGGCCTTCCAGAAGCAACTAGCCCTATCAGTGTAGTATTGAGGAAGGTTTGGAGTTTTGGCCCAATAAAAGCAGTTCTCAAACTGGTGGGCAGCTACCTTAGGGATTTATTCAGGGCTAACCTTGTACAAAATGGTGGTGGCAGAATTCTTTCAGTATAAGAGCAGCCCTGCTGGATCAGGTCCACAGGTTTATCTGGTCCAATGTCCAGTGGAAACAGGAAATCCAATGGAAATCCCTAAGGTAGGTAGGTGCCCACCACCGCAACCAGTAGCAAAAATTAGATTTGCAGTTCCAAATCTAAAGATGGGGGATGCAACTGGCAAGCCTCCAGATACTGTGGGGCTTTAACTCCGACCAAACTCCAGTCTCCATGTCAAACAGCCAGGGATGCTAGGAATTGTAGTCAAGCATCTGGAAGCCCAATGATCACTCAAACCTACTGATCTAGTAGCTAACTGTGGTACAAAACACACTGCAGAAATAATCCAGTTTGAGACCACTTTAACTGTGCTGTCTCAGTGCTAGGGAATCCTGGGAATTGTAGTTTATTGTGGCACCAGAGCTTTCTGACAGAGAAGGCTAAATGTCTCACAAAACTACAGTTCCCAGAACTCCCTAGCACTGAGCCAGGGCGGTCTCAAACAGGGTTATTTCTCCAGTGTGTTTTGGACCTGTACCAGGATGTAACCATAAATCTTAGAAATCATTTTGAATACACCTTTCCCATAGAAGGGATTATTCGTGATAATAGTAAGGCGAGTCACAAGATTAAATGTATCAGTTGTGAAAGGACAAAGTGAAGAGGACCTAACATCCATTTGTTCTGTGGGGCATGAGATGCCAATCCCAATGCGACCGTAGGCTTAGATTTCTGCGTTACCTTGGACAAACGCCATTTGCACACTCTTCGCTACCACCTGGGTACACTGCAGCTTCTATTGTTACGTGTGACATCATTGGGTTGCTACGGAAATGTGCGCGAGGTCACAAGTCTCCCACACAGCTGGAACTGGGGTGGAAGAAAATGGAGTGGGACTGGAGCAAAGGAGATGTCGGTTTAAGAAGCATCGCTGCGCCTCGGCGGCGTTTAAAGACGGGGGGTTGTAATTTCACTTCCAAGTATTTACAGCCCAAATCTTTGTGCCTGCTACGAGGCAGCGTGCAAAGACTCCCAAAGAGCCAGATGCCAAGGGATGAAGATGCAGTAATATCCTAGGCTGATGTTTTAGAAGAGATTAATGTTCCCACTCTTCCTTCCCACAACACAATTTTTGGTAAGAGATGTTTTAAGAAGACTGCTCTGATAAGCCAACAGGAACCCAGAAAGGAAATCAGAACATATAGCTTATCCTATACCAGGCAGGTATTTGTTGTGCAGCTGATTCTAAGCAATGACTGGCATCGAATCATAATGCGGACCTGGGCTGTCGATGCCTAAAAGAGTACCTCTAACCGTGCCTCAATGCTGAGCACCTCCACCCCCAGCCGCTTTTAGCTGCTAGCTGCGTCTTTCTAACGGAGGCAGCAGCGTTGGCAGTCCCATCTGCTTGACACACACAAGGTTACAGCAAAATGGTGCAATAAGAGGTAGAGCAGCATCCCGGGCAGACTGCGACAATTCTGGATCAGTATTCACTATTCATCGGAGAGGGAGGCCACGCCAGCTTCTCTTAAAGGCTCAGACCTGACTAACAAGGCAAATATAAAGAACGGTTTCTCCCCTTTCAAGCCACCCCTCCCTTCCTCTCTCCACCCAGTCTAGCCTCTCTGCAATATGACAAATGCAGAATCTTCTGGAATGACTTGATACTGCCTCCCACCATTGCTTTGTTTGCGAGATCGGATCAAAGATTTCTTTTTTAACCAATCGGATTATCGGAATAGATCAAGGTATTTGTTTTTTTTAAAAAAAAAGAAATAAATCACTTGCTTTATAACATTTTAAGAATGGTGATCTACAGCGAAAATATTGAAGTGGGAAAATATACTAACACATCAGGTTGTTGGGTTTGTTTTTTTTTAAAGAAATCACTCACTTTATAACATTTGAGAACAGTGATCTACAGTAAAGGTATTAAACTGTGAAAACACACCGATGCATCTCAGCACCAACACCGAACGAATCGCAAACGTACATTTCTTTTAAAAGGTAACCTAGATCACGGCTAATAAAGGAGAAAACAACCCCTCTTCCTACAACAGGACGTAAATGGTGAAATCCAGGTGGAAATGGATATATAATTGTGGACAGGAAGAAACAGCCCCCAAATAAGACTCACCTACAGGTTAATCTACATGTGTTATACTCTATTGGAAATCCTAGTTGTCATGCCTTATTTCCCCACCCTGTAAGAAAATGGAGGAGCGCATGATTTGCAGATCATTACGGTTATGAGGTGTGTGTGTGTTTTAATGGTCCATGGCACAAATCTTTGCACTGAAGGCAACTCACTCACTGTCCTGTCATGAGAGAGATTTAAGAGAGGGGGGTGGTAGAGGACTGTGGGTGGGGTTGCCTATATGGGGAGGGGGATTTAAGAGGAGGGAACACTGGCTGGATTAATGGGAAATGGTGGCAGGGAGTGGCACCGCCCAGGCGCCAGAGGTTGGTGGGTGGATAGCGAGAGAAAGAAAAGGGGCACAGCATCCGCAACGCTCTATAGCCTTTTAGGATAAACCTTGCAGGATTCCTCCCATTTGTGACACGAAGGGAAGTAGTCCAGGTCAGCAGCTACCCAGCATCTATGGATAAATAACATGAAGACACCACCCCAATCTCTCTCTCTCTCTCTCTCTCTCTCTCACACACACACACACATTTCTCAAAAAGGGGGGAAGAAACCATTTTAACTAGGCCCAATGATAAAGCAGAATAGAGAATGCCATCTTTCCTCCAAACAGGGACATGGAGATTGCTATTGTTTTATATTATATAGCCACCCTGAGAGCCTTTGTGGCTGAAGAGCGGGTGTGTGTGTGTTAGAAATATGCTGAATAAATAAGAAAAAGGGACAATGACTTCCCTGAGATTACTACGCAACCCAGTTTCAGCCATGAAAAGGAAGCAATGCTTTCCCCACATACATACATATAATGCATACACATATAACGCCCTCAAACACACTAGAGATGCTATAGGGTCAAAGGGAATATAAAGGATTATTTTTAAAGTCAGGAACTGCGTCGGGAAAGGCCCCCGCGGAGTCCAAAATGATTCTTTTGTTAGCAACAGACTATACCTTCAGTGGAGAATGGAGACTGGCCACGCCAAGGACCAAGCAAAAGGGTAGTCTGCTCAAGGGTAAAGGCAGAGGTTACCCCCCTTCCAATAATTGTAAATAAATAAAATAAAAATAAATAAAGGGGGAGCAAGAGGTCTTTATTTAGTATGTATAGGAAGTGTGCCTGCAGGGAGGGGCACTTCCTCTAGACTGGCAAAAGGGAAGGGCGCCCTTGTCAATTTCGGTTTCAGGGTGAGGCTTTTTGGGTGTGGAGCGTGCAGAGCATGCTGTGTACCGAGGGAGGGCCATTTGCACTAGGAATGGGGCAGAAATTTAAAAAGGAAACCCTCATGCATATATACAGACAGCCTTCCATATCCATGGATTCTTCATCCACCAATTCCAGCATTGATGGCTTGAATACATACATATATATATATATATATATATATATATATATATATAATTTATATAAGATATAAATTCCCAAAAGCAAACCTTGGTTTTTGCCATTTTGTAGAAGGGACACCATTTTACTCGCCCACTGTATTTAATGGGAGTTGAGAATCCATGGATTTCGATATCCATGGGGGTCCTGGAACCAAACCCCAGTGGATACCAAGGGCCCACTCCATGTGTGTGTGTGTGTGTATATATATATATATATATATATATATATTTACATGTATACATGTATACTTGTGAGTATACACTCTTATTTGGCTTGGGTGTTCAGCTGTAAATGCTGTCTGAAGTCTTAGAGGGAGAGAAAAGTGTGTATATGTATGTGTGTGTGTGTGTGTGTACCTTTTCTCTCCCTCTAAGACTTCAGACAGCATTTACAGCTGTACACGGGAGCAAAATAAGAGTGTATACTCACAAACGCAGAGGTATAGGGAGATTTAAAATGCATCTTTCCCAGGGAGGGGCATTTCTCTCCTTCTCATTTTAGACACAGTGAAGGCCAGAAAGAAACCCTGTCTGGTATTTGTGTTGCCTCTAGGTGTGGCACACAGAGAGGAGGAGGAGGAGGAAGAGGAGAAGAAAGAGAGACACAAGGGAGGGTGACACACACACAAAAAAGCCCAGATCTGGGGAAACCTGTGTGCCTCCCCCAAAAGCATTTTCTTGACAGGCCGTGGAGGATATATATTTCATAAGGAATTGAGGGTGGGCAGCAAGCAAGAGAGGATGGGGGAGAAAAACTGAAATATTTTATTGTGCTGTTGGGGGCAAAAAAAAAAAAAAAAAAAAGGGGGGGGAGAGAAAGCCCACGGAGTGCCAAATTATCCCCAATGAGAGCCAAACGTCCCCACCTTTTCCTCTCCAAAAAAGAGAGATGATTCATCATGAGAAGGGCTTTTTCTCCAGTCATTGTGTCATTTCAGATAGCAAGGGCTGCTGGAAATCTCAATAAAGGCATACATGGGAATGGGGGAAGGAAGATATCCATTTAAAACAGAAAAAGAAAAATATGAAGGGCAAGAAAGGAGAGGTAATAAATAGGATGAGTTCGTCCCAAATGCATTAATTTCCTCTCAATCTGAAATATATATATATTGCTCCCTTACCTTACCTTACCTTACCTTACCTTAAAGGGGCTACAGCCTGCCCCAAAATAGCATATATTTCTACTGTTTTACATGGACACACACACACACACACACACACACACACACACATTTCTGCACTCATGCATATACATAAAAATGTGAAATATAGATTACTACTGTGATATATATCACAATAGAAATCTATATTTCACATTTATATGTATATGCACAAGTGCAGAAATGAATATATATAGATAGATAGACAGACAGATTTCTACATATACACATACCTATGGAAATACTGTATATGTATTGCTGTACATATATATGTATGTGCATATATATATATATATATATATATATGTGTGTGTGTGTGTGTGTGTGAATATGAATATAATGGGACTACAGCTTGCACCCAAATTGCAGCACATATATTTTCTTTATCCCTCTCCCATATATGTTACAAACACAAATATATATATATATATATATAATGTGATCTATACATACATATATATACACACACACATATATACACATACTGTAGATAATGAGAGATAGATCATGATAGAAAGATGAGAGATAATGATAGAAAGGTAGATAGATAATGATACAAAGATAATGAGATAGATAATGATATACAGAGGAGAGACAGATAATGATACAAAGATAATGAGAGATAATGATAGAAAGATAGATAATGAGAGATAGATCATGATAAAAAGGTAGATAATTAGATAATGATAGAAAGATAGATAGATAGATAGATAGATAAGAGATAACAATAGAAAGGTATATAGAAAGATAGATAATGATAGAAAGATAGATAATGAAAGATAGGCAATGACAGTTAATGATAGAAAGATAATGAGATAGATAAATAGATAGATAGATAATGAGAGAGAGAGAGAGAAGAGATAATGACAGATGATGATAGAAAGTTACATACATAGGTAGGCAGATAGATAGATAAATCATTTCTTTTGTTTTCCTTCCAAATAAAGGACATTGTTCAGCAAAATTTCTCCCTCCTCCTTCACAAAACCCACCATATTTCCTTCCATTTTTTTATTTTTATTTTTTTTAAAAACCCCACTACCACCTTCTTAAAAGCAGTTATTTCTACCCATACCCCCCCCCCCAAAAAAAACAAGCAAAATATATTGTGGAACAGAAAGAGGGGGAAAAGGGGGGGGGGAATATGGACCACAAATAATTCATTTTGGAGGGAAGAAAAATATTTAAATTTAAATATTTAAAATATCCAAATTGAGTTTTTTTGGGGGGGTTATTTTCTGAGGTAAAATGGGGAGAGAGAGAGAAAAAGGAGGCGGGCGGGCCCTTTCCAAAGAAAAGGGAGATAAAAGGGAGCAACTCACGTTCTTCATGGCGGCCGCCATGTCGTCGTATCTCTCCGCCTGCTCGGCCAGCCGGGCTTTCTGCACCAGCTGCTCACGGTCCACCATCTTTGTTAATTTTAATTAATATAAATAGATAGATAAATATATATATAGATAGATGTAGATAGATCTAGCGTTTTTCAAAGCAATCGCTCGCTTCTGCTCCCGACCGAATGGAGAGAGAAGGAATGGCCGCGCGCGGGAGAAACAGAAAATCAACCGAAAGAAAAGAGAGCGAGAGAAAGAGAGTGAGAGAGAGAGAGAGCAAGCGGGGCGATCTGATTGGTTGGCCGCGGCGAGAGCGAGGCGGCGATTGGTGGAGCGTTGGCTTTCTGCAGACAGAGAGAGAGCCTCCTTCCCCCCTCAACGCTCGCGCCGCGACTGCTTTGACGGCAGCGGCGACACAGCGAGGGCGGCAAGGCTGGCAATCGTCATGGCGGCGGTGGCGTCGCCCTCGCGGTGTGCGCATGCGGAAGCAGAAGCTCCTCCTCCTTGGCTATTAAGAGCCACGCCCTCTTTTTTTTTTCTTCTTTCCTTCTTTAGAACCTTCCTATGAAATGAAGCTGAGGCGTCAAACTGTGACAGCGGCCTTCACGCGCAAAGCACGACGGGAGTTGTAGTTCCTCCCCTTCCCTAGCGTCTAGGGCTAGGCAAACTGCCAGGGGGATGATGGGAGTTGCAATCCAATTGATAATTTATATTTTTATATTTATATGAGTATTCTTTTTTTAATTAAAGCTTTTCTTTGGTCGTGTCCCCACATTTCTCTTGACATGCCCTACATTTTGGCAGAACAAATCCATTGCTATCCAGGGGATGATAGGAGTTGAAATCCAAGTTATATTTATATTTTTATATTTATATGAGTGGGTTGTTTTTTTAAAAAAAAGCTTTTCTTTGGTCGTGTCCCACATTTTTCTTGAAGGCCCTACATTTTTGCAGAACAAGTCCATGCTATCCAGGGGGTGATGGGAGTTGCAATCCAATGCATGAAGAGGGTTACTTGGTTGGGAAATTTGTTGTTGTTGTTGTGTGCCTTCAAGTCTTTTCCAACTTATGGGGACCCTAAAGTGAACCGATTATGGGCTTTTCCTGGCAAGATTTGTCCCAAGGGGGCTTGCTCTTGCTTTCCCCCGAGGCTGAGAGAGTGTGACTTGCCCAGGATAACCTGTCATAGGATTTTCTTGTGTTTTTGTGATTTCCTCCCCCCCCCCTTTTTTTTTTCTCAGCTATCTTTTAAGTTATTCATATGATTTTATTGCGTATATGTACATATATTTTATTATTCAAAGATATAGCCGTGTTAGTCTGTAGCATCAGTATGTAGAGAGATCTTCTTGTAGCACCTTTGAGACTCACTGAAAGAAAGGAATTGGCAGCATGAGCTTTTGCAGGCTTCAGTCTACTTCCTCAGATGCATTTGGTGGAGTGGAGGCCAGGCACAGACATATATATATATATATATATATATTTATAATACACACACACACACACACACACACACATATTATATATATATATATATATATATATATATATATCTGTAATTTGAATTGACATCCTCACATATATAGTAGGTCTGTGCTTGGCCTCCACTCCACCAAATGCATCTGAGGAAGTAGACTTAAGTCTACAAACTCTCATGCTGCCAATTCCTTTCTTTCAGTGAGTCTCAAAGGTGCTACAAGACGATCTCTCTACATAATGATGCTACAGACTAACACGGCCATATCTCTGAATAATAAAATATATGGACATTTCGATCTTGCAGGTCTTACTTGGGTCTTTTAAACAGAGGCTGGGTGTCGGGGGTGCTTTGACGGCGAGTTCCTGCATGGCAGACTAGGGTTGGACTGGATGGCCTTTGCGGGGGGGGTGGGGTGTCTCTTCCGACTCTAGGATTCCACAATTCTGTGATAGTAAGATACAGTCCTCCAGATCTTTGGGCGAATATGTTAAACAGGTTGGTCATCCGTAGCAAAGGAAATGATGGAGCAATGATAATGGGGAATCGAAAGGGAAGGGAGCATAAAGATAATTGGGCAATTTGCCAGATGTTTGGGCGACAAGATCACAGCCCAAGACCAGACGGTCTGGTAGAAAAGAGATGGTTGACCACCTGTCCCCTCCACACCCATCAGCCTGGATTAAGGCCAAAGGCCCATATGTGGACCAGGACAGATGACCAGGACAGATGACCGGCCGACCAGGCCATAAGGATGGCCGCCCTAAAGCAAGGACTGCAGAGACTTCACAGAGGCAGAGCAAGGGTTTCCCCAGGATCTCTCTGGGAGTGATTCAGGCAAGGAAGGCAAGGCTGGGATTTAAAAAAAGGCCATCCCTTTTAGAGGATCCTTTGGTGGGAGGTCCACCAAATTTGCTTGCTGCATTCCCGGCATCGGCTCAGCGATACCTTTCTTTTCCGGCTGCTGAGACTGCAGTGAAAATTGCTGAGCTGTTTTTCCCATCCTATCCTAATGTGGGACTGCTGCAATGCAAGCGGCAGGCAGCCTTTGCAATGCCGGAAGCAGCGCTCTGGAAGGACTCGCAGGGACCCAGAGCCAATGTTTTAAAAGAGAGAGCAATCTAAGGGGAAATGTCCGAATTAAAAACTTGCACCGCTTGCAAGGAAATCAAAGACGGGAGCTTTTTTCTTCGGCTGGTTCATAAGCTGCATCCACAGACTGCCGGCAAAATCCGTCTCGGTGCGGCCACAGAGCTGGAAAAATCTGCTTTTACGGTAGAAGCAGTAGGCCCCCATGTCAGTGGGGCGGTGAATCCGTTCCAGGGTTTGCGCCTGGCTCCTTAGGTACAGCACCTTGGAGAGGTCCTATTCAAAAGCCAGGCAAAACCTGGGGTGGATTCGTTGCCTTACTGACATGGAAGCCCCTGTCCACCGCTGTGCAGAAGATCGGTAGGAAGAAGCCTGCTTTATCCTTTCCCCACTTGCCATTTCTCCAGTCTCTGAAGGGTCTTTTTGAGCTTCCAAAGTAACGCATCATCCCTTGAAAACCCAAAAAAGAAGGGAAACATTAAGGGCCGGCCCTGATGTAAGGCAGAGGGAGGTGGTCACCTCAGGCAGCAGATGCTGGGAGGGTGGTCAAGGTACTTCTGGTGAACTTCACTGGTTGTTTCATAGTGTCTGATATTTGCATCAATATTGCATCCCAAAAAGCATTGATTCTAGGACAGTGCATCCCAAAAAGCATTGATCCTAGGACAGTGCATCCCAAAAAGCATTGATCCTAGGACATGTGTGTGTGAGAACCTTGAACCTTACAGCCTCCCCAACAGTATTTGGGTTGAAGCAAGCTGAGGACAACGGAGGAAAGCGAGTGGCACGGAGAGATGAAAACCAGGACATTTTAAACGTCGCTGAAAAAAATGGGACGGCAGAGGATCAATGGGGACTGTCTCTGCCGAATTCGGACAGGCAGAGGGTATGTTTCTGAGCAAAGCCAGAGGAGTAAGCAGCTTTCTCAGGGATTGCATGGATGCATGCATTGCTCTGCTCTGGCAAGGGATGCTGGCACCACTGCTGCTGCATTGCAGCATAATTGTGACTTGCTTTTTCAAGACAGCAGCCAGCAGTGAGCCAAGAGACATCAAGGTGGAGGGAAAGGACAGACCCACATGGCACACCTAGGCTGCCCCTTGTACCCTCAGGTGCCCTCTTTAACTGCCATGGATCAATGCTCTGAGATTCTGGGATTGGTCCTTTTGGGAGACATTTGGCTTTCTCTGTCGGAGAGCTCTGGTGCCACAACAAAATGCAAGTTCCATAGCATTGCATTGAGCCACGGTAGTTAAAGTGGTGTCGATCCGGATTATTTCTGCTGTGTGGATGCAGCCTCGAACAATATGCAGTCGGCCTTGCATATCCACAGGTTTTTTATCCACGGATTCAAGCATCCATGGCTTGAAAATATTATATATATATATATATATATGCACATATATACACATATCCACAGTTTTTTTATCTACGGATTCAAGCATCCATGGCTTGAAAATATTATATATATATATTGCACATATATACACATATCCACAGTTTTTTTATCTACGGATTCAAGCATCCATGGCTTGAAAATATTATATATATATATATATATATATATATGCACATATATACACATATCCACAGTTTTTTTATCTACGGATTCAAGCATCCATGGCTTGAAAATATTTTATATATATATATATATATATATATATATGCATATCCACAGGTTTTTTATCCACGGATTCAAGCATCCATGGCTTGAAAATATTATATATATATATATATATATATATTGCACATATATACACATATCCACAGTTTTTTTATCTACGGATTCAAGCATCCATGGCTTGAAAATATTATATATATATATATATATATATATATATATGCATATCCACAGGTTTTTTATCCACGGATTCAAGCATCCATGGCTTGAAAATATTATATATATATATATATATATATTGCACATATATACACATATCCACAGTTTTTTTATCTACGGATTCAAGCATCCATGGCTTGAAAATATTTTATATATATATATATATATATATATATATGCATATCCACAGGTTTTTTATCCACGGATTCAAGCATCCATGTCTTGAAAATATTGTATACCAAACAATACCAAAGACAGAAGGGAGAAACTAACAAAGTACTGAGATAAAGTATGTTAAATGAATATATAGTGGGTTCTATAGTATTCATTTAACATACCTTGTCTCAGTACTTTGTTAGTTTCTCCCTTGTGTCTTTGGTATAATGGGACTTGAACATCCACGGATTTTGGTATCCATGGGTGGGTCCTGGAACCAAACTCCCGCAGAGACTATTGTAGTAGTGGTAGTAATAATAATAATAATAATAATAATAATCTATTTTATATCATGGGATTTGAGTATCCACAGATTTTGGTATCCAGGGAGTGTCCTGGAGCCAAACTCCATCAGAGACTACTGTAGTAGTAGTAGTAATGATAATGATGATGATGATGATGATGATCTATTTTATATCATGGGATTTGAGTATCCACAGATTTTGGTATTCAGGGAGTGTCCTGGAGCCAAACTCCAGCAGAGACTACTGTAGTAATAGTAGTAATAGTAGTAATGATGAAGATGGTGATGATCTATTTTATATCATGGGATTTGAGCATCCACAGATTTTGGTATCCAGGGAGTGTCCTGGAGCCAAACTCCATCAGAGACTACTGTAGTAGTAGTAGTAATGATAATGATGATGATGATGATGATGATGATGATGGTGATGATGATGATCTATTTTATATCATGGGATTTGAGTATCCACAGATGTTGGTATTCAGGGAGTGTCCTGGAGCCAAACTCCAGCAGAGACTTCTGTAGTAATAGTAGTAATAGTAGTAATGATGATGATGATCTATTTTATATCATGGGATTTGAGCATCCACAGATTTTTGTATCCATATCTGGGTCCTGGAACCAAACCCCAGCGGATACTAAGGACCCACAGTATATTAATTTTTGGAAAGGGGGAAGGTATTCTCTCTGCTTGATGCTCTCCCTTTCCATCCCAGCTCCCTTCCTTCTGTGCCTTCCCTGCCAGCTCTGCAGATGATGGATGATGGGCTCTGAAAGCAGCAGCCGGGAGGCAGAAAGCACCGCTCTCCATAAAGAACCATTAAGGGAGACATGAGCTTTCGTCATGGGGAGGCAGGCGGTGGCCCAGTGCATCCCAGGCAGCCTTTTGCTGCTGCAGAGAAGGAGCGGAGGACACCGCAGGATGACTCAGCCCATGCCAAGCATCCAGGAGCCCTGACTCGGCACCAGGACACTAGGTCAACTGACCACCAGGCCCAAGAAAAGCAAAGCCACCCCTTTCCTGACCCTCTCTGGCGGATCTGCCATTTCTTCTGCCTCAAAACTACATCCGTTTCAGGTTCCGAGGCTGCAGTTGCCTTCCTGTGAGGCTGAGAGAGTGCCACTTGCCCAGGGTCACCCAGTGGGTTTCCATGGCCGAGCGGGGATTCGAACCCTGGTCTCCAGAGTCATCGGGTGCATTTACATTGTAGAAATAATGCTGTATATGCTCGACTATAAGATGACCTCATGTATAAGTCGAGGGCAGGTTTCGGGGGCCAAAATTATGGACGTTGATAATATGATAAGTTGAGGGTAAAATTTGGGAGCATTTATCAAAGGATCTAAAGGATGAAGCAAAGGAAAAAGATGCCAAAGATCATACAAAATTCCAGCAGGCATCACTATCTGCCCTCATAAAGTTGGATGGATGAGCAAATAGAAGGGGGGGTCAGTGTTTCCGGGACAGATTAAACTCTTGCCTTTCACTAGAGGATGAATATAGAAATATATATTATTTAAAGTACAGGACTTACATAGACCCATGGATAAGTCGACTCAGATTTTTGGGGTCAATTTTTTAACCTAAATGTCTAGACGTATACATGGCTATATACAGTAATATCGTCCAGGAGGAGTCCTAGCCCCAAAGGCTGCAGTTACCCACCCCGGCTTTCAAACACACATTAGAGAGCACGTTCCCTTGCCGAAATCCAGTCGTCCTGCAATCGTATGGCCAAGCAAAACCGCTAAAGATCAGGATGGCTGCACCGGTATCTGCAGAGTCTGACTTCTACGCTACGGCCTTTTCTGCGTCCAGGAGGCCCAAAGCTCTTTGGAGACTGGCGAGGGGTGCATGTGCCAAAAATGCTTTCGGCTTCTGAGAAACGGAGCCTCTGAAACCCGATGAGCTGACTGCACACAAGTGACTTTGCAGTTCCTTAAAATAGCCCAGCAGCAAGCAACCTTGCTCCGGCTCTGCAGCAGGTATCCGAGAAAAAGGAGAAAGGAGAGCGCCAAGGGACCCTCCCTGGCTAGCTAGAGAAGCCAGGCCTAGGGGCATAGCCCACCTCAAGGGTCCGTCCGGTCAAGCGACGGAAAATAAATGGGTGCCCTTCGAGCACGGCGTCCTCGCTTTAACCGCCATGGCTGGCTGGACCTTGTGGGATCCTGGGCTCTGTAGTTTGGCGAGGCACTAGCAAAGCTTTGTGGCTGAGCATTCGAAGTACCTTCCCTAAACCCCAAATCCCAATCTTCCATAGGATGCTTCTATAGGATGCGGTGACTGTGGAATTGTTTTTGCTGTGTGCGTTTCCGACTTGCGGCGACCCTAAAGCAAACCTATCGTGGGGCTTTCTTGGCCAGGTTTGTTCAGAGGACGTTTCCTCTGAGGCTGAGAGGGAGTGACTTGCCCCAGGTCACCCAATGGGTTTCCATGACCAAGCCAGGAATCGAACCCTGGTCTCGAGAGTCACAGCCCAACACTCGAGCCGCTACACCACACTGGCTCTTGTAAACACCTTGCCTGACATGTTTTACTTGTCATGCCAAAATAAAATATTCCAAAATTGATTTTTTCCATTTTTCCAGGAAAAAAAGGCTTCGGGGGAAAAAACTGCCCTTCACATGTCTAGTTCTGCTTTGCAATCTGGGACCTAATTTTCCAGGCTTACAGCAACAAGGCTTGGCCATCTTATCCACACCGCTGAGCACCAAAGCCCAATTTCTGAGGCGCTAATCTCTAAGAAATCAGCATCTGAACCTAAACCAATGCCGAAGTCCCCTGGGTGATGAATGGGGGACTGCCTTCCTCCATCTCCCTCCTCAGCCAATGGGCAAGCGGTCCAGCCAGGGCATCCTCCCTGGTTGCCTAGCAACCTCCATGTGCCTTCATCCTTTGACATCACTCTCAGCCCGCAAGGAACAACAAGAGGAGGAATATGGAGGGATGGGAAGAAGGCAAGGCCCTGGGCGGCAAAGGTTGGGGAAGGTCTCTTGGGGGCTAAGAAAGGAGAGAATGGGAAAGAGAGACAGAAAGAGAGCGTGACGCTTGCAGATTGCTAAGACCTAGGCCTTTGTGCCTCCTGTCACTCCCATTTTGTGTCTGTGTGTGTCAATGTGTGTTGTGCACCTGCAAGTCGTTCCTGACTTATGGCAACCCTAAGGCCCTAAGGAAAGAAGAAACCACTGCACCCAAGAAATGGCGGAGGATCTTCAGGCCACGTTTCCTCCAGAATCCTGGGATATATGGCTTTGTGTGGCACCATCATTATTTGGCAGAGAAGGCTGAAGATCTTGCACAGCAAAGCATCATTATTTGGCAGAGAAGGTCAAAGATCTTGCAGAGCAAAGCATCATTATTTGGCAGAGAAGGTCTTGCAAAGCTACACATCCCAGGATGCCATGGGATGGAGAAACAGCTCCTAAAGTGGTGTCAAACTGAATTATTTGTACAGTGTAGATGCACCCCATTAGGCATACGGTCGGCCCTCCAAATCCACAAAATCTTGACCCACAGATTCAACCATCCATGGCTTGAAAATATCCCATATCTCTATCTCTGTATCCCTCTCTATATGGGATATTTTCAAGCCATGGATGGTTGAATCTTTGGGTAAAGATTTCATGGGTCTGGAGAGCTGACTGTATGCCTAACTTGGGGTGCATCTACACTGTAGAAATAACTCATGTTGACACCACTTTAGGGGTTGTGTCTCCATCCCATGGAATCCCGGGATGTGTAGTTTCGCAAGAGCTTTAACCTTCCCCGCCAAATAACGACGGTGCCACACAAAAGCCATAAATCCTAGGATTCTGTATTCTAAATACCTATAAATACTTGGAAGGTCATTCCGAAAAACCGAACCTTGATTTTTGCCATTTTATAGAAGGGGAGCACCATTTCACAAGGCCATTATTGTGAACTTGAGCTTCCATGGACTTTGGTATCCATGAAGGGGCTCCTGGAAGTTGACGAAATTGCAAAATCTAGCTATTTGATTTTATTATTTTTTGGTCCTGCCATGGTGGGTCTTGGGGTTTTTTTGCTCAAAAGGAGAACAGATTTGGCCATCAAACCAAGAACTCCCCAAAAATATAAGTATCCCCAGCGGTTCCTGGGATCTTCTGGAACACAAGGCCTGACTGGCTATTTCTTATCAGAGGATTAATGCTTCTCGACGTCTCCTTTAATGCTTTCCACCCCACACACCCTTCCAGACGGCTCTTTCCGTCCTCTGGACAGGCTGTAAATCCACCCTGAAAATAGCCACCGGCTTGGCTTTAGCCTTGGTGAAATATTTATTTCTCTCTTCCCTGCCGTCCGCCCTCCATCACCATCACCGCCGGCCACCATTTCCTTTTAAGAGATGATGAAGCAAAGATGCCATTGATCCAGGCCGGTCCTAATTGGCACTATTGATCCGGGCCTGAGATCTGAGTCTCCTGCAATTTATTTTTGCAGAATTATTCTCGGAGCCTCCTGCAAATTATTTTTTGCAGAATTATTCTCTGAGCCTTCTGCAAATTATTTTTTGCAGAATTATTCTCTGAGCCTTCTGCAAATTATTTTTTGCAGAATTATTCTCTGAGCCTTCTACAAATTATTTTTTGCAGAATTATTCTCTGAGCCTTCTGCAAATTATTTTTTTTTCAGAATTATTCTCTGAGCCTTCTGTAAATTATTTTTGCAGAATTATTCTCTGAGCCTCCTGCAAATGATTTTTTGCAGAATTATTCTCGGAGCCTTCTGCAAATTATTTTTTGCAGAATTATTCTCTGAGCCTTTTGCAAATTATTTTTTGCAGAATTATTCTCGGAGCCTTCTGCAAATTATTTTTTGCAGAATTATTCTCTGAGAGTTCTGCAAATTATTTTTGCATTCCATTTTATGTAAAAGAGGCTATTTTACAAGTTGAATTTGACTCCACTCCTAGTGCATCCACACTGCAGAATTAAAGCAGTTTGACACCACTCCAACTTCCATGTCTTTATTCCTGCAGCATCGTGGATAGAGTTGTGGAAGTTAAAGCGCTGTCAAAATGCTAGGATCCATAGTTTCGGGATGCACTAGTGCACTTTGTCAGACTAGGTGGAATACTGCATCAAACTACAGATCCCAGGATTCGGTAGGAATAGAGCCGTGGCGGTTAAAGTGGTGCCAAACTGTTTTAATTCTGCAGTGTGGATACATCCACGATGATCTCTAGTCTGTGGGTGGTAGGCTTGCATACGACAAAGCTGGGGAATATGGCCTCTTTGAGGACCACAACTCCCAAAATCCCACCATCTGTCACCATTATTGCTGGATGGACATCAGTCGGGGATGCTTTGATTTTGAGTTGCTGCATGGCAGAATGGGGTTGGACTGGATGGCCCTTGGGGTCCCTTCCAACTCTATGATTCTATTATTATTATTATTATTATTATTATTATTGAGATGACCCAAGGAGCTGGGTATGTTTTGCTTGGACAACAGAAGGCTATGATGAAGGTGACCAGCCATCTTAGATACTTCCAGGGATGCCATGTAGAAGATGGAGTGAGCTTGTTTTCTGCTGGTCCAGAGACTAGGACATAGAGCCATAGATTCAAAATACAAGAAAAGAGATTTTATGTAAACGCTCGGGGAAAAACCTCCTTACTGTAAGAACTGTTCAGCAGTGAAATCGACTGCCTCAGAGGGAGGATGGATGGGCGTCTCTCACAAATGCTTTAGTTGTGTTTTCCTGCATGGCAGGGGGTTGGACTAAATGACCCCATGGGGTCCCTTTCCAACTGTGTGATCCAAAATTCTCTCCCCCGAGACATCCTTTCATTGACATTTCTGCATGCAAGTCAGTAAGCTGAGGACAAAATGGGAGTGTGGGAGGAGGCGAGAGAAATCGGGACATTATAAAAGCAGCTGGAAAAGTGGGACGGCAGAGGATTAATTGGGGGCGTCCCTTCCAAATTGGGGCAGGCAGTTGGAGAGTATGATACAAGCATATATATATATATATATATATATATATATATATATATACACACAGATTTACAGAAGACACGTGGACAGGTCCATGCTCTCTCCAAGGATGTACATACACGCTGCAAAGGGATTGCACAACCCAGAAGGCTTTGGACGCAGTCCCAAGAAGCATCGCCTCTCACAGATCTGCTCCCAAAAGTTAGCAACTTTTAGTCTGGGGAGAAAAGCAAAAAAGAAGTGTTTTCCCAGCTCAGATTCAGCGGAAGCACGACTCGACTCACAAAACATTGCGTCGGGGGCTGCATCCGCAATGCAGAAATAATGCAGTTTGCCACCGCTTTAACTGCCATGGCCCAATGCTATGCAGTTCTGGTATATGCAGTTGGGTTTTTAAAAATAAATTTTATTATAATAAAACATATAAAACATATATAAACATATATAAACATATAACACATAGACGTATAACATAACAAATAACATATAATACGTACCACACATACAGTCTGTGCCATCCATTTACAAACAGATCCAAAAACTCGGATATTATCTTATTCTATAATTTAAGAAACTTTGCAAACGCGTATAGTTTTCTTTTTTAACCTAAAATTCACGAATTCCTCTAATTTTACTAATAGGCCAATGTGGGTTTCTAAGCTTACCTAGGTTTGAAAGAGAAAGATTATAACTCTTATATTTTCTGATACTTTCTGTTACTTTCTTTTTCTTTCATATCAGTCCCATTCATCTTTTCTTTCTTGTTTTCCTTATTTCTAATCAATCAACCAATCTTTTATTGATTAGCCCTTAGGTCATATCACGACAACTCAAAAAAGAGTAAAACAGACTAAAAAATCAGTACAAATTGCAGGAAAGTTAAAAGTATAAAATAAAGTATATATACATGTGTAAATAAAATACCATATAAATACAATACAATACAGTCTGACTACCATAACCCCAAATTTCCAATCAAATATAGCCAAAGGTATCTAACTTAACATTGTTGTTTTCTCCTCTATTTACTTTAGTACCGAAACAAAACTTTTCTCTCTCGTCTTAGCATTCTTTTCCACATTTCCATAACATTTTTCCCCATTCTTCTTCTGTTTTCCCCCTTTGATTTCCCGGTTGCATTACGCAGAGGGCTGGGATAATAATAATAATAATTATTATTACTATTATTATTATTTTAAGCTTGCTGACAGTATATCCGTATCCATGGCTGGGATTTGTAGTTTTGTGGGACATTCAGCCCGGTGAAGATAGGACTGAGGAATGGCACGGTTGCACAATTTAAATCCCGAAAGGACTGTCGCATGGAAGAGGCTAGGACATGGGTCCCCAAACTATGGCCCGCGGGCCGGACCTGGCCCACCAAGGCCTTCCTACTGGCCCGCCGCCGCCGCTGCCACTCACGCCCGCCGCCGGATGCCATTTTGTCTTCCAAAATGGCGTCCGGAGTCGTGCGCATGTCTCCGGTGTTGCGCACGCATGCGCACTACTCCAGACGCCATTTTGTCTTCCAAAATGGTGTCCGGAGTCACGCGCGCATGCACACCACTCGGGCGCCATTTTGTGTTCCAAAATGGCGCGCGGTGCCACACACATTTTGGAAGACAAAATGGCGTCCGGAGTCGTGCGCATGCGCGTGCGCCTTCGGCCCCCCGGAAAATCTGGGGGCCAGCGAACCAGCCCCCGGATCAAAAAGTCCGGGGACCCCTGGGCTAGGACCAGGTTTAATGGCTTTAAGTTACAGGAGAATAGGTTTCGATTAAGCCTTAGAAGGATAGTAAAATGATAGTAAGAGTGGTTCGGCAATTGAACCAAGAGAGAGGGTCAATGGGTCTCCTTCTCTGGACCTCTGGTGCCCCGACAAGCTACCATTCCCATAGCATGGAGCCATGGCCATTAAAGTGGGGTCAACCTGGATTATGATGATGATGATTTCTGCAGTGCGGATGCAGCCTAAGGCAAGGGATCCCAAGGATGCACCCAATCCGTTGAGCTTGCACCTACCTTCCGGCCCATCATAGGAGGTTGCAGAGGGCGCCCGCGTCCTCCGAATGATCGCAGTTGTGGACGTTCCAGCGGATGTGGGAGCACCGCAAGAGCGAGGCCTCGTTCCCTTTGCACTTGAGGTTGTCGAGGAAAATGTA
The DNA here is from genome assembly GCA_026167975.1 of Phrynosoma blainvillii. Lineage (NCBI taxonomy): Eukaryota > Metazoa > Chordata > Lepidosauria > Squamata > Phrynosomatidae > Phrynosoma > Phrynosoma blainvillii. The sequence continues at coordinate 1,206,224 of JANUYF010000014.1, read as the reverse complement.
GCCCGTGCCTTGGCCGTACCGGGCTTCCCCCGCAGCGGCTAAGGGCCGTCCGCAGCCGAGTTGCCGGCACACGACTCTCACGTCTTTGAGATCCCAGGCGTCGTCGCACACCGTCCCCCATTGGGACAGGTAGAAGAGCTCCACGCGGCCTTCGCAGCGGTGGCTCCCGTTGACCAGGCGCAGGAAGCCTGCAAAGGAGAAAGAGCCAAGGATGAGAAGGAAGAGAACGGCCTCGCCATGATGGGCCACGCTCGGACCAGGCTCCCCTAGTCTTTCTCCGGGAAAAAAAGAAGAAATATCGGTCCCGATGCTTTGGCTCGCCGCAATATTTTGAGTGTTGGACTCTGGAGGCTTGGGTTCGAATCCCAGCTCAGCTATGGAAACCCATTGGGTGACCCTGGGCAAGTCGCCCTCTCTAGATCTCAGAAAATATTATTATTATTATTATTATTATTATTATTAATACTATTTTAAGGGAGGGTGGGATTGTGGGATATGAATGTATATTTTAAAGTTGTAAGCCACCCCGGTTATGTTAAGCAGAGGGGCGGGATAAAAATAATTAAATAAATAAATAAATAAATAATAATAATTTGTATTTTAAGGGGGAGTGGGATTGTGGGATATGAATGTATATTTTAAAGTTGTAAGCCACCCCGGTTGCATTACGCAGAGGGGCGGGATAAAAATAAATTTATTATTATTATCATTATTATTATTATTATTATGAGAAGTTGAGTTTTAGGGTTGGTCTTTTGGGGACAAAGGCAGGAGGAAATGTATCACCTGAAGCCAAGATGATCGGAGACTCGAATAGTGGAAAGAGTTCTTGGGATTTAGTCTGTTACTGGCCAGGAACCAGAAAGGAATGGGATAAACTGGGCAAGAGAGCCCTCATGAGGCTGGATTGTAAACTAGTGTATTATAATATGTATAAGCATTATGGATATATTTCTAATTCCACCGTTTCCCCTTCATGCCTTACATATACATACCATCCTTTGGACGCGTAGTGGTTGAGGTTGTAGTCGGAAAGCTGTCTTGAAGGAATGGGTCTCCCAATTCATCCACACCTGGACCCAGGAAAAAAAGAATATATATATATATATCAAGGAGACGGACCATAAAACGCACATTTAACGCAGCCATCTTTAAAGGGTTTTGTGCTTGTTAAATAATCTTTGGGTCAGGGGTGCCAATTTGGACAAAATGCATGTCGCTTTCACATGGCGGTGGGGATCCTGGGAGTTGTAGCCCCAAAATTAACTTCTCTGAACTTTTCTCAAAAGGCCATCATGGAACCTGTAGTAGAGACTACACATTCCTATTTGTATTAATTAAATAATAATAATAATAATAATAATAATAATAATAATAATAATAATAATAATAATAATAATAATAATAATATAATAATAATAATAATAATAATAATAATAATTCCAAACATTATTATTATTATTATTATTATTATTATTATTATTATTATTAATCCAAACATGAACTCCTCCAGACTCTGGTTCTTCGGACCCTCAAGACGCGTCAGTGACATGGCTCGGACAATAGTGCTGCTTGGTTTTAACTCTAAAGCCCAGCATCCCCCAAGCCAGGGGCGAGGGGATTCTGGGAGGTGTTGTCCAGCCAAAAAATGAAATAAATTAAATGAAAGTAGGGGGGGATTTTTCTTCTCTAGGGGAGGAAGCGAGGACAGGGGTCCTCCCCGTTGCCCACCTACCCACCTCGGCAGATGACCCCGGCGTCCTCATGGTGCCCACAGTTGTGCTGACCCCATCCCAGGTGGAAGCAGTCCGCCAGGTCGCTCTCGGCCCCAGTGCAGCCCACGTTGTCCAGGAGGATGGGCCCGACCCCGTAGCCGAAGTAGCCCAGCACGGTGGCCACCACCGCCGATCCACAGCCCACCTGCCGGCAGACCACCTGGGCATTGGTGAAGCCCCAGTCGTCGTCGCAGACGGTGCCCCAGGTTTGCCCGTGCTTGACCTCCACCCGGCCTTGGCAGCTGCTGTTCCCGTTGGCCAGTCGGATGCCACCACCTGCTAGACAGACCAGGGAAATCATAGAATCATAGAGCTGGAAGAGACCCCAAGGGCTATCTAGTCTGACCCCCATTCTGCCATGCAGGAACTCGCCATCAAAGCATCCCAGACAGATGGCCATCCAGCCTCTGTTTAAAGACCTCCAAAGATGGAGACTCTACCACACCATGCACCATCATAAGTACATAGCCAGCTCTCCCTTCACTATAATATCACATTACTGTGTTGTTGTTGAATTCAAACATATAGCTGTGTTAGTCTGTAGAGAGATCTTGTAGCACCTTTGAGACTCACAGTAAGAAAGAAGTTGGTAGCAGGAACTGTCCTAGACTGAAGTCTACTTCCTCAGATGCATTTATGTTGTTGTTGTGCGCCTTCAAGTTGTTTCTGAATTATGGCAACACTAAGGCAAACCCATCATAGGGCTTTCTGGGGCTGAGAGTGTGTGACTTGCCCAAAGTGGGTTTCCATGGCCAAATGGAGACTCAAACCCTGATCTCCAGAGTCACAGTCCAACATTCAAACCACTACATCTCACACTTATAGGCACACAGAAACAACGACAACAAGATAGTTGTTTGGTCAAGAAGTCTAAATTTGTTGTTGTTGCTGTGTACCTTCAAGTCGTTTCTTAGCAAGATTTTCTTGGAAAGAGTTTTTTTTAACCATTTCTTTCCTTGAGGCTGAGAGAGTGTGACTTGCACGGGTTCATGGCTGGGTGAGGATAGGAATGGAAGGAAGGAAGGAAGGAAGGAAGGAAGGAAGGAAGGAAGGAAGGGCAAACTGACATGATGCCATCAGGGCAGGGCTTAGGGGCAAAGATGTAAGAATGAGAGCCCCAAATGTAAGACAAGTATTTGTGCTGTTGTTGTGTGCCTTCCAGTTGTTTCTGACTTATGGCGACCCTATTATAGGGGTTCCCAGGCAAGTTTCTTCAGAGGAGGTTTGCCATTGCTTTCCCCTGAGGCTGAGAGAGTGTGACTTGCACAGGACATAGTGATGGTCTGAAGCAGGGACGGATGACGGACGATCCCCCCAGGGTTGCACTACAACTCTTTTCTGCCCACCTTGGGGTCTCATCGGTCCCTCTTCCCTCTCCTCTCAACCTTTTGCATTTAGGGATGCTCTCTCTTGAGACATCTGCAGCCATGGTTTGCCATTGGTGGACTCAATATATTTTTGTCGTTCTTGGATAGGGAGCAAAGCTGGGGGATTCTGGGATCTGCAGTCCCCAAAGGAACTACTCCAAGCTGTGATCGTAACAAGAAGCCTGGCATTGTCCTCACATATATATATATATATATATATACACACACACACTCCCACGCATTGCAAGCACCAAGAGCATTTCTGCCTCCCGCTCTCTCCATTGTTGTAATGGGAGATTTCACATCTCTGACGCAAACTGCAGCCATGACAAGCGTCAGAGCATAAAACGTACTCCTTTTCTCCAGCAAAAGAAGGGCCGAGGTCATCATCGCCTCCGTCTCCGGCGTAGGCCGCTCTCTTCCATCTGTGACTGCAAAGACACACAATCAGAACAAGATTTTGGAGCCCTTCCCCAAAATATATTGCCTTTGGAAACTCTCTATGTGGGAGTTTCGAGCAAAGGTTGGGGAAAGGTACTATAACTCCCAGCATCCAGCCACCACACCTTGGGCTTCTGAGAATTCTAGTCCCTTCAAAATATATATTCTGCATTTTGCATTCTTCATTTTTCATTTTTCATTCTGCATTTTGGTTGGCCCCATAAAGGCATCGCTGTTCCAAATCACACTGCAGAAATAATCCAGTTTGAGACCGCTTTAATTGCCCTGACTCAACGGTAGGCAATTCTGCGAGCTGTAGCTTTGTGAGCCTTTTTTGTCAGAGAGCTCTGGGGCCAAATAAACTACAATTCCCAGGATTCCCTAGAAACAAGCCAGGGCAGTTAAAGCGGTCTCAGACTGGATTATTTCTGCAGGGTGTTCTGGATCGTTGTTTTGTGGATGCTGGACGATGCTGTAGTTTATTAATTCAGTCATAACTATTCCCTGTGGTTTTTCACCAGCGCATGGAATGTGAAGGCTATCTAGAGGTCATCTACTCCAGCCCCCTGCCTTGGGTTTCTTTTGGGGAGAAAGGTGGCACAGAAATGAAATAAATCATCATAATAAATGAATAATATGTCAGAAAACCCTTCCCTGCAGCAGCCAAATCTCCAAGGCTTTAGTCACATAAGAAATCCACTGGCCTGAAGTCCACCCAATTTGGTGACAAACCCACTATGATGGATTTCTGGGGTCTGGGATTAAAGGGATTAAAGACATTCTGGTCTTACCTGTAGCCATGTCAGTAAATATTTCATCATAGATGTGGGCTACGGACGTTGTGATGGGGGTGACTGTTGTCATCCCAAGTCCTGGAACAGGAGAAGTTAGAGAAAATAGGCATCATATTTATTAGACAATGGCTATCTGATATCCAGTTATCTAATACATTGGAGAAAATATACAACTTCAGAATCATCATAACCTAGAGTTGGAAGATACCCCAGAGGTCATCCAGTCCATCCCCACGTCTTACAAATCTACAAAAGTGCTACAGAGAAAGTGTGACTTGACCAGTAGGTAAATGTGGTCAAGTGGAGAGATTGAATCCTAGTCTCAGTGTCCGATGCTCAAAACGCTACGCCACGCTGACCCTCGGAGTCAAGACTGAGATTTTGTCTCACTCACCTGAACAGATGACTCCAGCATCCTCATGGTGGCCACAGTTATGGATGCCCCATCCCAAGCTGTAGCAGGCCGAGAGGTGAGGCTCGCTCCCGTCGCAGTTGACGTTGTCCAAGAGGATGCGTCCGGTGCCGTAGCCAAAGAAAGCGTTGGTCCGGAAGCCCGTGGCGTGGCCGCAGCCCATCTGTTTGCACACCACCCGGGCATCGCTCAGGCCCCAGTCGTCATCGCAGATGGTACCCCAGATCCCTTTGTAGAAGATCTCCACTCGGCCCTGGCAAGAATCGGGACCGTTCACCAGCCGGATGCTCCCGTTGCCTGGACCAGAAGACAGAACCATGGAGAGATCCAAAATTGTCACCATCATCCCTATTGCCATTACAGTGGTCCCTTGGTATCTGCTGGGGTTTGGTTCCAGGAGCCCACCACATGGATACCAAAATCCGTGGATGCTCAAGTCCCATTATATACAATGGGATTATTTATTATTATTATTATTATTATTATTATTATTATTATTATTATTACAGTGGGCCCTTGTTATCCGCTGGGGTTTGATTCCAGGACCCCACCACATGGATACCAAATCCATGGATGCTCAAGTCAAATTATATACAATGGATGATGATGATGATGATGATGATGATGATACACTCATATCCTCAGGTTTCTATGGCACTTAAGATAGCCTCCAAGAACTGGTAGCCTGTGCCACCTTGGGACAGGGATCTAGTCACCCTTTCGGAAATACTCACTTTCCCCATTTTGTAGTGAGACGGTGGAGGCTTTGCTGGTTGGGCCTCTGGGCACTTGGGTGGGCAAGAGTTCTGCAAAAGCCAAAAAGGAGATCAGCCTTTCTTTCTCAGACATGGGACTCTGTGGATATCGACAAGGTTGCAGAGACATAGGTTTGGAGTCACAAATAAACACACACACACACACACACACATACATGCATGGCAGGGATTGACAAAGCGCTCCCTGTGGTCCATTTTTGGGAACCTTTCAAAGTCCCCCCATAGTCAGTTTTTCTTCTTTCCATAGAATCACAGAATTGGGAGAGATCTCAGGGGCTATCCAGTCCATCCCCTTTCTGTCATGCAGGAAATCACAATCAAGGCACTCTCGATTGATGGCCATCCAGCCTCTGTTTAAAGACCCTCAAAGAAGGAGATTCCTCTATACCCCGAGGGAGCATCTTTCACTGTCAAACAGCTCTTACTGTCAGGATGTTCCTCCTAAAGTTTAAGTGGGATCTCTTTTCCTGTAGCTTGCATCCATTGCTCTGTGTTCAAGTCTCTGGAGCATCAGAAAACAAGCTTGCTCCATCCTCAATATGACATCCCTTCAAATGTTTAAACAGAGCTGTCATATCACCTCTTAACCGTCTCTTCTCCAGGCTAAATATACCCAGTTTCCTAAGTCGTTCCTCATAGGGCTTTATGGTTTCCAGACCCTTCATCATTTTAGTCACCCTTCTTTGGACATGCTCCAGTTTCTCAATATCCTTTTTGAATTGTGGTGCCCAGAACTGGACACAGGATTATTCCAGGTGAGGCCTGACCAAAGCAGAATAGAGTGACATTATTACTTTCCTCCATCTAGAGACTACCGTATATTTTTGTTGATGCAACCTAGAATCACATTGGCCTTTTTAATTGCTGCTTCACACTGTTGGCTCATGTTCAACTTGTGGTCTACTAGGACTCCTAGATCCCTTTCACATGTAGTGTTATTAAGCCAGGTGTTCCCCCATCCTATATCCATGCATTTCATTTTTAATTCCTAAGTGCAATACCTTCCATTTCTCCCTGTTGAAATTCATTTGTTTGGTTTGGGCCCAGCTTTCCAGAAAACGTTGCGCTCCAAATGCTCTCTAGGAAGCGTGAGGAGTACCTGGGGAATTCTGGAAAAGTGTTTTCCAAAAAAGAGAGAGACAGAATTCTGACGCGCCGCCATTGCAACCCAACGGAGCCCAAACCTTTGTACCGTTACAGGTGATGGCCACGTCCTCGTAGTGGTAACAATTGTGGATGCCCCATCCGTGGCTGCTGCATTCGCTGAGGGCCGCCTCGGTCCCTTTGCAGTCTACGTTGTCCAGGAATATGGGGCCCCGGCCCTGGCCAAAGGAAAGGGTGGCCGGCATGGCGATGGCGCGGCCGCAGCCCAACTGGCGGCAAACCACGTTGGCGTCCACGATGTCCCAGTCGTCGTCACACACCGTGCCCCAGGTGTGGTTGAAGAAGATCTCCACCCGGCCCTGGCATCGGCTGCGACCATTGACCAGACGGATCTCTGGAAGAAAAAGGGTCACTATTTAGGTTGTTGGGGTCAGCGGTCAGCAAATCCTCTCTGGGATTTACTCTGAACTTTAAAGAGGTTTCCCACAGTGTCATACCTTGTTCCCAGGACCCAGATTCAGATTATATATATATATATATATATATAAATATAAAATCTGTGTGCGTGTGTGTGTGTATACACACATGCACATACACATAGATTCATATATATATATATATATATATATATATATATATATATAGATTATATACACACACACACATAATGTATATATATATATATATATATATATATATACACACAGATTATATATACACACACGCACATATATGTGTATACACACACACACACACATATATATATATATAATCAATCCATAAATCCCATTGCATAATCCTCACCCCAATCTATCATTTAAATATTTTATTAAAGGATCCCATTCTTTAGTGAAGCAGGCGGTCAATCCATGTCTCATTAGGCAAGATTCAGATTCTGACGCAGCAAAAGAATGGGGTTTCTCAGGACCCAGGTTCAGATTCTGACACAGCCAATGAAGCAAAAAGTGTCCCTGGACCCAGGTTCAGACTATGATACAGATAGCACAATACAGAGGGACATGCAGGGGCTTGAGACATGTGTCCTGGTTTTCATCTGTAAAATATTGGAGGGGATGCAATCCTGCCAAATTTATTAGATCTTAAACAGAAGTGTGCACTCTCTCTTTCTCTCACAAACATAAACACACACACAAACACAAACACACACAGAGGTAGTCTCACCTGCAACATGCATCTCTGCAAGCTCAGAGCCTCCAGCTGGAATGGAAAAAAGAAGAGGGTGAAAGCATTCAAGACAGATTGCATTCTGATCCATACTTGATGGGATACAAACCAGCCATGGGACGGATACCTGCTCATTTGTTGATCATAGAATCATAGAATCCTAGAGTTGAAAGGGACCCCAAGGGTCATCCAGTCCAACCCTCTTCTGCCATGCAGGAATACATAGGATCCTAGAGTTGGAAAAGACCCCAAGGGCCATCCAATCCAACCCCATTCTGCCATGTAGGAATACATAGAGTCCTAGAGTTGGAAGGGACAACAAGGGCCATCCACTCTAACCCTCTTCTGCCATGAAGGAATATATAGGATCCTACAGTTGGAAGAGACCCCAGGGGCCATCCAGTCCAACCCCATTTCGCCATGCAGGAATACATAGAGTCCTAGAGTTGGAAGGGATCCCAAGGATCATCTAGTTCAACACTCTTCTGCCATGCTCAAATACATAGAGTCCTAGAATTGGAAGGGAGCCCAAGGGCCATCCAGTCCAACCCTCTTCTGCCATGAAGGAATACATAGAATCCTACAGTTGGAAGACACCCCATGAGCCATCCAGAAACAGACGAATCGACAAAACAAATATTTTTAAAATTTGATTAAAAAAAAATTAGTAGTATTTTCTCTCAATAATAAAGGAAATCGGATCCAGCCACTGAAACTCACAGCCCTTCTCATTGCTTGGGGAAGTGTGGAAGATATGACAGGTCCAACCTGCCCTGCAATTGCATTTAAAGGTTTCAATTTTCACTCTCTCCCTTTCTTTCTTTTAATCCCAAAATGCAATCTCCAGTTTGGAAACCTAGGCCAATGTTCCTTGCCCTGCACGTCGGTTTGCGAGGATCAAGTATCTAATTCTAATCTGTGCTGAGTGATCCCAAAAGACAAAACTAGGCTAGAAGTTGTAGAGCCAGTTCTGTCCAGAGTTTGGAAAAGTTACATTTCATGCATGCATTCATTCATTCAATTCCTATCACTGGCCTCCTAGTAAGAGCTACTTATGCATCTGAGGAAGTAGATTGACGTCTCTGAAAGCTCATGCTGCCAACTTCTTTCTTTCAGTGAGTCCCAAAGGTGTGACAAGATCTCTCTACATACTAATCCTACATACATTTTAATTTTTTGACTACACCTCCCAGCATTCCCCAACTGGTAGCCATGCTGGCTGGGGGATTCTGGGATGTGTTGCCCAACAAAAAAAGCAAGATCTTGACCAAAGTCTTGGTTCTGTTTCTCCCATTGAAATACACCTGCTCTGATGTGATAGAAAGGGATGCGGTTTGGACCAGAGTGTTACAATTTGTTGGATGTGTTAATGCCGCAACAAGATGCTGGTAAGGACAGAACACATCACAACTATTTACATAGCATTTCCATTATATTAGATATTATATTGGATATTAAAATTAATCCAGAGGTGATTTAAAGCATGCAAAAGGATTCCCATAAGGGTTTTGTTTCATTTTGTTTTGCAAATACATACATACATAATGCCTTTATGGTAGTCAACAGACCATAGGCAAACATAAAATGTTTTGCAAATACATACATACATACGTACATAATGCCTTTATTGTAGTCAAGAGACCATAGCCAAACATAAAATGTTTTTGCAAATGCGTTGTTTCATATATGGGACCTGATCATCTGTGGGATTTGGTATCCACAAGGAATCCTGGAACCAATTCCCTATGGATACGAAGGGCCGGCTGTATTATATATTAATTTAATGTGCTGTTTTATAGGGCATGAGAGCCAGTGTGGTATAGCGGGTTGAGCATTGGACTTTGGAGATCAGGGTTCAAGTCCCGCTCAGCCACTGGTCAATTCCTTTATATGACTGTATAAGCATCTAGCAAAATTAATACGACATCTCTAAATTATGATATCAAATGCACAACTGGAACTGGAATTTTTGGTGACTGGTAACTTGTCATGGCCCTAGAGCTCTTTAAGAGATGCTTCACAAAACTATAGTCCCTATGGCATGGAGCCAGGGCAGTTAAAGTGGTATCAAATTGGATTATTTCTACAGTACGAATCCAGCCTCAGCATGGGACTCTTGGGGTCCAGAGGCGAATGCCATGCTGGCCAAAGTTCCTACCAAGAGAAAAACTCACTTTTTGGGAGTAAGGAAAGGATGGAGAGGGTTGAGAGGACCAGCGAGGCAGATGATATGCAGAGTCCAGGCCTCCAGTCTCTCTTCCTGTGTCCTGGACAAGGACCAATGTTCATTTCTGCTTCTCGCCGGGTTTTGCGGTCGATCGCTCAGTGGTCTCCCAGGGAAAGAACTGCAAAGCCACACCTGGAAAGGTAGAGCAAAAAGGACAAAAATTCAGCATCCAGCTCTCTCCTAGAGCTGGGAATCTTCGTTTTGGAAAAGTCTGTTCTCTTCATCCTTTGCGGTTTTGTTTTAAAAGCATCTAATTCATATATTAGATACTATATATATATATATATAGTAGTGGTTTGAGTGTTGGACTATGACTCTGGAGGCCAGGGTTCAATTCCCAGTTTCTGGGTGCAACTATATCATAGAAACAAAGTAGTTTGACACCACTTTATAACTGCCATGGCTTTACATCCTGGGGTGTGTTTAATTATTTTTAATTTTTTATTTTATTATATATATATATATATATATATATATATATATAATATAATTTCTAGACTTATACATGAGTGTATATACAGTAGTCGAGGTCTCATCCAGGGAAGAGATGGCACACCTGTGCCAACCTGCACACCTTCCTCGATCCTGGGCAGGGATGTGGCTCTTGTATTGTACTATAAGTCATATATATATATATATATATATATATGAATGACTTAAAGTATAGTACTTATATTGACCCACAGATAATTTCTAGACTTATACATGAGTGTATATATGGTAGTTGAGGTCTCAGCCAGGGAAGAGATGGCACACCTGTGCCAACCTGCACACCTTCCTCGATCCTGGGCAGGGATGTGGCTCTTGTATTGTACTATAAGTCATATATATATATATATATGAATGACCTAAAGTACAGTGCTTACATTGACTCACGGATAATTTCTAGACTTATACATGAGTGTATATATGGTAGTTGAGGACTCAGCCAAGGAAGAGATGGCACACCTGTGCCAACCTGCACACCTTCCTCGATCCTGGGCAGGGATGTGGCTCTTGTATTGTACTATAAGTCATATATATATATATATATATATATGAATGACTTAAAGTATAGTACTTATATTGACCCACAGATAATTTCTAGACTTATACATGAGTGTATATATGGTAGTTGAGGTCTCAGCCAGGGAAGAGATGGCACACCTGTGCCAACCTGCACACCTTCCTCGATCCTGGGCAGGGATGTGACTCTTGTATTGTACTATAAGTCATATATATATATATATATATATATATATATATATGAATGACCTAAAGTACAGTGCTTACATTCACTCACGGATAATTTCTAGACTTATACATGAGTGTATATATACGGTAGTTGAGGACTCAGCCAAGGAAGAGATGGCACACCTGTGCCAACCTGCACACCTTCCTGGATCCTGGACAGGGATGTGGCTCTTGGCTCGAAGAAGCCCCCTCATCTGCCATCATTGCCATTTCTCTCAGCGAACGACAGAAAAGGGGGAGAACAGGTTGGGCCCTTCAGCACAAAAGGCGACATTATTCCCGAGAGGAGTCCAGCACCACGACGGATGAATGGAGCATTCAAGGGCACCAACGTAGGAAACTAGATTATTTTTCATCCTCAGATATGACTGAGCCAGTTGTCTGACGGGGTGCTCTTCCCTAGCACTGAAAGTGGGGAAGTATAGGGCTTCATGTACACACATGCCCTGTTGTTGTTGTTGTTGTTGTTGTTGTTGTTGTTGTGTGTCTTCAAGTCATTGCTGACTTATGGCAACCCTATCATGGGGTCTTCATGGCAAGTTTCTTCAGAGGGGGTTTGCCATTGCCATCCTCTGAGGTTGAGTGTGACTTGCCCAAGACCACTCAATGAGTTTCCATGGATGAGCCAGGATTCGTACTCTGGTCTCCAGAGTCATAGTCCAAAACATGATGCCACACTTGCTCCAAACATGCCCTATAGAAGAGTTATTTTCTTGAAAATCCAGGGGCCGGCTCTCCCATTAGGCAAAGGTACGAGTCTTGTTGATTTCTTTCTTTATTTCATATGGTGGGTACTGTAGCTCAGGAATACTTTTCCAAATGCATCTGAGGAAGTAGACTGTGGTCTAGGAAAGCTCCTGCTGCCAACTTCTTTCTTTCAGTTAGTCTCAAAGGTGCTACAAGATCTCTCTCCATACTTGAGGAATACTTGTAATTCCATATATTTGGTGCACTCAGAGCACTTGGGGAAAATAAAGAAAGAAATGTCATACGAATAGAGCTGCCTCAGTTCACAGAGACAGAATCTACTCCGGTTCTAACGCAAAGCTGCCAACAGATATGGAAACCTAAACAACGGTCCTCAATTTGGAAATGCTCAATACGCATCCCATTCCCCAAGGAAGGGGACACTGGGATTTGCAGTAACCACAGGACCATTGCATTAATCTCCCATCCAAGCAAGGTTATGCCAAAAATTTTACAACACAGACTTCTTATCGTATATGTATCAAGAAATGCCAGGTGTTCAAGCTGGGTCCAGGAAAAGAAGAGGCACTAGGGATCATATTGCAAACGTATGTTTGATAATGGAACGCACCATAGAATTTCAGAAGAAAATTAGCCTCTGCTTTATAGATTAGAATTAGAGCAAAGCCTTAAGATCATGGAAAACTATGGATCACTTTTAAAGAAACTGGTGTGCCACAGTATTTTATTGTTCTGATGCATACTTTTTATTCAGGACAAGAGACGACTGTTAGGGCAGAATACAAAGAAGCAGAGCGGTTTCCAATTGGGAAAAGGGGTCAGGCAAGGCTGCATTTTATCATCCCATCTCTGGTTAAACCAGAGCTTTGCTTCCAAGATCAGAGAGGATCTGGTGCCAGGAGGGTATATCAAAATATCAATATAATATCAAACACATGCCCCCTTTAAAATCCCTTGGAAACTATTTGGAAAATTGGTCTCAAGTATTGTAAAAGAGCATGTCACAGCCTCCAAACTTGGTACTTGAATACCAATACCCAAATAGCAAAGATAAGGAAGAATTGGCTTGTGGGGATGCTCTCCGAACAAAGTACAAAAACCTTTGGCACCGACCCTCCCATTGCAAATCATTCGAAAATGTGAAGAAGCATTATTGTTGCGGTGGTGGCATGCCTTCAAGTGGTTTCCGACTTATAGTGATTCTGATGCAAACCGATCCTGGGGTTTTCTTGGCAAGATTTGTTCAGAGGAGGTTTGCCATTGCCTTCCCCTGAGGCTGAGAGAGTGTGATTCACCCAAGGTCACCCAGGGGGTTTCATGGCCGAGCTGGGAATCGAAACCCTCCAGAGTCGTAATCCCAAATATTTCAATGCATTCAATGTTCACAGTGAGAATTTTAAAGGTGAACAGTGGTAGAAACTGGGACATTATGAGATTGTTTTATCTTGTAAGCCGCTTCGGTTGTATTTCACAGAGTCGGAATATTAATAATAATAATAATAATAATAATAATAATAATAATAATATAGCATAAGACGCAGAAAATGAATGGTCAGTGTCTCAACATTCAATGTGATTCCCCCCCAATTTCCCACAATGTAGAATATTCAAGTTCATTGATATTGCTGTTATCAATTACAGTACTAGTAACGACCGCCACCATTTTCCTATAAGTCTGCTTATGGGTTGTTGAGCAAAGCGGTTAATGTCCTTTGCAAAATTTCTATTTCCTTTTGCTAAGGCAAAGTAAAGGTATTCCCCTTTGACAAGTTTGTCAAGTCGTGTCCGACCATATTGGTCTTCTAGCCATATTGGATTTCTAGCTAAATTGGACTTTTAGCCATATTGGACTTCTAGCCATATTGGACTTCTAGCCAAATTGGTCCTCTAGTCATTTTGGACTTCTAGCCAAATTCTAGCCAAATCGATGGAGTTAGAAAGATCACGTACCTCTCTTTGGCGTTCTGCTTCCCAATTTCTAAGGACTGCCAGGGTTACATTCCAAAACGTAATATCCGGAGATGAGGAATCAAAGGGAAAGAGTAGTCCATGGGAAAGGGAAAAAAATATTATTAAAAAAATAATATTTTTTTATCCCAAGGGAGCCTCGGATCTTTTCTTCTTCTTTCTCTTCTTCCTTCTTTCCTTGCAAAGTACCAAGAACAGGCACAGAAAGTCCCTCATCCGTCAATTGTGCAGTTCCACGCTGTCATTTAGCACCGTATATATTGTGTATATATTTCATGGATCAGGAACACAAAGCTTAAAAATTATATCCTATAACCACCGCTCGGTTTATAGCCGCGCATCTTCGTGCGGATGTGGCAAGGGGAAAAAATAATGCAGAAATGAAAATGTTTCTAAAAATGTCCCCATAAGAGGTAGAAGGAGGTAGAGATACACCTTTAAAGATAGGTCACTGAATGGGTCAGGTTTCCAAAGAGAGCAAAAAGAAGGGAAGGGTGTGTGTGTTTGCTCCAGGATGATGATAGAAACTGGGGACTAGTTGGAGGAAAGTTGCATGAGAAGAGGTTCAGGTCTTTTTCTTTGCTTTGCAAAGGCATTTCATTCCCCCTTGAAGAAAGGGAAGGGGGAACATGTATCAATTGGGAGGAAGTCAGTAATGATAATTTTTGGCGAGATATCCTTGGCATCGGGCCTTGGCATACTTCGTGGGTCCAACATGCTAGCAGAGAGAAAGTATATGGGTATATGCTACCTGTCTTGTCTCATTCCTTCTTTGCTTTGGCCAAAGGACAAAGCTAGGAGACCTGAGTTGTTCTGATAGTTGTCATTTGCCATCAAGTGGACTTCGGCGTATGAATGAGAGCCAAGGAAGAAAGTGCAAAGGCAGCTGGATGTGAAGGAAATGGATTAATAATAATAATAATAATAATCTGTAAATGGTTTTTGCACCTGGTTCATGTGACTGCAAGGGGTTACGATTCCCAGATCCGGACATCAAACTTGAGGTGGAAAAAGGCTTGAAAGCGAACTGATGGAAGTTCATTTTGTAGTAAGGTTAAAGACACCTACTGCCTCCTCTTCAATTATGCTACTATATATACTCATGTATAAGTCTAGAAATTTAGGCTAAAAACATTGACCCAAAAAACCTAAGTCGACTTATCCATGGGTCAATGTAAGTACTGCACCTTAAATATAAATTATATATATTGACCCCAAAAAACTAAGTTGTCTTACCCCTGGGTCGATGTAAGTACTGCACCTTAAAGCATATATATATATATATATATACATATACATATATACATATACATATATATATATACACACACACACACACACACACATATATATATATATATATATATATGTATATATATATATATATATATACACCCAAAAAACCTAAGTCAACTTATCCATGGATCAATGTAAGTACTGCACCTTAAATATAAATTATATATATTGACCCCAAAAAACTAAGTTGACTTATCCCTGAGTTGATGTAAGTACTGCACCTTAAAGCATATATATATATACATATATACATATACATATATATATATATATATATATACACACACACACACATATATATGTATATATATATATACACCCAAAAAACCTAAGTCAACTTATCCATGGGTCAATGTAAGTACTGCACCTTAAATATAAATTATATATATTGACCCCAAAAAACTAAGTTGACTTATCCCTGTGTCGATGTAAGTACTGCGCCTTAAAGCATATATATATATATATATATATATACATATACATACACACACACACACACACACACACACACACACATATATATATATATACACCCAAAAAACCTAAGTCAACTTATCCATGGGTCATTGCTAAGGTTTTGCTATAATTTTGGTTTTGGATTTCTTGTGTAGCTTCTTTATTTAGCCTTCTTGGGTTTATTGGTTATAAAATAAGTAAATGAAATTACGGAGTAATTAAGGGCATGTTGCTGGAGAAACAGGGGAAGTTGATGTTGGACTTGTTTCTTTTATTGCCTATATGTAAAGAATAAGTATTGTTAACACTAATAATTTTTTTTTTTAAATTAGAGTATATACAGTATTCCCTCCCAGCATCAGTTGTGGGTCTCCAGCAGAAGTGACTTGGCACGACCCAGACCCGCTTTTCAATGTTGCGTCCTTGACGCGGCCGCCGCCATGCGCATCCTCGCCGCGGAGCAGATTAACACGGCCGAACAAAGGCCATCTTGTTCTAACTCAACAGGCCTATATGTACAGCTTTCCTTGGGACAGACTTCATTTTGTTGTACGTCTGATGCCAGGGAGCCTCGAAAGCCACAAAAGAGACTCACAGGTGGGACCAGATACAACACGAAGGGCTCCTTTTCACGGTCCATGATACTTCGTCACCCCAACATTGACCTGCTCCCATCCCAGAATAACAGTACTTGTAAATAGTGGGGTTTTTTTGGTGGGTTTTTCCGGTTATATGGCCATATTCTGGAAGAGTTTATTCCTGACACTTCGCTTGCATCTGTAGCTGGCATCTTCTCATTCTCTAAGGACGCAAATGCAGGCGAAACGTCAGGAATAAACTCTTCCAGAACCCACAATAACCCGAAAATCCCACAAAAAACTATGGATGCTGAGAGAGTGTGACTTGCCCAAGGTCACCCAGTGGGTTTCCATGGCTGAGCCGGGATTCGAACCCTGGCCTCCCAGAGTCCTATTCCGATGGTGAAACCATGCAACCTACTGTACTAAAAAGGTAGAATATCTCCTTAGGGGCAAGAGCTTGCAAGAACTGACAATAATAATAATAATAATAATAATCATCGCAACAGTGATAGTATTATTAATAATAATAATAATAATAACAATAGTGTTTGTTTATAACACTATTTATTTCCACTGAAGGGCGGTACATCAAAACATATACAATAAAAAGCAAACAATTAAACGCTACACTATAAAATACTACTAAAATAATATACTAATATACTAATTCAACAAAAGTTTAAAATTATCAATATAATTTAAAAAAAAATAAAGACTTCTAAAAACACACACATTAAAGTTAACCTGACTTCAGTTTCCACAAAATTATAAGGCCATTGATTCCAATATTGTCACATGGAAGGTGCATCCGCACTGCAACATTTAATCTAGTTTGACACCGCTTCTAATTGCCATGGAAACCCTGGGATGTGTAGTTTGCTGAGCTTTACCGACAGAGGAGACTAAACCTCTCACCAACCACAAGCCCCAGAATTCCCAGGCATGGAGCTCTGGCAGTTAAAAGCGGCGTGGAACCGAATTGATTCTGCAATGTGGCAGTAACTCTTGGTAGGTAAGGAAACCAAGGTGCTGTCAAGGGCTTCCAGACTACGTTTCCCAGCATGCGCCGCGGCGGAGGACGGATGCGCGTGCGCACTTTGTCCCAGATAGGAAGACAAAATGGCGGCCGGCAAACTAGCTTCGTAGCACTCCAACTACCATGATGCATCGCGGCGACAAAGGAGGAGGAGCTAAGAAAGGAGCGTACGCATGGGCAGATGGCATCCCGGCACTTCCGGCTGAGCCGAAGGCCGGAGAGCGACGGAGGCCCGAAGGGGGTCGTCGAGAGACGGAGGCAGCGGCGGCGTTTCCTTGGCAACGGCCTGTCAGGCGAGGTGAGGGTTGAGGATCCTCGCTAGGCCCTGCCTTGACAGCAGGGGATCATGGGAATTGTAGTCCCTGGGGTTGTTGCTCTAACCTTTAGGCTCTGTTTTGAGGGGCCTGAGGGGGCAATTGAGGACAGGGAGGACGTTGTAGGGTTGTTGTTGTGGGCCTTCAAGCCGTTTCTGGCTTATGGCGACCCTAAGGTGAACCTGGCACTGGGTTTTCTTGGCCAGATTTCTTCAGAAAGGGTTTGCCATGGCTACCTCCTGAGGCTGAGAGAGTGTGACTTGCCCAAGGTGGGTTGACATGGCCGCGCAAGGATTCGAACCCTGGTCTCCAGAATCATTAGTCCTCCAAGGAATTTTAGAAGAAAACCAGCATGGCCTCACCTGGAGAGGATCAAAATCCAAAATGGACCTGAATAGATTAGAAAGCTGGGCCAAAAGTAAGAAAATGAACTTTCAACAGGGAGATATGGGAGGTACTGCACTTAGGATGGAAGAATTAAATGCACAGATATAGGATGAGGGACAGCTGGCTTAATAAAACTACATTTGAAAGGGATCTTGGGAGTCCTAGTTGACCACAAATTGAACATGAGTCAAGAGTGTGATGCGGCAGCTGAAAAGGCCAATACGATTCTAGGCTGCATCAACAGAAGTATAGTGTCTAGATCAAGGGAAGTCATAGGGCCACACTATTTGCTTTGGTCAGGCCTCACCTGGAATAATACTGTGTCCAGTTCTGGGCCCCACAATTCAAAAAGGATATTGACAAACTGGAGCATGTCCAGAGGAGGACAACTAAAATGGTAAAGGGCTTGGAAACCATGAAGCCCTATGATGAGAGACTTGGGGAGCTGGGAATGTTTACCCTGGAGAAGAGAATAGGACACCAAGCAATGGATGCAAATGACAGGGAAAGAGATTCCACCTCAACTTTAGGAGGACAGTAAGAGCTGTTTGACAGTAGAAGATGTTCCCTTGGAGAGTGGTGGAGCCTCCTTCTTTGGAGGTTTTTCAACAGAGGTTGGGTGGCCATCTGTCAGGAGTGCATTGATTGTGTCTTCCTGCATCACAAAATGGGGTTGGACTGGATGGCCCTCTGAGGAAGGAGGCATAAAAATTGGAGGAAGGAACATGAACGACAGACGACTCTAGCAGAAAGTAGCAAAGACCCGGAAGTATTACTCTCAACAAAGCCAAGAGAGAAAGCGCAAAGGCAGTTGAACATTAAGGAAGCAGAAAATAGTGACCGCAGATGACTGACATCACTTTAAAGTAGACAATGAAGGCATTGAGATAGGCAAAAGTTTTCCACACTTTGGCTCAGTTAGTAATCAGAATGGAGTTCTGGAATTTTCTACAGAGGGAAAAATGCCCTTATATCTCTGGTGACATTTCATGGCTCACCTTCTTTCTTTCCATTGCAGGCCTGATGGCATTCCTGTTGCCAAAGATGAACCGCTGAATGTTGGTGCTGTCCTGAAGCTCCTGCTCCTTTTTGGGTCCGTGGGTGAAAAGCCTGTTTAAAATGGCCACGTCGCCAGGTACCTCTGCCGGGCCCCCTCCTCCTCCGCCGGATCCAGGTGTGGCGGTATGGGAATGGCAAGACGAACTGGGCCGCTGGAGGCCATACCGCAGTGCCGTGTGCAGCTACATTGAGCAGTCGTTCCAGGCCCTCATGGTGAAGGGCCGGCGGTCGCTGGGGACTTGGCCCGTCAATGGCAGCATCCCCCTAGGGCAAGCAGATCCCACGCTGGCCCCCTACATCATTGACCTACCCAGTCTAACGCAGTTCCGGCAAGATACAGGTAAGATATGTCATGGCTGCATTTCTGGCCAAGTCATAGCAAGCGCTGCCTCTGCCACATGCCTGGAGTGTTCTCCATGGATCAAAACACAGTGCAGAAATCAGTCAATAACAGTTGAAACAGGGATGCGGAAATCTCTTGTCTCTATTTTGTTGTGTTTCTCTGAATCCCACCTGCATTTCTTCCTGTCCTTGCTTCACGTTTTGTTGCAAAACTTTGTTTTCTCCTTAGACAGAAATCCCTACACATTTTAATTCCTTTTCCTTAATTTGCATGTTTATATTTGTGCAGTCAGTTTATCAATCAATCATTTATTTACAGTCACAGACCAAGTATTTATCAAATGTATGTAGCTTTCCCTTCCTTTTTCCCAGTTTGTTGAACTTATGCAGCTTTCCTTTTTGACAGAACTATGTATGCATTTCCCCTCCCTTCTTGTTATTCACATTTTGGTCATTCACATTTTAAAATGGGAGCCTTGTTCTCTGCACCCTTTATTTCTTGAAAATACTCTGTCATCTTTGCAGGTGTGTGCACACTGGAGGCATGCGTTTTCTCACCACAAGGTGTGGAAAATGCCAAAATGCTGCTACGATTCCCCACTCATGTTTAATTTTAAAATTCATCATTAAGAAAAATACAGAATTCAATCAACAAGCCTCTTCAGAACCCCAAAAGTGCATTTCTTGGTAGGCTAACTTGTCCATTGCCAGCAACTGATTTTTGAGCTCTTCCTATAGTTCATCTCTGTTTTTCTGGGAAGGTATTCAGAAGCTCAGGAAGGGAAATTTCCTGTCATTCTCCCTGGTTTCCTGTGAAGATCCCAGATTGTCTATCTGGCAGCTGAGATAAAAAATCCTGAGGACTATTTTTTACATTGGGGTCAGATAGTTTCATAGATGGATGTTTTCCTCTCCAATTCTTTTAATATCCCTTGGTGCATTATAGAAATCAAGCAGTTGGATTTAGTCCTGGTTGTTCCCGAGTAGTTTCTTTCCTCATACTCTTTGCCTGTTTCCCCTCTCCTTGCAGGGACCATGCGATCTGTGCGCAGACACGTCTTCCAGCTGGATTCAGCGGCCGGGCAGGGTGTCGTTTGGGAGTGGCAGAATGACGAAGGGGGCTGGTTCCCTTATGAGATGAACGTTTGTGTCTACTTGGAGCAAGCTTTCACCTTCAAGAACCCTCAAGTGGATCTTGGCCCTTTTGGCTACAACTATGGGATCGATTTTGCCTCCCTTACCCAGACCAACAAAACCACTGGCTACCAGCGGCGGATCCAGAGGCGCGTGGACTCACCTTACCCAGTAGCCACAGCCACAGGACCACCTCACGCGGGGCCGCCATGTTCCTGCCAACAGTGCCTTCTGAACAGTGGGACCGGACCCATCACCACCCGGTATCGGCACTCCATGGTCAACCTCCCTGGTCCCTCAGTTGGAACTGGACCCAGGCCCTTTGCTGGGGTACAGGGGGCTGCTGGCAGGACAGCTGGGCTCAGTTATTCTCAGACGGGCTTCGTGCCTTACAACAAGCCCACCATTTCTGGAGCTCGGTCAATGCCGAAGTTGAATGTTCAGAGTTTAGGGACAGCACCGCAACCGCCAGCTGTCAGTGGGCCGAGTCTGGCACATGGAGCATCCAAAGGAGTCAGGTATGTTATATTGGGAGAGGTAGAGTAGGCAGAATCAGTGGGATTTATTTAGCTGTTGACTTGAACCTTTAGCTCAAGTATGGGCTAATAGAAATTTATGTCTCTGTTCTTCCCATCTCTGAAGCAGAGCGGGAAATGTTGTTATTCCTCCTGCTCTTCTGTGGAGAGTTAGCTATTTGTCCTTGGTCACCCTTCACAGACAAGTGAAAACATTCCTGACAAATACCCGAAGAACAAGGTCTATAAAACACAGAGCTGGCTTTACCTACCTAACTCTTTTTGCAATTTGTAGTATGAACCATAAAACCCTGTTTGCAGTGTTTAACAAGGGAGGATGGCCTATATTTATCTTTACAATTGTATTCCTCTCTCTTGTCCCTCACATTGCCTTCACTGAGGCTCACATATTTCAAATGAATAACTAAGGCACTGTTACTTTTTTTACTTAAGCAAAAACAAACCCTAAAGTTCTCAACATCAAATTTCTCACTGATGATCTGCCCTGTTGCTTCTTTTGCAAATGAGGTGTCTGTAAATGCTTACACCTTAGTCGAGCAGGTTCGAGAAAGCCAAAAGTACCATATGTTTCACAAAACACAATGAGCTTTCTTCCCATCCCTAGTCTGGGCAGTTTCCAAAGGCAGCCCCACATAGAGTGTGTTGCAGTAGTCTAAATGGGATGTGATCAACGCATGTGTTTCCATGCTTGGACAAGGAATATAGCTGGTGTACTATATAGTTTATAAACCTGGATTAAAACTTCAGATCTTAATCTTGCCTTTGTGCTGGGGAGCAGGTTTTGAAAGCGATGCTCCCATTTGGGAACAAGGGAGTTGCTTTAAGCCATGGAAAGAACTTTTTCAACACCAAGAGACAGCTCCTGGGCGCGGTTTCAGTCTTTCCTGTGGCATAATAGTCTCCCCTCGGAAGTGTGTAATTGTGTCTGTCTGGGCTTGCATACTTGCAGCTCATAAAACCCTAATATACACAATTAGAGGAAATCTGAGCATGCAGCCATTGCGATCCAATTCTCAGGCAGTGTTGTTCATTCCTTCGTCCGCTCACTCTTCAGTCACACACGCTAGATTAGAACATTCCTACCTGTATTTCCCAGTTGGCCAGCACAGCTTCTTTTCTTGTTTGCAGTCCATATTTACTACATTTGGAAACGTTGATTCCTGCTGAACAGCAAAGCTGGGAGCAACAGAATGGTTCCCAGTTGGAAAAGGGTTCAGGCAAATCTCCGCACTGTCACCGTATTTATTCAATCTGTATGCAGAAAATATTGTACACACAGAAGGTTTAGACTCAGAGGCAGGAGAAGTTTGGAGGAAGGAACATTGATAACCTAAGAGGCAGTACATGACCAAGGGCAGCTCTGTCCTCACCCCACCTTAAATTACAGCATTCAGATTTCCTTTGGATAATCAGATTGAGATTACCAAACCTCAATTGTGTGGGGAAAAACCTCGATTGTGTGGAGGGGAGCATGCACAGCCCCCAATGTGTCTCCTTGGTGCATGTTCCTTGAAGTTACCCATTTTCAAAACATTACCAATCACATTTCCTCCCCTTTTGTCTCCTCAGCATCCCAAAGCTACCGGTGAGCATGTCCAGACCCAGCAAAGTGAGCCAGGCCCTAGCAGGTAACATAACCTCTGACATTTCATATCTTTTTTTTTCTAGGTAGCTTGCATTTTTCACAAATTCCTTGAGTTGTAAATGCGTATATATCACTTATCTAAACATTTCAAAGCAACGTACATCAGTAAAATGCTTCTCTGCACCGTGCACCATTTCCCCCCACTTTTTGGGTGGGCCTTCACATCTCTATGCTTCCCTCTACTGAATTGCTTCCTTCCCTCTTGTGTTTGCTTGGTGTTTCTGTGTGTTATATTTCCCCCCCCTGGAATCAAGGGATTGGGTGTTTTTGGTTTTATTTAAAACTTTTAATTTCCTCACCGATCATATGATGCCAATGTTTTCCTCATCCTTCCCCCTCTTCCCCCCCCGACCCCATGCATGACCACCTCGTCTTCCCTGTAGGCATGATGGCCTTTCTGATGTCAGTCCCTGGACTTCCTGCACAGCTAACCCAGGCACCTCCGTCCGTCCAAGCCCATAGAGGCTCTAAAAAACACTCCTCCGTTAAGGAAGGGAGGAGAGCGCCCTCCAAAGGTAGCTCACTTGCTTGGACCGCCTTCTAGCGCTGCCTCTCCTTCCTACTTTCTTTCTCTTCCTTTCTCTCGGATGTCTCTGGAGAAAGGTTTGGTTTGGCTTGCCTCTTGCCTGGGAAGGGTCTCAAACCTGCCTGTGCCTCTCTGCCAGCACTTTGATAGCCCTAGAGAAGCTGTATGCCTGTTTCAGCCCTTCTGAAGTTAGCCTGTGCTCATGCAATAGAGAACCCAATTGCTAAAACAAGACACAAATCAAGAAAGATGGCCATGGCAGGGAGAACTTGGATACTAACCACCATTCGTGTTGTAGCTGTTGGGATCAGCACTGATGCTAAAATGATCTCAGGTCTTGAAAAGGATCTGTACGGAATACTTGCATTCCTTCTAGTGGTGAGTGGTGGTAGCTTCCATGTCAGGGGGCAGTGAATCCATTCCAGGTTTTGAGTTTCTTGGTTAGCATTGTCCACAGTGCTAGGGATGGGGGAAAATGTTGAAAGTACAGGTAAACCTAAGTTAACAAAGGAGATGTGTTTCTGGGCATGACATCTTTAACAGAAAATTTGAAACAACCAGGTCAGGTAAGCATTGCATAAGGAAACAAAAATGCTTTGAACTTTCTAGCAACTATTTGAAAGCAATTTCCAAAATATATTCAGGGACTTTTAAAATTTTCTTTCACCAGTTTCCATATTTTTTATCATTAGCATTTTGGTGGCCAAACTTTTGGGTCTATGCTTTCTTAACATGCTGGTGAGGCAGGCTTATCCATTCTCCCTTTCTTCTCTATTTTGTTGTTCATATATATGCTCAGCACAGGATTCTGGAGGCAGCTACTCTGTGTGTGTGTGCATACATACAAACACCTCTGTGTGTGTGTGTATACACACACATATATGGCTTATCTCTCCCTGTACACCTCTATAGGTCAATTCAAGACAAACACACACACACAACTATAATATATACTGTCGACCTTCTATATTTGTGGTTTTGACTTTTGCACATTTGATAATTCATGGATTTGATTAATATGCTTTCTCTAGGAATCTCTAGACCCTCCAGTGCAACTCTGTGGTCAACATCTGCCAGAAGTCGTGCTGGAGGACCTAGAGATTCATAGAGAGGTGTTCTGTCAGCTAAAATAAATAGTGATTTTTCTACTTTCACAGGGGCAATGCACCCCAGCCCCAGTGAATGTGGAAGGCCTGTTGTAGTTACACTTCATATATAGCAGGTGGGGAGCTTGTGGCTTTCCTGATGTTTTGGACTTCAATTCCTATCAGCCCCACCCAGCAGAAATCTGCTCCCCAGAAGAACCATTTCCTTATCTTGTGTTATCTCATTCCACTGAGGTCTAGATTAGCTCCTCTCCTCTCCTCTCCCCTCCCAAAGTGTCCACTCCCCCTGGCTTCCCTTTTGCAGGTCTTACCTTCCTATCTTTGCTGTGGGGTCCTTCTCTGCGCAGCGCCTCTGCAGAAGGGAGGAACTGGTTTTTAGCTTCGAAGGAATGGCTCGTTCTCGAATCGACTGCTCAGAAAACTACCTTTGCTGCTGGATTAACTTTCTAGCAACAGCTAACCATTTTTCCTTGGCTAGTCTTCTTAATCTACTTGAAACTCCTCCTGCTGCTAATTCCATCTCTTCTTGTTCAGATGATGGTTTGATGTGGATTGACATCTTTCTCTCTCTCTCTCTCTCTCTCTCCTTTTCATTCTCACTCTTCCCAGTTGGCCCCCTCAGCCCAGAAGAGGTAGTGAAGAAGTATTTCCAGGAACTGAAGACACCTCCAGCTGAAGAGGTAAGTTAGCAGGGCTCACAGCCTGGAAAAAGTTCCTTTTTTTGGATTGTCACTCCCAGAATCCCTAAGCAATCATATCTAGTAGCCATACTGGATCCTTCATAGGTGAGAAGAATTCCATTTTTTTACTGCCTCCAGCCCAGTTCTAATGGTCATACTGTCTGGGGGATTATGGGAGTTGCGGTCCAAAAAAAGGAAAGTTTCCAAGCCCCAAGAGGGCCCCACAAACAGCTATAGGACAGTGACTAATAAATACTCTTGTTTACTGCAAGGGTGGAAGCATGTGTGGCCCTCTGGGAATGGCTAGAGTCCAGCTGCTATCATTCCTCACCAGGGGTTATGCTAGCTAGGACCGACAGGATTTAAAGATTTTATCCAAGGTGCTGATATCTATCCTCCACATGAGTTCAGCACTTTGGAAAGCTCTTTTAATGCTATCTAAACCTGGAGTAGATTTATAGGCCCACTGACATGGAGCAACCAGCCAGTACCATCTGAGACAGCAAGAGTTAAAGTCACCTACCAGTATAAGAGGTCATCCACTGAGTTTTTCGTGACTCAGTGAGGACTAGAACCAAGATCTCCCAATCCTAATCCAACACTGTAACCACTACACTGCACTGGTTGTTGGCTGTCTTTGAACTCTTTAAACTAGCTGAAGTGGCATTGGGGAGAGCATTGAAGCCCTCTTTCCCCCTTCTTTTCCCAGGACTGCATCATCTGTATGGAAAAACTGAGCTCTCCTTCAGGCTACAGTGACTCGTGTGAGAGCAAGACCATCCAACCTGGGAGCATAGGGAGACTAGCCAAGTGCAGCCACACCTTCCACCTGCTCTGCGTCCTGGCCATGTACAGCAGTGGCAACAAGGTATGGGTGAAGGAGCTTGGATAGAAAAGGAGATTTAGAGTGTAGGGTTCAAAATTGGACACCATTCATAGAAGACATCTCTGTGTGTGTATGTGCCTTCAAGTCGTCTGTCAACTTAAATGCAACCTCATGAATTTTGTAGAATTAGACAAGGAATACTCAGAGGTGGTTTGGTCAGTTCCTGCCTCTGAAATATAGCCTAGAGCACCATGATAGGTTTACTTTAGAGTAAAAGCTCTATCTTCTGAAAGCCTTTGAAAGAACCTGTTAGAGAGTGTGAATGTTTTTGTTCAGTCCATCATTTTTTTGAAACAGAAATTGAAGATTGTCATCCTTACCTACTTTTGATGCTACATCGTGTCTTTATTTTTAACTTCTAGGACGGTAGCCTGCAGTGTCCCTCTTGCAAGACCATCTACGGAGAAAAGACAGGCACACAACCCAATGGGAAGATGGACGTTTCCACTTTCCCAGAGTCCCTCCCAGGACATGAGGGCTATGGGTCAATACAAATTGCGTACTACATCAAGAAGGGCATACAGGTGAGGAAGGTGTCGGTGCCAAAACATTCCCTCACAAGAAGGTAGGGTGGGAAACATAGATAACAAGGATTCCACAACCCTTTGCAAGTAGAAGGGCTCAGGTTCAATCCCTGGCTGGAAGGATCGGGTAGGAGATGATTGGGAAGTTACTTCTTGTCTCCCAATTTCTAAGTGCTGCTATTAGGCCGAAGGTTGTGGAAAACCTCAGGCCATAGGAGCGAATCTGGCTATCTTGGGGAGCTGGGAATCAAGCCCTCTTCGAATTCCCCAGATTACTATCTTCCCTTCCCTATCAAAGTGGTTTTCCAGCCTTCATACGCTGTTTGTCCCTATTCTGAAATGCTTCCCCTAAGAGGTATAGTGGTTTGAGTATAGAGTTGTGACTTTGGAAAGCAGGGTGCGATTCTCCTTTCGGCCATGAAAATTCACTGGGTGACCTTGGGGAAGTCACACTCTCTCAGCCTCAGAGGATGGCAATGGTTTCTAGAATGTTCCAGCATCTAAACCAGGATACTTGGGCTGATGAGTTTTTCCCCCCTGCCATTGTATGTTTCAGGGTCCAGAGCATCCCAATCCAGGACTCCCATACACAGCAAGGGGCTTTCCACGCTACTGTTACCTCCCAGATAATGATAAAGGAAGAAAGGTACTGTGAGACCAACAAAGTGGCACACCTGACAGCCATCTTTTGATGGACGTAATGAATTTGTCTCTCTTTGTCTAGTAGGGCTTTTTGGCCTGACAAGATCATGTAAATTAAGGGAATCTGTTTAGCATAACTCAGTTTCCTCAATCGAGGTTCATTGAGGCTGTTATGATATTGGAAAGGATATCTTTTCCCTTGCCATTGCATTCCTTTACTTGGCTCAGCATTGCCTCAGTGGAGTTAACATCACAAAGATGATGTTGACCAAAAAGGATGGCGAGAGACCATTTATAATCACTGAAAAAGCTTCTTACTGTGGCTGGATTTTCTGAGGTCCTCCCTGGTTGCAAGAAGCAGCCATGAGAGTGGAAGTTTTGCAAGGAACAGTTATGGGAGGTATAAAAACCAGTCACGAGTGGAAGCAGACTGAAAAAAGGGGTTGGGAATGGGAACATGTCCCATTGGATTTCTGGGTGTCCATCACATCTGAGAAGGCTCATACCTTCAATCTTCCCCATCAGGTGCTGGAGCTGTTGAAGGTGGCCTGGAGGCGACGTTTGATCTTTACTGTGGGGACGTCCAGTACGACAGGTGAGAGTAACACCGTGGTGTGGAATGAGATCCACCACAAGACAGAAATGAACTCCAATGTCTCAGGCCACGGCTACCCTGACCCCAACTACCTGGACAATGTGCTGGCTGAGCTGGCATCTCAAGGCGTCACAGAGGACTGCTTGAGGCCCTAAGTCCACAGGTCTCCATCTGAGGTCCGGCCTTCTGCGGAAGATGGAGCCCACTCCCTCGTGAACCGTGGCTGCATTTCTCAAGGGCTGGCCTTTGTTTCTTTGCTACAGTTGGCTATCCCTGTTGCCTTAAGTATGCTTGGCCCATTTCTTCTGAGCAATAATATAGTCTCTGGGAACATCCATCTTGGTCGTGGGGAGAAAGTTTCCACAGACACACACAGACATATGTATATACACACCATGTTTTGTATCTTGATGAGGGCTTCCGGTCCTTGGTCCAACCTGAATGTACACAGATGGAACTTTTCTTTCCCTATCAGTTCAAATGTATAAAAGAACTGTGGCTTAACTCTCATCTTGTCTCCTTCCAGTATGTGGTTGCTGGTGCTGGGTGTGAGTAACAATCCAAGTACCCAGGACTTGTGGAAACATATTCCTGTTGTGGGTTTTGTTTCATTATTATCTCTTGCCATCCTCTCCATAAAAATCATGTGATTTTCCTTTCATATGGTAAGAAAAGTATGTGCCTTCAAGTAGCTTGTCGATTTATGGAGAGTCCATTAATTTTATAGGGTTTTCTTAGGTGAGGAAATGTCAGAGGTGGCTTGCTATTGCCTTCCTCTGAAATATAGCCTATAGCCTACAGCCTCTGATATTCCATGACGTTCTCCCTTCCAAGTACTTAGCTCCAAGATGGGAACTGGTGTCTTCAAGGTGTTTATGTGAGGCGGTTCATATACTTGAGGTTAAATGTCTTCCCTTTACCTACTGTAAGAGGGATTTTCCCTGCCTGCCTATGGTGAACATAGGCCTTTCCATGTGCAAAGGAAGTAAGAGTTACAGACTGATGCCCTGTGAAATCTTTCTTAGAAGATAAAGTGTTACAGATCTTTGTTCTGCCCAGCACTTTATTTCATACTCTCCCACTGTCCAGGTTTGGCAGGAAGTAGGAGAGAGTTATGGAAAGTCATCTGCCTATGTCAGGGGTTTTGTGGGGGAGGATTTGAATTCAGAACCCATTGGTCCCAAGTCTTGACACTTTATGTCAGATGTGCTTTTTGCATCCTAGAGAGAAGCAATCAGCTTGTGAATAATTTGGAATTTAAAATAAAATAAATTTCCCCTTCAGCAAATGTGGGATTCTGCAACCTGTTTATTTCATGCAACTTGGATGGCATTGTATAATTTTATTTTGCATTATTTTGTTTTGCCTAACATTGTTCATTTTATTTTGTCAATTGCGCAGAGCTGCTCAGTAAAGCCATATAACTGCTCAGTAAAGCCTTGGTCATCTGAAATGTTTAATGGATTTACCTATGCACATTTCAGACTGTGTCATCAGAGCCATAAGAGCTGGAAACTCAAAACTGAACAAGGTGATTCTCAGTGTTCAAAATTTTATGGCTGCCGTCAATGGTCTGCATTTTTTCTGCTACCCAATTGTAGCGTATGTCCATCCTAACCAACAGGGATGACCTGGCTAATGGGATGCAAGTGGTGGGATCCTTAGGTGGGAATGATCATGTTCTCCTAGAGTTTGTTATATAGTGGAAAGGAGAAGCCACTCGATTCTGCTTTGGTCAGCCCTCACCTGGAATAATCCTGTGTCCAGTTCTGGGCCCCACAATTCAAAAAGGATGTTGAGAAACTGGAGCGTATCCAGAGGAGGGTGATCAAAATGGTGAAGGGTCTGGAAACCACAAAGCCCTATGAGGAGAGACTTAGGGAGCTGGGTATGTTTAGCCTGGAGAAGAAAAGTTTAAGAGGTGATATGATAGCCCTGTTTAAGTATTTGAAGGGGTGTCATATTGGGAATGGAGCAAGCTTGTTTTCTGCTGCTCCGGAGACTTGAACACAGAGCAATGGATGCGAGCTTCAGGAAAAGAGATTCCAGCTGAACATTAAGAGGAATTTTCCTGACTGTAAGAGCTGTTCGATAATGGAAGATGCTGCCTTGGAGTTAGTGGAGTCTCCTTTGGAGGTTTTTAAGTAGAGGCTGGATGGTCCTCTGTCACAGAGAGGGCTTGGATGCGATTCTAGGCTGCATCAATAGAAGTATGGTGTCTAGCAGATCAAGGGAGGTAATAGTACCACTCTATTCCGCTTTGGTCAGACCTCACCTGGAATAATATTGTGTCCACAATTCAAGAAGGATGTTGAGAAGCTGGAGTGTGTCCAGAGGAGGAAGACCAAAATGGTGAAGGGTCTGGAAACTATGAAGCCTTATGAGGAGAGACTTAGGGAGCTGGGGATGTTTAGCTTGGAGACGAAAAGGTTAAGAGGTGCTATGATAGCCCTGTTTAAATATTTGAAGGGGTGTTATTTTGAGGGTGTGATACTTAACCACCTCCATCAGAAAATTCTGGTGCCAAACAAAGTACAAATACCAGAATTCTATAGGATTGAGCCAAGGCAGTTAAAGTAGCGTCACAAGATTATTTCTTCAGTGCGGATGCAGCCTTCATGACCAGCCATCTCTGCTCCAAGGAACTGAGGAAGAGCAAATGCAGTGGGCCTTTGGGATGAAATAGTAAAGGGAGAGGAGGAGGATTAACCTACTTTTCTTCCAAAACCGGGGACTCAGGGTGGAGAAAAACAGCAACAATGGGAGCCAAAACACCCCCCAAAAAGGGGAACGTTAGAATGACAGAACTGCTCTTTGTGCGAAACCCTGAAACTGGCGAGCAACCTTCCACTCTAACCATATATAAGTCTATGGTCTCCGAGATGTATCAGTTCTTCTAATTGCGAAACCCTGAAACTCACCAGCGCCTGCCTTTCTACATGTTTTATAAGTCTATAGGCTCGGTTGCCGTGGAGGCCGCGGTGGCTTCTGGGAGTCGTAGTCCGTTTTTCCCCCTTTTTCTGAGACGACGCTTCCCCAGGCCTGTTTTTTCCTCCCAGGATGGCGGCGGCGGGTTTAGGGGAGCGTTGGTGGGCGCAGCTGCCTCACCACGCCGCGCTGTGCCGCCTGAGGGAGCAGGCCCAAAGTAGGCCCGAGGCGTCGGAGGAGCACTCCCGGGCGGCCCTCCCTCGGGACGTGATGCTGGGCCTGGGCTCGGAGCTCTTCCTCTGGGACGCCGAGCGCAGCGCCTTCTACGTCCTCGGCCTCCGGGGCCTGGGCGACGAGCCTGAAGGACTAGGCCGCTACCAGGTGCTTCCCTTACGAAGAGGCCTGACTGAGGGAACAGCTCTTTTTTTGGGGGGGGGGGGGAGGAGGACTGCATCTCCCAGAATCCCCCAGAGAGCCTTGCCAGACTCCTCGATCTCTCTGCGTCCCCACTGCAGAGATCAATCCACTTTTGACACCGCTTTATAACTGCCCCTGGCTCAGTGCTCTGTAAACCTGGGACTCGTAGTTTGCTGTGGCACCAGAGCTCTCTCTGACAGAGAAGGCTCAAGGGCCTCGGGAAACTACAATTCCCAGGATTCCATGCCATTTTGCCCATGGCTATGAAAGCAGCACCACATTGCACTAATTCTGCAAGCTGCAGAATTAATCGATGCATTTTGACACCGCTTTAACCACCATGCCTCTGTCCCATGGGATCTTGGGGATGTGTAGTTTTACAAGGTCTTTAAGCCTTCCAGAGAGGGGTTGTGCCTCATCAAACTGTAACTCCCAGGACACCATAGCTGCAGTGCTTAAAGTGATGTCAAACTGCCTTGTATCCATGGATCCCATCATCCACGGATTGAAGATATTCCCAAAAATATAAATTCCAAAATATTTTTAAGCCATGGATGCTTGAATCCATGGATAGAGAGGACCGACTGGACAACAAATGGAGGGAGACATAGTTCCTAGCAGCTTCCCAGCAGCTGCAACAATGGTCCAAAACACACTGCAAATATAATCCAGTTTGAGACCGCTTTAACTACCCTGGCTCAATGCTAAATGTAGTTTCGTGAGACATTAAACCTTCTCTATTAGACAGCCCTGGGGCCAGAATAAGCTGTAATTCCCAGAACTCCCTAGCGCTGAGCCAGGGCAGTTAAAGTGGTCTCAAACTGGATTACTTCTGCAGTGTGTTTTGGACCAAGATCTGTAACTTGCCAAGGCTTGCCTTTGGGTCTCCATAAGTCAGAAATGGCTTTGAAGGCACATAGCAGCACACAACAAGAATAGAGTGATATTTTAATACTGGGTGGTTTCTTTTTAAATTATGATGCAAGTTGGAAGTTTTTCACTGCTAACCAATTTCTGCTTCCCTTTCCAGACCTTGCTGTGCATCAATTCTCCCCTTTTTGAGGTGTATCAGACGGTGCTGAGTCCAACCCAGCAACATGTGGCTCTCATTGGGACCAAAGGGCTGATGGTGCTGGAATTGCCCAAACGTTGGGGCAAGAACTCGGAGTTCGAAGGCGGAAAGGCCACAGTCAATTGCAGGTTTGTAGGGCCTTCGTTTTTCATCTTTATCAGTTTGAGAACTGAGGTCCAAAACACACTGCAGAAATAATCCATCTTGAGACTGCTTTAATTGCCCAGGCTCAATACTAGGGAATCCTGAGAATTGTAGTATATTGTGGTGTTAGAACTCTCTGACCGAGAAGGCTAAACGTCTCACAAAACTACAGTTCCCAGGATTCCCTAGCACTGAGCCAGGGCAGTGAAAGCAGTCTCAAACTGGATTATTTCTGCAGTGTGTTTTGGAACAGAGTGTAATTTTGCTCCTTTGGTTTCTTTTACAGTCTGTTGGGAAGGTGGGTTCAAATATATGATTTTTTAAAACATTGGTTAAATCTGGCATAGTGGTTTGAGCGAACCAGAGTTCGATTCCCCATTCAGCCATGGAAACTCACTGGGTGACCTTGGGTGAGTCACATGCTCTCAGCCTCAGAGGATGGCAATGGCAAAATCCCTCTGAACAACTCTTGCCAAGAAAACCCTGTGAATACCTTTGGGTTGCCATAGGACTTGAAAGCACACAACAACAGCAGCAACAATTTTTTAAAGTAATATTCCCAAAGGCTATATTTGAAGAAAGTCTGGGTGTATCCACACAGCAGAAATAAAGCAGTTTGACACCACTTTAACTGCCATGGCATCACCTTACAGAATCCTGGTAACTGGATGTGGCACCAGGCCTCTCTAACAGATTAGGCTAAATACCTCACCAAACTACAAATCCCAGGATTTCACAGGATGGAGCTAGGACAGTTACAGTGGTGGTCAAGCTGCTTTATAACTGGTTTAGTCTATTCTCTGATACGGTTCCCAAATATGTGAAAAATACAGAAAGTCTTTGCTGCAGCTTTTCACAGTATGGATATCTGTATGTATTGCTCCTCATAAAAGTGCAGCAACAGATAATAATAATAATAATAATAATAATAATAATAATAATAATAATAATCAGTAATAGATGCTGATAATCAGTGCTGTTGGCAGCCCATTTTTCAGGTGAAACACAGTGCTTTTCACTTATCAAACCTCTCTTCCAGCACTATACCTATCGCTGAACGATTCTTCACTAGTTCGACATCTTTGACCCTGAAGCATGCAGCCTGGTACCCAAGTGAGACCCTGGAACCCCACATTGTACTGTTAACATCCGACAACACAATACGGTAACTTTCATGCTCTGAATGATTTGTTTTAACCAGAGTTTAAAAAAATCAATCAATCAAAGGAGTCTGGCCTCCCTGTTAATGATCTGATACTGATAGTATAGTGTATTTCCTCATCTGTCTATTAGAAGAATGTAGTAGCAAAGAGTGTGCACCAGAAACCTTTATGGTCTCAAAGTTTGTCTCTGCCACAGACTGAGTGGTCTTAGATACGTTCTCAGCCTTGAGCTGCCCCATCTACACTTTAAATCCTGGGGCCTTTTGCATGTGCTCTTACCACTGAGCTATGGCCCCTTTTACGAAACTTTACAAGGATGTTGCTAAGGCCGAGCCTAGACAGTTCATTTTTTGGTCTAAGTTCTCAGAATCCCCAAACAGCAGAGCCACTGACTGTGTTGGGAAGTGGATTCCAGGGGTTGAATTACAAAAGGTAACTCCCAAACTTTGTGGAATGATTATGGAGGCAATCAATGCGCTAACATGATAAAATATCCGCTTAATAACTGGGATATGAGTGCTTTGAGCAAATAAACTAGCAAGCCTCTAATCAATCATAGTTTTACCATTTCATCTGAACCGGGGAATGATGATTAGAAGCTTTGGAAACAAGCCAGATTGTTAAACCAGTTTCAAACTGTGGCTCAATATCCTGCTTTTTAAAAAGCTATTAGCCATAGATTCCTGGGTTTTATGAAGCAGCTCAAGGTATTCATCCAGTTATCCTCCCAGCTGCCATGTGAAGTCTGTCAGAGTGATAGGAAATGGATCAAATATCAAACTCTGTGGCTGAACTTGAGCCTGGTTGTGTTCAACACAAAATTGGCTTTCCAGATAAAGTGACAGTGGGCCAATTTCTGCTGCTGAAAGAGTTTTGTGCTAAAAAAAAAACACCCCAAAACCCCAATATTAAAAGCTGCTGGGGGTCTCTGGGCAGATTACTTGGTACGTGATTTATTTCTTTGTAAACTGTTTTTACCTATTAGGATTTACAGCCTGAGTTCACCTCAGACACCCGTGAAAGTGATTGCTCTTTCTTCGGCTGCTGATGAGGAGACTTTGAGGCTTAATAAAGGGTAAGATTTATTGTCTCTACAAACACTACTGTTGCTTCCTTGCTGGAGAAACTGAGTTTGTAAGGAAGTCACTCCCAACTGAATTGTCTTCCCTTTCTCAGGAGAGCCTATACAGCATTGATAGGCGAGACTGCTGTGGCTCTTGACTTTGGCCCCCTGACAGTAGTTCCCAAAAACATTGCCGAGCAGCGAGGGAAAGAGGAGGTGCTGGCATATCCTTTGTACATCTTGTATGAAAACGGGGAGACCTTCCTGACCTACATCAGTCTGCTCCACAGGTAAAGACCTAAACTAAATGTGGTTCCCCTTCATCATCCACCTACCTTCCTTCCTTCCTTCCTTCCTTCCTTCCTTCCTTCCTTCCTTCCTCTTTTTTTTTTCTTTCACTGGTCAGTGTTTAGTTAAACATATTTGTTAGATGACAAGAGGGTATTAATACATTTGTAAAAAGCAAATAATCCTTCTTAATTCAAATTTGAATAGAAATCAAAGGTGAAGGAAATCACCTGTCTCTAACACAAGGATATTGGTTTTCTTTTCATTTTAAGTCAGCTTGGTTGGCTGTCAAATTAACCTAGATGTATTTCTGAGTTTTAAAAATAATAATGCTGTGCCCATCATCATCATCATCATCATCATCATCGGCCCAGCAGGGTATGTTTGTTGCCCTCACAACTGGGCCTTAGCAACAGAGCAATTCTCCCACATGGTATTAACCTGGGATGGAGAGTGAAGGTAGACAAAATCAAGCACTTTTTCACAAATTTCAAAAGTTCACCTCCACAAGTTGTGGCGATAGTTACCTACCTGTTCAGGTAGCAGGTCCCCTATTCAAAGGCAGTAAACCTGAATGCCAGTGCAGGAGTCCTGTTGCCTTCATACCAGAGGTTGAACTATAACTCCCAGCATGTTTCAGTCACAGTGGCTGCTATGCTGCCTGGAGGATTCAGAAAGGCAGAGTCAGTTTTTCCACACTTGAATGCATATCCTGCTAGCTGAACCATTCGAATGCGCAGTCAGTCTTTGTTAGGTTGAATGAAAGACATTTATTGCAGACATCAGAAACAGAAGTCATCAGTAATGAGTCTTGCTCAGAACTAAAGACCCACATCATAATAAAGGCAGCTAAACTAACTCTGCCCCATATTCTTGGCACACATTTCAGCCCTTCTCCATAACAACTTTCTAACTGTTGGATTCTGACAGAAGCATCTGGTTAATCTCAGTGGGAAATGGCTACAATTTGGGCTTATTTGGAGCTTTGGGTCGGTGTGAATGTGATATAGAGGTTGGCAAAATAAGCAGGTTCTTTGTGTCTTGGATTGTTTTAGTGCTGGAAACCTTGGCAAACTATTGGGTCCCCTGCCCATGTACCCTGCAGCTGAAGACAATTATGGATATGACGCTTGTGCAGTCCTGTGCCTTCCATGTGTTCCCAACATCTTGGTAATCGCCACTGAATCGGGAATGTTATATCACTGTGTGGTGCTGGAAGGAGAAGAGGATGATGAACAAATGGTACGTTTGGATAGTATAGTTTGGACCTTGGGAAAAGTTCGCACGTGGGGGAAGGCCTCTAGCTTTGTGGTAGAACAAAATCTTTGCATGAAGAAGTCCTGAAAGAAGCCCCTGGCAGCTCCAGATCAAAAGGGTTAGGAAGCAAGGTGTGAGACAGATTTCTGTCTGAAATCTCAGAAAGCTACTGCTTCTCAGAGTAGATAATACTGAGCTGGATGGACCAGTGATCTTAAGGAATATAAATTAGGTGCATATAATATAGCCATTTGTGTTTTCAGCCATTTTTCCAAGCTAGGTGTTTATTTTTGGTTTGTAACTGTTCCCTGTTTATTGAAGGTTTTGCATAATATAAAAACACCGCATACCATCTTGAGCATGTACACAACAAAGCTGGGATATTTTACATCTCAGTTCCCTTATATATATATCACATTGCTTGGTTCTGTGGTCTCAAATGGTGCAAAAGTCTCTTCCCTTCACACTTTTTTCCCATTTCACTTGAAGATTTACATATCCAAGGCAGTTTACTAAAGGCTATGAGCTGGAACAGTTATTCTATCAAATGATTCACAGTGCACTACAGATTTGTGTTGCTTCCATCTAAGAGCCCTGGTGTTCTTGTTTTTACACACCTACCTCTAATATTTTCTCTTTTGTGCCTGTCCACCAAAGATGCTTCCAGCCCTTGTTCCTTAAGAATCCCTAAACTTCCTTTTTGCACCCTCTAAAGCAGGGGTAGGCAACCTTTCCCCTTTAAGGGCCGAGGGACTTCAGCTCCCAGAATCCCAGGAGTTATTGGCCAACATGGGACTATTGGCCAACATGGCTGAGGCTTCTGGGAGCTGAAGTCCCTCGGCCCTTCAAGGGGAAAGGTTGCCTACCCCTGCTCTAAAGTCTGTTCCTTGTTACAGAGAACCACACACCCATAAAATATCCTCAGTGCCTTTTAGCCCCTTAATATTCCAGCAACCCAGTTCCAAGCACACTGACTTGGAAGAAAGAGTTAGTGATTTCAGTTGGACATATCTAGAAGGAGTCACTTTTAATGTCTGCAGCCTTAATGAAGTGTGTCATCTGGCACTTAGTAAGTGAAATTCATGGCAAGAAATGACTGAATAGGGCTGCATTTAAATATAACAATAAACTGTGCCTCAGGATGATGGTAACAAACCCCCCTTTCTCCAGGATTGCCCACTGCCTCCCATCTCCTCCAGGGTAGCTGCAAGATCAGAAGTTTCAATATCCTTACTACATTAATGACAAACATTTTGAGTTATCTTAACTATGGTTTGTTGAAATAAGCTAATATCAGACTGTTGTTGTTCAAACAAGCTGTAACATAGCTAATGCTCTGGGATAGCTGTAGTTAGAATTAACCAGCAGGAGAAGAGACTGGCAGAGGTCTAAAGCAAACCCTTTTGGAAGGGTTTTGACAGGCAGAGTTTGCTTTCCCCCTGCCTGGCAGCACAACTTGCATGCAAAGTGCTTCTTAAGTGGATTTAACCCCTTCTGAGTGGAAGAGTCTTAACAGAATCATTCACATTTTCCCTGCAGTCTGTCAAATCCTGGGATTCAAGAACTGACCTCATTCCATCCCTCTATGTGTTTGAATGCGTTGAACTGGAGCTTGCACTGCGGCTGGCCTCAAAAGAGGGAGAAGAGCCGCTGGAGTCGGACTTCTCCTGCCCAATTAAATTACACCGAGGTAGGAGACTGGGTAATGTTCCCCCATTGCTGTCCTCTTGCACTCTGTCTGACAGGTTGAGCTCTGGCTGTCTGCTAACACGTGAACGAACATGCATTTTCAGATCCAAAATGTCCCTCTCGTTATCACTGTACACATGATGCTGGTGTGCATAGCGTTGGTCTTCCCTGGATCAACAAGCTGCACAAATTCCTCGGCTCAGGTGAGATTTGGCTTGGGAGTCCTACTTTCCTAAAGTTAAGCATTTAAATCTTCTTCCAGTACTGCCTTGAACATAAATATACAGGCAAGCAGTGTCTAAATAAAGCTAAAACGGTGACACTGGTAGAATGCTGCTGAAACCTTGCCTGTGTCGCATGTCTGAATTAGTTTGCTGGCTTTTCCAGATGAGGAAGACAAGGACAGTTTGCAAGAACTTGGAGCCGAACAGAAATGCTTTGTAGAGCACATCCTTTGCACCAAGCCTCTGCCGTGCAGGTGAGAGAGCCAGGCAGGCTTCCACTCCTTGCCAAAGACATGTTCTTCATTACCTGGGTGCCAATTCTTGGGGGGGGGCGCGCACATTACACTTTGCATGAGCGAGTTCACTGCCACTAAATTTGCCACAGTCTTAGCAGTTGCTACTGAAGTTGAGCCATACTCTGTGATGTAGATGGATCCAGAATATCCTACAGCACAGAGCCCTAGGGGTCTCGGGCAACCTGTCTGTGAGAAAGGAATGGCAACATCTTGCAACTATTCATGAAACCTACTATTTAAACAGTGCGGCTTCCATTTCTGTGTCTCTAGAGAGAGTAGAAGGGTGAGTGGGGATGCATCCAATTCTTATCCTGTAGTTGGATATACCACAATAAGCATCTGCAGGGACCCCCTGCTCTCCAGCTACATGGAAATGACTGTTGTGTGGGGGATTAAAAGGTAGGTTTGGGAGGATCTTTGGTCGTTCCATAATCAGAAAAGACTTCCAAAATCTGTGCAGCAATCATAAAAATGAATTGCAGTAGCATGAGCCAGACTTGTGACATGGCTCCCCCCCCCCCCCCTTTTGGTTGCAATGTTGGCCAGGAACAAGTATAACTTTTGGAATAGGGGATTTGTGGTCCATATCTTCTCTGGGCTGGGTTTGAGTGCTCTTCATTTTGTAGATCTTGTGGCCCTCCAGGTATTGTTGGAACCCATCTCCCAATATTCTTCACCACTGACTGTGCTAGCTAGCTCTGATGGGAATTGCAGTCAGCATCTGGAGGATGGCATTGGATTAGAGTTACAGCCTTAATTAGTACCTTTCGGACTCCGATCCCCATCTTCCCCAACCAGCATGAGTGAATGTTTCAGAGTGAGATGTTCTGTTTGCTAAATGAGGGGTATCTTGTAATGAATTACTTTTCTTTGCTCTGCAGAGTAGAGCCTTGGGAATCATTGTATTCGGTTTAATGTTGCAGAGGGAAGAGTCTCCTCAACCCCTCTTGAAACATTGCAGGGCAGGGAAAAGTAGTCTATTTAAATGTTTTTGTGGTTTCCTGGCCAAGAGAGGCATTGTTGGGCAGGCCTGTTATAGCCTAGGAAACCAAATTAGTATCAGGGCCCTCTGCTCTCTCAAGAACAGCCATGCAGCTTGTTTTGGGTTAGAAAGGTAAAGAAACCCAGTGTTCAAAATCCAGTGGCCAGCTTAAACCCCACCACCAAAGATGACAAATAAGAATTGGATAAAGTACCAGAATATCACGAAAAGTCTTGGCTGTCTTACTCTGAACATGGCATTTGCTGTTCTGCACTTGAGTCTGTTGAAGCTTTTCAGAGGGTGTTAATGTATACTTTTCTCCTTCTTGTCTTCTTTTTCTAGACAATCTGCCTCCATTAGAGGGTTTAGCATCATCTCAGACATCCTGGGCCCCACAATGGTCTGCCTCACTGGGTCTTATGAGTGCATCACCAAGCCTCTTCTGTGCGTATCAGACCACTTGAACGTGATATGCCTCTCTTCTTCCCTTCAGGTCTCAATGAAGTGGGAAAGTATTGTTGCTTATGGGAAAGGATGTAGATAAAGCACAAGCCTTGGCCTTGTGGAAATTCTGCTGTGTCCTACGCACTGAGTAAACTCATGGCTGGGGTTAGCTGACTGTTTTGAGGGTCACGCTTTTTGTATGGCTTTTTGTTAAACATACATAAAAGTACATAGTTACATAAAATTCATAAAAATTAGCTACACATAGGTAAAATATTTAAAGAGATTTAAAAGTAGCTTAAAGTAATTTCATTATTCATGGGATATTAAAACAATTAAAACACCCCCCTTATATTTGATTACATTATTACAT
Organism: Phrynosoma blainvillii; assembly: GCA_026167975.1. NCBI lineage: Eukaryota > Metazoa > Chordata > Lepidosauria > Squamata > Phrynosomatidae > Phrynosoma > Phrynosoma blainvillii. Next base: position 1,166,149 of record JANUYF010000014.1, on the reverse strand, counting down.
TTTTTTGGTTTTTATCTAAAATTAAATAATAATCTATACTCTAAATCATCCTTACATGTAAAAGTAGTGAGGGGCAAAACTCCAGCGCAAGGGCAAGCTCTTGTTCTCTGCATAGGACAAGGACTCAGAGAGGTAGAAGCCAGTGGTGATGCAAGCCATGGGTTTGGCTAGTAATCCCAACTGAGATTTCTTGATCACTGTGAAATTGTTTTAAAGATCTTGAAGAGTGTGACAGGAAGAGTGTGACAGGAGGGATCTTTGGTGAATAATGATAGATGTCCAATGTTTCTTTTGACAGTTCTGCTGTCCATCCCCCCTGCCCTCCGCTTCTGTGCACCAAGGAAGACTCTCAGATCATGGCCTCCCCCCTCCGCATTGTGGCTGAATCACAAGACTCCTTCGAGAGACACATCCAGAGCATCTTGTCTCGCGTCTCTGCCAACCCGTTGCTGTTGAAGTATGGCATCTCTTTCTGCTGAAATTTAATATACCAAGGAAAGGTGTTCATCATCTTTTCCCCATCACTCCTGGGCCCCCTGATGTCCAAAGCTGGCCGTCTCATTGGGCTCTTAGTCTTAAGAGTTGCAGGATGAGTAGGGAAAGGGAGGCATAGGTGCTTTTCCAGGAAGGGTCACCTGGAATAGTAAGAGAAGGAATCAGGACTTTATGTCCTGTTTGGGTAGTCATTAATGAGACCCACGTTGCTGGACCACTGCCTGCACCATCTTTTGTAGGGTCAAATATCAAAACGGGTCCCCTTTTTCACCAGTTTCGTTACCTGTGGTCTTTTCTGTCCTGGCTGATCCAAGCTCTTCGCTTCCCCTTCTTAGCTGTTTCTGCAGCATTCTGTTCCCCTCCCACTGAGAAAAAATGAGGTAAGATGAGAATAGACCATGTTTAGCACCTTCACACACAGGATTGGTTGAATATCTGCGATTTGGCACCTATTATCATTAAGTGTAACCTGCTTCAGTTACTTCAGATATTGGGCTTGAATCTTGCAGACCCTTTGAATCCCTGGAGTTTACCTGAGTATCAGCTTATTAGCCATCATAAAGTTCAGTGCATCTAGTCTACTTCAGACTGCCTTTAAGATTCAGGCCATTAACTTCTGTTCTTTCCATTCCAAAACATCACACTGGGGCAGGTTAGATTTCAGATAACCGCAACTTGCTCCAGTTTGAGGGTCATTTGGATGCCAGCAGCACAGTGTGTTTATCTTGAGGCCAAAAGGAAGTATGCATGTGGCACATGATCCAGTCATAAGCAGCACAGAATGGGATTTAATGGAGGAGAACACAGCAGGGTTAAAAGGCGGTTTGTTTTGGTAGCCACCAAATGGTTGAATCCCAGTAGAAATGGGGAAAACCTCCCATAATTGTCACAGCCAGTTGTCATGTTAAGTTTTTCTTCTCAGGCCATAATATATCTTTGTATGTTAATATGGTGGTGCTTTTGCTTGTCAGAACAGCAGATAAAGAGTCTTCCCCGCCTCCCGAAGAATGCCTTCAGCTTCTCAGCAGAGCCACACAAGTGTTCAGGGAAGAATACATTCTGAAACAGGACTTGGCCCGAGAAGAGATCCAGCGAAGGTAAAAGCTTCCAAAACCTGTTGGTCAGCTCTTTGGCTCTATGTACCAGCTGTAGTGGACCATTTCAGATGCCCGAAGAACTGGGATCTATATCAGTGCCTCTCAAAGTATCTGGTGTGGAGAACCGGCAGTTTTCTCCTCAGCGTGCCAGGGAGAAGTAGATTTGTGCCCTTTGGCTACAGTTGTTTCATTCAGACCTGGAAACTCCAGGGACTGATATATATCACCTCCTGACTTTGTCAGAAGTAATATGGACAAGAGTAATAATCTGCATTGTTCCAAAGAGTAATGTGTTACTTGCTTTGTATTATCATGGGGCTCACCCAGAATGCCTTGCATGAATAGAAACCTTGCTCTTGTCTATCAATGTTGTCTTTCTTCCACAGTGAGGCTCTTCCTTGTCTCCCTTTTCCTGGGAGACAGTGAAAACAAATTACAATTTCACCAAAACACGAGAAAAAACTTCTTGATTCTAAGAGCTGTTTGACCATAGAATAGACTGCCTTGTAGGGCGAAGTGGACTCTTTACTTTGGAGGTTTTAAACAGAGGCTGGATGGCCATCTTGTCAGTAATGTGTTACTAGATAACTCTTGCAGTCCCTTCCAGCTCTTAAGTTTTCATGACTGTATGAACTGTTTCCCAACATTTATTAATCTCAGTAAAAAAATAGATGTAGAAGAAACGAGGAGAGCACAAGTCTAACATTCTGGCCTCCCCTCTTGGTCCTTAGAGTGAAATTGCTGCGTGAACAGAAGAAGAAACAGCTGGAGGATCTTGGCTACTGTCGAGAAGAAAGGTGAGCCCAATCCATTTCTGATAAGCCTGGCTAGTTTCTCTCTCTCAAACATTTTTGCTGTCCTCCCAGAATGTTTTAACAAACCAGTAATATGACAATCCAGAAGTCATGGCACATAAGAAAGAAGGGATGGGGAAGAAAAAGGAAAGACACATTCAGGCACTACTCCTTAAAGGGACAGTTGTTACTGGGATGGAAACAGGCAAACTGTTGAGATAGCTGCCATCAGATGAAAGTTAAAGGAGAGTCTTTGGCGGCTGGATGCTTGGCAGAAGCCATAGAATAGTCCTGGGCCTCTCATTTCCTTCTGCATAGCAGCCTAACTTGGTTGTTCAAAGAATTTGGTTACAGTATAGGAGCAGTTGTACCTGGTAAATTATGTCCTTGCTGGATCTTGCCTTGCTTCAGTTTTTGCCATTGCCCATTAGTCCCTATAGCCAAAAACACCTTGGGAGTGTCTTTTCCTACTCTGTGCCAACAGAAACTGGTGTCTAAGATTTGGAAGAGAAACCCCAGTGGTTCGAAACTGTGCCTCTTTCTTCCCCTTCTATTGTTGAGAGGCCTGGAAGCAACAGGGAACAAATGTGTGCCTTGCCATTTGGAACTCACTTATTTCATCACAAGAAATGAATAAATAAGCAGTTTATTTCAGTTTTTTAATAATTTCTCAAAAAATGCACAAAAATAACATTCCTTTTTGTTTACAGGAAAAGCCTCCGGGAGATGGCAGAACGCCTGGCTGACAAGTATGAGGAAGCCAAAGAGAAACAGGAAGACATTGTGAACAGGTAAGGACAGAGAGGCTCTTCCTGGAGACAGACATCTCTGTAAAAGTGTCCCTTCTGTTTGATGCAAATGAGGCTGCTGAGACCTTTGGGAGCTGAGTCACAAAATTACGTGTCCTCTGGCATCAGTCCCATTAAAGCCATTAGATCTGATCCTGCACTCTTGGGGCAGCAGCAGAGAACAGGCCTGCCTCCTCTCTGTGGCAGCCCTTGAGACATATAAAGAGGGTAGTCCTGCCATCCCTCGGTCTTCTCTTCACCAGGCTGAACATGTCCAACTCTTTCAGCCTTTCATCAAAGGTTTTGTCCTCCATACCTCTCATCATCCTTGTTGCCCTTCTTAATCCACTACAACTTGTCTATATCCTTCCTAAAATGAGATGCCCGAGAGTGAAGGCAGAACTCCAGATGAGGCCTGACTAACACAGAATAGAGTGGTACTGTTACTTCCCTTGAATGGAGAGTAAACAATCTGTGGTTTGTGGGAGGATGATCAATCAACATATTAACTGTGACATTTTTCATTTTGAAAATGGGGGCTGAATTTTCTTCTTGCTATTATGGCATTCCTTCCTCCTTTGCTCGAGTCATTCTAACTGGAACAATCCAGATCCATTCCTGAAACCAATTCCCTGTTTTGAACAGGCATTCATTCATCAGTTAGTTGAAAGACAAAAAAGACCTGCAGACAGATTTGAAGGTGGAGGCATCATCCCTTGCCAATTAGAAATCTTGATTTTTAACAGGTATTGGAATGGGGATTCCTTCCAGATGATGTTGAACCATAACTCCCAGTACTCCTCATTAGCCATGCTGCCTTGGGCTGCTGGGAGTTGCAATACAATAGCATTTGGAAGGCTACACAGTTCCCCCCCTTGATATTCAGTATGGATTGATGTGGCCTCCCACACAGCTTCTCATTGGCATTTTGATTTGGTTTTCGCACTTCAAGGATGAAGAAGGTGCTGCGCAGTTTTCACTCTCAGCTGCCTGTCTTGTCAGACAGTGAAAAGGATATGAAGAAAGAGCTGCAGACAATTCAAGAGCAGTTGCGGCATTTAGGAAACGCTATCAAACAGGTGAGTAAGCCTTTTCTGGCATTCATTCAGGAGACCAAGAGCTCATTCACACTAATGCAATTATAGCACTGTTTTCACTTTTACCACTATGGCAACGTTCTGTGGAAAAAATGCATTTGCAGTTTGGGAGACGGAAAATCTCTCTGACAACTAAATGACCGTACACTGCAAATCCCATGATTCCTTAGGATGTTGCTATGGTAGTTAAAATGGAATGCAGCACTGTAATTATGCAATGAGTAAAAATAGCATGTGTGTGTGTGTGTGTGCATAACACTGAGTGAGTTTAAGTTTTTTGAGTCACCTTTCAATGGCAGCAGTGGGAAACCTCACTCCTCCAGATATTGGGTTTCAATTCCTATCAGTCCTGGTCATCCTAGCTAGTGCAGGATGGGAGTTGCCACCAAGAGCATCGGAGGGAGGGGGGTGCTGTTTGCTGTTTATGCCTTTAAAGGATTTTTGAGAAGGCTGTCCTTGTCTCTGTGGCCTATAGGTTAAAATGAAAAAGGATTACCAGCAAAGGAAAATGGAGAAGGGGACCAGCCCCCGGACGTCCAGCATCTCTCTCAGCGCCTATCAGAGGAAATGCATCCAGGCCGTCCTGAAAGAGGAGTAAGTTGGCACATTACACGTCTTACATCTTGATAGATTTGGTGATTAGGAAAGGACTGTCACAGGCTGATGACTGGTTTGGGTTTCAGTGCTGCTCTTAGAAATGTGGTGTGCAATGTGTCAGTTTGCACATCCCAAGTACTTGTTGCCACCTGTGTGTGTGTGTGTGTGAGAAAGCCCACCCGCCCCTTCAATTTTAAAGGACCAGAACATCTCCCTCATTTTTATGACCCTGATGGGGACATGGTAAGGAAGATGCACAAACACATACAGGCCCTCTGAGTCTTGCATTTACAGCCTCACTGTAAAACTGGCTGTGGACTGTCCAAAAAGTTTCTTGAAGTTAAAAACTACAGTCGGCCCTCTATATCCACGGATTCAACCATCCATGGCTCAGAAATATTCAAAAACAATATAAAATCCCAAAAGCAAATCTTGATTTTGCCATTTTGTATAAGAGACACCATTTTACTCTGTCACTGTATTTAATGGGACTTGAACATCCATGGATTTTGGTATCTACAGAGGGTCCTGGAACCAAACCCCAGTGATACTAAGGGTCCACTGTATTTTTCCTGCTTTCTTTGTTCACAATTACTGCTGTGTCTAATTGGGGTTTTCTTCCTTTTTGCAGGGGAGAACACATCCAGAAGATGGTAAAACAGATAAATGACATCAGAAACCATGTAGCCTTTTAGTTGCTTTGCAAACGCTGTTAACTTTGTGGAATGTTAATGAGTTGCCTTTCTCCTAATTTAAAAGTTGTTTGTATCTTTTTTTACAATGTCTGCATTGTTTAATAAATACCTTTTTAAAGAAGTCCATCTGAGGAGAAAATCCCAAGGAGTATTAGATGCTTCAGCTGAGTGGGGCAATGGCGCTTTGGCACAATCACCCAGAAATGATTTCTCGCAGTGTCTGTTTTAGCTTAAACAGAGAGGTCTGAGAAGAATCACGTAAGACTTTTCTTAAATTTCTTCCTTTAATTTGGAACACTTCTTAAGGATACACCTTCAATACAGTTAACAAATGGTTACATTTTATTTTATTTTAAATTCAGTAGACAGGAGAATTCTACATCCACAGTTTCACAGGACACCAGTGGCTTGATTTGTTGGAATACAGCATAATCCCAAACACTCCTGTGTGGAATTGGAAGGCTAGGCTTTTTTGTTTTGAAAGAAAAAAAGGAGGGTTCTGTATAGACTTCCCTGTCTCCCACCCTTATCCTTGGCCAAACCATGCTTTTGAGAGGTTGTCTAGTGATGCCACAAGAACCACCAAAATAAAGGGGTTACAGTTATATTACACATGCTGTAAGAACTTTTATGTTGCACATATTAAGACTGTACAAGTATACAGAACAGAGCTAAAACCTGCAGGCTTCTTCTACATTCTGCACACAGCAGCCCATTCCCAAGAACAATACAGACTGTATTATTAGACCCCGTTGTTCATCGTAGCTAGAGACTGAAAACCAAGGTTATAAATTACACAGTCCCTTCTGGCAAGAGAGCCAGGCACAGCTTTCCCTTTAAAAATGAAAATAAAGAGGCTTAATTATGGAAGAAAGGCTGCAAAGTCCGCCGTCTGACTAGGCCTACGCTTCAGGCTGAGGATTTTTTGCCATTGCTAAATTATTTTCCCTTTGAAAAAGTATGTAGCTTAGTGGGCAGCCTCAAATAAATAATCTTGTGGGCAGTTTGTGGTTCTAGAGCTTTTGAATTTAAGCAAGACGTTGTCAATATTCATACCGGTTTAGTTAGGACTATAAAGCTTTTAAATCTAGTACTGCTGTTCTGTCCGCTTCCTCCTCCTTTCTGGCACAGTAGTTGAAAATATTCTCTCTCAAACTGCCTTTGGAATAGTTCTAGACTTGAGGATGGACAACAGAACAGAATGTGGTTGTGAAGACAGTTAAGCTTAAGCACTTGGCCTTGCACAGCATCAGTCTTTTCTTCCAAAAACTGGGTAGAGCACAGAAGTGGCTTAAGATAGTTCATTTCACCCTGAATGGCCATCTCCTTATTTAACCGGACTCAAATGACATCGTTTCAAACCATTCTTTAAAACAAAAGGGTTGACTGAAGCTGACTTTTTGTCAAGAGATGCTCCATCATAAGAGAAGAGTCTTCAAACCCAAATGCTTCAACAGACTGAGCAAGGACCAGATGCCATGAGCAAGATTAAGAAAAGTAGGGGGAAGTCCCAAGGACCACATTAGGAATTCAAAATAAATTTCCCAATGCAGCTTGAGAAGGGAGAGCCCTTCCTTCACCCTACCCAAGGCTTCCCCATTGCTACCAGGTGCTTCCACCTAAGATAGTTTTCCCATTCTGTAGTGACTGGTTAGCCCTCGTGTAAGTGAATCCTACAAAAATGCTCAAGTGACAGACTGTGCCTCCCCCGAACAGTAAGCCTGAACTGTGGCATTATTTATACTCTGCCTTTGTTTATACTGATATGCCGAGTGGCATTTAAATCAACAGCTGCTTGGCCATATAATTTAGGTTAATGGCTTGTCTTTAGGGAGCAAGAGAAGTGGAAAAACACTTGCAACTCACCACACTCCACTTTTTTAAAGGCCATCCGTGCTACCACCTTATGGGGACAGGATCAGGACAGTGCAGAGGTCGTGGTTCATCCTCAACTACTGTATACACACGCCTTCTCTTGAAAGATGCACTTGATAGGAAGCTGTAAACTTACAGATATAGGGAGATTCATAGGTTCATGCTGACAAGAAATGAATCAAAAACACTTTCAGTTTTGCAAAGTGAAACTTCCATTACCATTCGCTCAAAAGGTCAGATCCAGAGCAAGAAATGTCTCACTGGAGTCCCATTAGACTGTTTGAAACAGGACCCAAGCCTGACAACCTGGTTCTGAATTCAACCACAAACCTTAAACACTCTGATTTCAGTGGGACTAAAGCAAGACCAAGAGGTCCAACCTGACACCAGTTCTGTCTTGGAGTCAACGGTCCCAAGACACTACACCATTTCTACCCCAGTTCTTTCCAAATTAAAACCCACACAACTTCTCAAAGATGGGGGAAACATAACCTCCTCCCCATCGCTAAAGAAAGAAGGATTCCAATAAGGAAAGGCTCTTGATTTTTATGCTTAGCTTGGCCTGGAAATCGCTGCCTCCTATTTCTGAAATAAAGACACCACTCACTCTACCTGCCAGGTGTTTTTGCTTTTAAAGTGCCCCTTCCCCATAGAATTCAGGTGGCTAGGAGTTTTTGATCCCCTGTTCTAAGTGATCCCCCCCTTAGTGGATTAAGTTCCCTTTGAACAAGCTGCAGCCTTTTGCTCTGATTGCATGTCCTGTTCATCACTATTTCTCACTGCAAATGGGGCTCTTCTGCCACTGAAAAACACAAACAAAAAGTGCACTGAGCTAGAAAATCCCCTGACCCAAATTCCAGCAAACTGAAAATAATCCATATTTTAATATAAAATACTAACAGAGCTTATTATAACCCCTCCTGCCCTGCTTTGCTCCCTGGCTAAATACTGTGGGTAACCATCCAGTCACTGGAAGGGTGCAGGTCAACAGCTTCATGTCTAAAGAACTGGGGGGGGGGGGGGGGGGGGGGGATGGAGGGAGGGAAGGATTTCCAGCAGCTTCCTTGAACTTAGTAATTGTTTTATACAAGGGGAAGAAGAGAGAATGGGATAGAGAGCTGCTTTTTAGAGTTAATGGGAAAGTGAAGAAGAGGAAGAGGGCAGTGACTCAGAAACACCTGAGGCCACTCAGGACAGATACCCCGAAAGCATCCCTGCACGCGACTTTCTCTCAGTCTTCCCATTTTCTTGCCCTCATGCAAAACCGCCTCTCCCTCCTGGAAACACACAGCCTGGACCACTGCTCTCCCTTGTGCCATCTTCTGCTCTTTTCAGTTAAGAGTTAAATAATAATTATTAAACGTTTTGCTATAAAGATGAGTTTTTCGGGGAAACCCCCCCCCAAAAGAGGCAGCCTTAGAGCCTTGCTACCGTGGGTGTCATGTTTCAGGCAGCTGATTAATGTCTGTCAGTTTCGTGTCGTTGAGGATCACACGGATTCTCTCCAGGGAGTCGGCCTGCCTGATCCGTTCCAACTGGACCTGAGCAGAAAAATCAAGCGTCAGAAAAAGGGGAATTAGTAAAGAGTAATCCGCAAGGGAAGGCCTTGCAAATTTTTTTGGAAGGCCTTGCAAATACTTTTGGAAGGCCTTGCAAATTTTAAAAACCAGCAGATTAACCAACTGGAGCAAAAGCTAGCTAATACATTGGGTGTCGTGGTTGATGTGAGCCTCCCAAGTCATTTCTAACTTATGGCAGTCCTACGGTGAACCTACTATGAGTTTTTCTCATTAAGAATTCTTCATAGTAGGTTTACCCCTGCTTTCCTCTGAAGCTGAGAGAGTGTGATTTGCTCAAGAGCACCTGGTGAGTTTCCATGGCTATGAGGTGAAGTGAATCCTGGTCTCCCCAAGTCCTAAAACCACTACACCACACTAGTTTTCCTATGTTTCCCATTAATGGAAACAAAAACAGAAAAGCTGTGATTGAAAGGCCTTTAAGTATATTTTGTTATGAGATATTGCTTTAGTCGACTCCGGTTTACAGCCACCCTATCCCACAGCTGACAGATTAGAACAGAAGGCCGTTTTGATGGGGAGGAAATGGCTTCCTGGCTCTGTTTTTAGAGCCACATTTAAGAAGAGCATGTTTACTCATTGCTGCAAACAAGCTGTGGATCTTTTCCCTTCCTCAGAGTTATTTCAAAGGGAGCAGGGGCATTAAATTCAATGCTGAGAGAATCCACTCCAGCCTTAGGTGGCCACCACAAGATGAGGGCCCACAAGGAGTCAAGAAGTCAGGGTTATATGATGGGCATTCCCCAAAAAAAGGCAGCATTTTAGGGGGGTGGGAATGGTAGTCTCTGGTAGCCAGAAAAATGGGGCAGATGGGGAGGAGCTGTCAGGCAAAGGATATATGGGAGCTACCTGCCAAAATCCCAGGAAGTTAAAGAAGCTGGTAGAGACTTCCCAAAAGGTAGGAGACCTCTCTTTCTCAATCCCTAGCAAGATGTCCATTCAGGAGATGCCTGGCCCCCCAAACCCACTCCCCACCAATCCCACAAAGCAACCCCTATTTGTTTTTGCAAGAAAATTTTGCCCAAAAATGTGTGAAGTCATATAAAAACATCCCCATCCCAAAAGCAACCCAGAACTCCATTTTAATCCCCCTCCCCCCAAAAAATACCTCCATTTCCCTTGGCAATTCTTCTCAAAATGGCAATAGGAATAACGTAATGTTACTTCTTCTCACCATTTTGAAAGAGACCACAGGGAAATGGGAGGTTTTGTGCTTGATGGAGGAGTGTGTGGCCTGCAAGGGGAACGTGTGTGTGTGTGTGTGTGTGTGTGCCCCCTGGCCCCCATACAGTTGCTCAACACTGATTTAGGAGTTACCTGTATAACAACTCAGGTACTAGGAACTACCCAGGCAGACCAGCTGTAACTACACTGGGCTTCTATGAAAATTGAGTTGGCCAGCACTGTCTGAAGAACAAGATGTCCGTTCTCAGACATGGTACAGAAAACTTCTGTGTTCCATCTGTCCAGGGTTCCAGAAGGTAACTTTACCTGAAGAGTCTGAGAGAGCTTTACAAAATCTCTCTGTACTTGCTCACTGACGTCCAGTTCTGTCTGCAATCGTTGTGCTTTGCTCTTCTCCTCAAACATCAGCTGCTCGAGATTAGCCTGAACCAAGAAACAGTCCTGGTTTCATATCCAAGAGGCACAGCCAGATGTGCATCCCCCCATTCTTCTTCAACCATTGTTACCTTTGCAGCTGCCTCCTTCTTCAACTGCTCTTCGAGGCCGTTTTTCCTTTCCTGAAAGCCTTCCAACTGCTGCATTTTTTCCTTCAAGGTAGACTCCAACTGTAAAAAATCAAAGAGCAAATTTAAATGGGATACAAACTGGGTATGGTCAACAGATACCCTGCCTGGTTCCTTTCTTTGCCTTTCTAAACCTAGGTGGAAAGAGGTCACTGCTGGTGCCAATGAGCCAACCAGGAGAAGCCACCACAACTGGAGACTTTCCTTCTCATCTGCCCTTCTTATGTCAAGGACTTCACCTGATTCCTTTAACTGGCACACTACGGGGCAGATAGCAGCCTGCCACTCTGAGGTAAGGATGTATACAGAATGAGTGGGGTGCTAGTAATAGGGAACCACCCATAAAAGGGCATCCAATTGGTAGCTTGAATTTTGGATATGACCCTGTGAAAAGAAAGGCTGGCTCTGCCCTCGAGGCTCAATTTTACTATTCCTGGACCAACTACCGTCTCTGCTCAAGTCTTCCACAGGAGTTGCAATTCTGTAGGTGACCAGAACAACCAAAGACCAAAAAAACAAAACAAAAAACAAAAACAAAACACGAAACTAGAAGATTCCTTTTATTTCTTTGCTGAGAATCATCTCTCCTAACCATGTGCTACACTGTAAGTGCCATCCTCCCCATCAAAAATGACCACTTCCAGGGGAGGGGGAGAGTCTGATGAGGATCTCCGGAGGCGCCTGGATGGAGCCCTTACCTGCTCCTTCTCTGCTTTTATTCTCTCCAATTCTGTTTTTAAACTGGAAGCAGCAGCTGCAAAAGAAGGGAAAGAGAATTTAAGCTCCTTGAGGATTTTGAAGCCCATTACAGTCGTAGGCAGGCCTGAGGAATCTGAGTCAAGCAGCGTTTGTATCTAATTGTGTGAAGAACATGCACAGAGTTTCTCTGGGTTGGAAATATGCGCTTCAGCTATAGAGGGCAAAGGAAACAACAATGGAGGAGGTGGGTGAAACTTCCCCTCCTTGCCTTACTCAAATCCTTGGGCCTTGAACAAAGATCACGAATTTTTAAAAACATTTCTGTGCAAAGATTCAGCTCACATTACCTGGAATGGCCCTGGAAGTTGTTCTTTTTCTTGTAAAGTGCCATGTAAAGTGATGGCACTCTATAAATAAATGATAGTAAGAGTTGGCTGCTAACACTCCCTGTTTACAAACTGAGGTAGATCCAAGTGAACAACCACAATAGCATTAGAAACTGCAGCCGGGTTATTCTCAGGGCATAAAATTGCAGTCTGTGCATTGGAAAACATTAGCTAACAGTGGTTTCTTTTGTATTACTCAATGACAGTGCTGTGATTCAACTTTAACTGGCATGGATGCTCTGGAATCCTGATATTTGCAATTTAGGGAGGGCTATGTGAACTGTTTCTTGTGCGTAAACCCATCTGACAGGAAAGGGTTTTATTATTTAAAATAACAATAACAACAAAGCAAGGCTTTGTTGTTTCAAGGGGAGATCATACTTTCTGGAGTGCGATTCTCCATGAGTTATCCAACTGGACAGTGATGTGTGCTGCCTGCTTTCCAAAAATAGGGACTGTGTCAGGGGTGGGGAGAGTGCAGCCCGCATGTGAACCCCCAGGACTTAAAAAACGAAGATTTTGGACTACATTGGAGATCTTTAAAGGGGCTAGTGGGCTCCCTCTCAGTTCTTTGGATTCCTGCACAGCAAAGGATTGGACTAGCTGGTGCTTGGAACTCCTTTCCAACTCTATAATTCTATGATTTTGAAAAATAAATGCCCCAAAATGCCTGTATGAGGTGTAATAGTTTCCTGTTTGGGGGGCTTCCAAGCCATTTTAGGTCCAGGAAGGTCTTTTTTCTAACACAAAGGTTAAAAGGAAGTCAGCCTTTGATGGAGGTACAGTCCTCCAAGATTTCGGGGGGGGGGGCAGGCTGCCCCATAACCCCTGACAGTTGCCCACTGCAGTCTATGTATTGCTGATGCCAGCTGTAGAGTGATGTGACCCTCACTATGTCAGCAATAATGACAGACTCTCTTATGGGCTTGTTTTAGAGAGTTGCAGAGATACAGTTGGCCCTTCTTATCCATGGATTTTTTATCCACATATTCAAGCATCCCTGCCTTGAAAATATTCTATGACACCATTTTGAAGAGCATCGACAGATTTTGTTATCCACGGGGGATCCTGGAACCAAACCCCAGTGGATAATAAGGACCCACTGTAACAAGAAGTACTGAGTGCTTAAAATGTGCTTTCTAAGTGCAGTGAATGCTCTTGTTTTAGTCCATGCAACCAGGACAGTAGTGACCTTCCAGCCCCAGGTTATGCTCCTACTCTGGCAGTTGGCCTAGCAAAAATTACCCCCAGCTCCAGGCGCTTTTCCTCTCACCTATCTCCTCTTTGCAGTTTTCTATTTCTAGCTGTAGAGTCTCTTCTATATTCTCTTTTAAACATTGTTCAGCTTGAATCTGCTCTTTCAAGAACAAAATCTCAGCCTTCAGTTTTTCTTCCAAGTGATCCGCTGCTGTCCGTACGCTAATTATGTCTTCACGGTATTTGAGGACCAGTTCACGGAGTTCCTGAAAGAAAGGTTTATATATTTAAAAACACTGCCCTCTCTTACCACCACCCCCTTAACAAACACAATGTTCAAAGTCTTACTTAATAATAAATAATAATACATTGAGATTTGGATAAACTGAAAATGATTTTAAGAAATTACAGAAGAAGAAAAAAATACATACAATAAAGACACAAAGGAAACCATGCCCTCTGAGGAGAGACTTAGGGAGTTGTGTCTGTTTAGCCTGGAGAAGAGAATGCTAAGAGGTGATATGATAGCCCTATTTAAATATTTAAGGGATGTCATTTTGAGGATGGAGCAAGCTTGTTTTCTGCTGCTCCAGATAATAGGACACGGAGCAATGGATTCAAACTACAAGAAAAGAAATTCCTGCTCAACATTAGGAAGAACTTCCTGACAGTAAGAGCTGTTCAACAGTGGAAGACGCTGCTGCCTTGGAGAATGGTGGAGTCTCCTTCTTTGGAGGTCTTTAAACGGAGGCTGGATGGCCATCGGTCACAGGGAGGGCTTGGACTTTATCTTCTTGCAGTCTTTGTGGGGCCATCCAACACTATGATTCACCATCTTAAACAGTGGTGGCTGCACTATATTGTTGTTTTTTGCCTTCAGGGCTTTTCTGTCTTATGGTGACCCAAAGGCAAATGTATCATAGGATTTCCTTGGCATTTCTTCTTAGGGCTAAGAGAATGTGACTTCTCCTAGGTCACCCAGGGGACTTCCACAACTGAGTGGGGATTCAGACATTGGTCTCCAAGAGTCTTAGTCTAACACTCAGACTGCTACATCACTATGGCTCATGTGGTTAGACACAAAATTATTCCATTTAAAATCAATCAAGATGTTTCTTACCTCTCCAGATTCTGGTAGGATAAAGTTCTCAGCCTGCTGCAAAGAGACGTGAAGGCAATGTTTCCCCTGGAGGCTTTCGTTGTCTTTCTGCAGCCTCGTCAGTTCCTCTGAGACATGTTCCCTTGACTGTGTCAGGACAGCCTCCAGTGAACAAACAAACACAGATTTAAAACCACAGCTTCAAAATGACCTTTTCCTCAAGTCACATTTCATTCTCAGCATTTCGAAAGGATGCAAAAAGGTAAAAGAAAGGGCTGTGTGAAAAACCAGGGAGGAGAGTGCCTCTGACTCTCTCCCTGACTTTTTGTCACCTCTTTCCTTGGAGTGGGAAAACAAAAGAGACTTCAAAGTCCTTTAGGAGCCAGGGTGAACCAAATGTGAAGGCAAATGTTACAAACCGCCACCAAAGTTCAGCCATGTTACAGGTTGCCTGTGCAACAGTCAGCAAGCTCCTTCATGTAAGAAAGAAAAGGATCTCAGGGATTTCCTTGCTCCGAAAAGGTGCCTTTGCTCCATTCTAAGGTCAAAGTTCTCAGTTACCTCAAACAGCTTTGTCATTTAATAGCTTTAGCGGCTTTAACACTGGAATCAATTGCAACAGGCAGGCTCTAACAAAAATCCAGCCTGACTTAATTCCAAACAAACAAAGGAATCTAATTACACAAAGAGAAAACAACTCATAAGTGTGCAGTCTAAGAAAGACTGCAAAGTGCATTTAACTGCATATCTAAACAATGAGAAGCAGCCAGAAAAGGGGTTCCCTTAGAGTCACGGTTGTGCTGCGATAGCCACACTGAATGGCCATTCTGTGGCTGGCAGAAAGTGGGAGGGGAACCACAAAAGCATTTAGCTTTGCTCCATAGATTCAGCTTGATGACACATTTAGCTGAAATCCACCTGGATCTCAGTGAATGATGTAGTCATTCTGTATGTGACAGTGAGAATTTATGTTTCTGTATGTGACAGTGAGAATTTATGTTTTAAAATTGCAGCTGTCAAAGTCTTTACCATTTGGTCCTGGACATCTCTCTTTGCTTGAGAAAAGGCCTGCTGCAGTTCGCCAAGTAAGGTTTCAGACTCTTGAACTCTAATGGTAAGTGATGAGATCTGTCAAAAGGGAGGAGATCATGGTGGGCAAGATGCCTCAAGATTTAGAACAGGGGTGGGCATCATGTGGCCCTCCAGATGCTGTTTAATTGCAACTCCCACCTTTCTTCACACTTGGATGTGCTGCCTAGGGCTGCTGGGAGTTGTAGTCCAACAACATCTGTAAGGCCACACGTGACTCCTACCCCTGTGAGAGAATGTGCCCTGAAATAATCTACAATGTACAACAGGGTACAGAGAAACAGAGCTGGAAAGTCTTCCCCAGAAGACACGCCTTTAGACGAGGGGTGGAGATTCATGGGGTCCATCGGCTACATACAGACTGGTGGGGAGGGAGAAGCCTCATACACCCATCCACATCCTCTCCCAAAATGCTTGGCTGACACTCCCTTCTGCCACTTCATTTCCATACACAAAGGATTTTGAATGTGAATTGACATTCTCTCACACTAATTAATCACATATAGAGTTCTCTCCCCAGCTTTCCACTCCGCCAAATGCATCTGAGGAAGTGGACTTAAGTCTAGGAAAGCTCATGCTGCCAACTTCATTCTTTCAGTTAGTCTCAAAGTTGCTGCAAGATCTCTTTACATACTGATTTTACAGACTAACATGGCTGTATCTTTGAATTCTACACCATTCTCAAAAACACTTAAAATGCACCTCTGCACCCCCTCTCCAGTGACCAGGAACAGCTATTTCTGGTTGTTCAATATGGTGACCACAGTGTAACATCCCAGCAGTAGTCCTTGGGGTCTCAAGCATGACCATCAGAGCCAAACTGCATGCTCAACTCCTGCTCTAGCCAAATCTTCAAACTAAGGACTCCTGAATGTCATTCTTATTTTATTCCTCTCCCCACACTGCTTCCCATACCTGGTTTTCGGTGTCTTCAGTGGTTTGTTTCATGTATTCCTCCAGTTCCTGCTTCTCCCGCATCGTTTTCTCGAGCTGGTCATTGGCCTGCCTCAACATTGCCTGAAGTTTCTTCACCTATGCAGTCAGGGACAGAGAAAAGTATAAACCTTCCTTCTTCCAGAAAGAGGACAAAGGCAATGAAAATGCTGAAAATAACAGCAGACCACCATGTGACTGTGCTCATGGGTGCTGGCTCTGACCTTTTCTAAAGCCATGGCCTCTAATTCTTGGACTCAAGAAGAGAGGAACAGTAGAGAATGGTGAATTCTTTCCCTAGAAAGTAGGGCAGGGGAGAGAATTGCTCGCATTTCCCTCCCCCCCTTTAATGTCAAATAATTCTGTCATCGCTTCATGCATCTTTCATGGGAATAGCACTTCCTTTTCCTTCTCCACACACCAGTTTACTTTACAGAATTTAAAACTGAGTATGCCAAATCTGCCAGCTGAAGGTATAACTATGTACAAAGCAGTGGAAGCAAACTTAATGGTTAAACAGTTTTTTTTTTAAATCTGCCTGCCAGAGGGCTTGTCTATATGATCAGTTACCAAAAGATAACAACCCCAAAACTCTCTTCAACCTCCAATTTATTTATTTTTTTTTAAACTTCTTGAAAGGATGAATTGGAGGCTGAGGAGAGTTGAAAGAGAGGAAAGGAGCTCCTGCCCAAAAGCTGGGGCTCTTGACTCACCTCTCATGTAAACAATAGCAGAGTTGCTATCACTGGTGTGCAGAGGTGGGTGGAGAGCAGAATCCCCTGCAGCCACATTTCACCTGTGAATTACATGAGAAAGTGAGCACAGTGGTGCAGCCGGGCACAGTGCAGAGTCCCCTGATCACAGCAGGGGCAATTTTTCCCAAGGTCCAATCCTGCGTTTAAACGCTGTGAAGACCCAGTCTTAGCTACACCTGATCTTGTAAACAAACCCCAAGCCTCTAAAAAAAGTGGGAATGCAAGTAATTCAAGAATATTGGCTAGAGGCACAGGCTGAGTCAGGATTCAGTCGTGCGCTGTCTGGGTCATCCATGGTTCTGTGTAAAATGCAAAGATTGCAGGTTTCATAGCAACTATCTTGAGAGTGGCCAATATTGTAACAGGGAATATGATTCTCCTGCTCTCACCCTGGAATGTGCAAAAGAGCAGATTTATTTATTTATGTTATGTTATGTTATTTATTTATTTACAGTAGTGATGCCTCATATGTACAGAAGGGGAGGAAGAGACAATACCTGCAAGAAGTTTTAATAATACATAAATTTCCTGCAAGACAATTTTAAGCAAGGGAGTTTTCAAACTGAACAAAGACTGAACTGCAGCACTGACTCTACCCACCAATACACTCCTACATCACAGCCATGTGTGCCTGGAGGAGAATACTGCTGGGGGTAAACATGTTGGCTATGTTCCTGTAGACAGGCATGAAGGGATTACACTAGCCACTGTGACCTCCAGAGGGTCTGGCCAGACTTCAGTGGCTGATGTAATTACTTTGTATATGGCTACTTGCAATCCTCCCTGTTCTTCTCCAGGCACAAACAGCCATGGGTGAAAAGCTTGAGCAGGTCTACAGCAGCAGGGGAGGTGGGATAAAAGGCTCAGTGTAGCACAGTTCCGCATAAAGAACCACATGAAACTCAGCTGTGAAGGACTGTAGCCAGTGGATGTGATCCTACATCAGTTTTGTAGAGTATGATTCTCTGCTAGCAAATTCCACATGGCTACTTTGTCCACCCCTCATGGAAGATAGCTTCCAAGATTCTGAGCTAATTCCCACAGCCATTTTGTAGAAGGAAAGCTTATGTCTGTTTTCTTCGCCTGGTTGCAGAACTGTGGCCAAATGATGCTCAGGTACCTGCCATTCTCCCCTCAGCCATTAAACAGATGTGGGAGAACACTCCAGCACTTGGAAGCTGGGTTCTATTGGGTATGTTAGGAGGAGAGTATTGTGCAAGGAGATAGGGCATGCTTCCTTCTACAATGTCCTTAATATGACATTAGCTGGCATGACCAAAGATAATAACAGTGATTGCCAACAGAGGAAAAAGCTGTGTGCCATGTGCCCTGGCCTGAGCCCTCTGAGTTATCTGCTGTTTTCAGCTACAGGATGGCATCCCATCACTAGCACTGAGAATGAGATGGGGATATATCTTGTTCTTTGCCTCCAGTAGCCAAATGTCTTAGTTCAGCCCTGACTGCACCAACCCCTCCTTTGTGGCATTGAGACCACCCAGAAGCATGCAATTTAGCAGCTCTTATTTGCTGATTCTTAGCTTGGACACTGGAGTTGGTAGGTGAGAGGCTTAAAGGAAGAGCTCTGTGTCTCTGTTGTTCATAAAGGAGAGGAGGTTTAGGCAACAGTCGTAAGGGAAGGAGCCCAGACAACGGAGTGCTTCACCATCAGAGCCCCCAATGTTTCCAAAACACAGCCAAGATCTTGCCAGCAGGGCAGAACTAACAATGGAGCTGTTGTGGGGATTGTTGGGTTTTTTTTTTCTTTTCTTCAAATTTACTTTACCACAAGATTCCTTTCCTCTGCAAACAATCCAACTGTTCAGTCAGCTCATGGATGGGTACCTGCATCAACAATCATTCCAAGAAACCTGCCCTCACCTGATCCCTCATTTCAGCCTCCTGGATCTGGATTCCCTGAAGTTGCTTTTCGTAATTAGAACACATGTCGCAACGCCGCCCCAGCTTGTTCCCGGCATTCTGCACCTGCAGGACATAAAGGTCACTCTGTGTTGCTGCTTTGTGATTTCAACTCATTTTTTATTTAGGGAGACCCTGAAGCAATCCTATCACAGGGGTTTCCTAGCAAGATGTATTCAGGGAGATTTGCTTTTGCTTTCCTCTAAGGCTGAGAGTGTGTGCCTTGGTGAAGGTCACCCAGTGGGTTTCCACGGCTGAATGGTGTTTCAAACCCTGACCTCCCTGGTCTTAGTCCGGCACTTAAGCCAGTTACATCATGATGGCTCCCATAAAGTCATTACCTGCTTGGAAAGCTGCAGAACTCTATGAAAGAATGCAAAAGTGACACATAGATTTCACCCCAATGGTGAATGAAGCTATTGTGGACTCAGGTTTAAACATTCTGGGTAGGGAAAAGCACTTTTGTGTGTATAGTGAAGAAACTCGCCTCTGCCACAAGACCCACTCTCATCAGAGGGGAAGAAGGTCATGGATACCAAGCTTACCTCTTTCTGCAGGAGATTCCACTCAATTTCACTAACTAAGCGGTAACCACTAGGAGACACGTAAGCATTTTCTACACTCTGTGTGATGCTGGAGAGAAGGGAGGCCGTCTCCTCCTGCTCTGGTGTCATGGCCGTGATGGCTTTTTCCTGGTCTTTGGTGAGCATAAATCCACCAGGCATTTGCAAAGACCCGAGAGAGGCTGTGTCAAAGTTCTCTGACATAGAGTCTGCCCCCACCAGCGGTCCAAAATCAGATTCGTCAAGATTCCCAGCCGATTTGGCTTTGTTGTTGAAGCCCAGAGTTTTGGTCTGTAAGGACCCTGATGTTCCCAAGCTGTCCGTCGACTGCGCTCTACGCAGCCCTTCTTTAAACAGATCATTGTCTGATTTGAGAGATTCTCCTGAAGACAGCAGTGCATCTGTATCGAGGGAGTGGACTGAGCCATGAGTGCTGTTTATATGTACCTAGAATTTACAGAGAAAACACAGCTCAGGGAGAATGTTTGTGCTTGATGATAAGCTGCCTTATACAAAAGCGCAAATATTGATCCTGTCTGACCGGCAGCAGCACTTAAAGCATTTGGGGGTATTAACTAGTTAGTTAGTTGACAGAAATAGCTGTTGATGTTGACCACTTAAGATTTGTAAGTGCTCAACTTAGCTAGTTTTTTAAAAACACAGATGTTTAAAAGTCTGGGAAGGGTAAAACTGCCCCGTTTCAGCTGACTGAGTACAAATACTTTCACACTTTTGAGTTCAGTTTGCTGTGACTGGAGGAAGCTGAGGACAATGAGGGAAAGTGGGGAGAGGACTGAGAAACTGGGATACTTTATAAGCAGCTGAAACAGTAAGGCAACAGAGGATTAAGCAGGACTGCCCTTGTCAAATCTGGGCAGTTGGAGGGAATGATCCCACCCTAAATCAATAAACCTTCTGAAGGTAGGGATAGAGATATGAGAGGTACTCTTTCAACATAAATAAGTGTAACACAGAGACAAAACATACTTAGATTGCTGGCTACCATTACATGTCTACAGCAAAGCTGATGTGAAAGCGGAAAAAGAAGTCTACACAAACCAACTATGTGTTTTAAGATCTTCAGAGGAAAGGCCCTGCATAATGAAAAACCTCTTGACATTAATATACCATTCACTCATTGACAAAAATAGACAGTGCTGCCCCAACAAATTGCCATGGATTCACTGGGACAAACTGGAAGCAGGATAACATTCCATCTTCCAGTCCAACCATGAAGGATAAAAATTGAAAAGGTTATGGAAAGAGTTGTGTTTCATGTAACGACTGCTCACATCACTTTGGGAACTTTTGCTACACACCTGAGCCCTTGGAGTAAAGAGAAAATATGTTCAATCCCAAAACACATTTGTGAAAAGGGAATTTCAATTCAGACTCGGAAGTCTATAGCTTCCAACCACCAGGAAAAAAATGCTAGCAATCCCAGCCATTTCAAGCATTTGGCTTCACAATAAATTAACAATTTAAAACAAGCCCCAAAAGGTTAATTCATTCTGAAATGCAACAAAACAAAAGATTCCTGTGCAACAGATTTGGGGAACAGTGCCAGAATGAGATGCTATTTTGAAGGGACAGGACAGGGAAAGAATAAGCATTGGCTGAAGGTTGTTGCCATGAGCAGTTAGAAAAAAACAGCTGGAAAGGGTCAACATCCAAAAAATCTGTGTGGATATACCTTAAGACATCAGCTTTCCTTTGTTCCTTTGTAATAACTTGCAGCCCTAGGTTACATTTAATTATCTTTAAAGTTTAAGTTTCATCTGTAATGTGCATATGGCTAGTTTTAAAATGAGGTTTTCCTTTTGTAATAGTAAAGTTTTAAAAAGCTGCTGCATAACTGATGTCTCCTGCTTTGCTGTTAGAATGGGGATGCGGGAGGGAGAATATTTTAAAAGGAAACATACAAAACAAACAGTATCAATGGGAATTTACTGTGGATGAACTAAAACATCTGTTTCCCATTTTAGGCTGACTTGGAACCGTTTGTTGAGTCAACTATCAATTCTTAGCCTATTTCTAAGAGGGCTAAATTCCTTGCCAGAACCTTATGCAAGGCCCTACAAATACTTTCCTGCTCTTTTTAAACCCTACTTAAGCTTCTCTGACAATGAAGCTTCACATTTAGCAGAACTATTCTTTAATTAAAAACTAGCAATTATTATGCTGTTGATACTGTGTGCCTTCAAGTTGTTTTTTATT
Source organism: Phrynosoma blainvillii (assembly GCA_026167975.1). Lineage (NCBI taxonomy): Eukaryota > Metazoa > Chordata > Lepidosauria > Squamata > Phrynosomatidae > Phrynosoma > Phrynosoma blainvillii. The sequence continues at coordinate 1,144,531 of JANUYF010000014.1, read as the reverse complement.
TACGGTGTGCTCAAGACAAACTTTATTACAGGGTTTTCTTGGCAAGATTTGTTCAGAGGTGGTTTGCCACCATTGCCTTCCTCTGAGGCTGAGAAAGTGAGACTTGCCCAAGATTATCCAGTGGATTTCCAAGGCTGAGCAAGGATTCAAACCCTGGTCTCCCAATACTAAGGCTTATAATGGTTGGGTGTTGGCCGTTAGAACAATAACTAAGAACTGGTCCTGGTGCTTGTCTTGTTCTTCTCCTTCCTCATCCCTTTGTCTATCTCTATTTCGATTTCAGTTATTCTAAAAGGTGCTACAAGATCTCGCTACATACAAACCCTTCATATGTTATTCTAGAAAAAGATCCATGTCAGAATGATAGTTGGTTGTCAACTTTTCATACGTGCCATCTAAATAAACCTAGTAACTCTAATCTCTAATGATGATCTTAGGAAAAGAGAAATACTTCATTGATCAACAACATGAATTCCCTATAGGAAGGAAATGAATTTCAAACAATTGGCTTTACCTCTTCACTAGGGAATTGTGGAAGGAATTCATCATGGGCTATGGAGCAAGTTACTTTAGATTCCTCATCAGCACTTTTCTGTTTGTCTTCCGTCCTTTTATGTAATCGCCGTTGTTGTTCATCTTCCTAAAACAAGTAGTAAATGAAAGCCTTTTTTAAATTTGCATTTACTGTCATCTGTTATTACAGCAGCACACACTATGGAAAAGATCTCTGCTAGAGGGATGTGAAAGGGCTGCTTGTGAGGAAACAGCCTTCTACTCCAGCAGAGGATTCTTTAACAGAGGTGTACCCATGCCCCCCCAGTGTATAGTAGAAGGGGATGTTCTCCCAAAAGGCATTTCTGAGTTAGACCCAGGCATGTTCTTACATCACTCACAAGATCAAGTCAGAACTCAGACATGCAGGCACAGCAAAGAACCTAAACTGATGAGTATAGCTGAAGACTGCATACCAAGTCATATCTATGGACTGCACTTAGGAGGCTTGCCAAATACAGTGCATGTCACCCATAGGTAAATATGTACAGAAGTCCACTTTCTCATGTACCCATATATTTAATTTCAAACAGATTTTTATTCTACCCTTCAGCGTCACATTTGCACAAGATGACTACCAAACCCAATAGCAAAACCCAACAAATGCAATGTCACTCAGCCACCAACTGCCATGTAACACAGCTGCCCTCAACACACACATACACCTCTTTCATTTCCCCACTTTACTATACACAATACACAACCTCTCCCTCTCAGGCATCTGTGGGCAGGACAACACACACAGAGGACAGCCCTTTGCAGTCACTTGCTTTTGTCTTAAGAGTGCATCTCTCAAAAACATTAGACTCCTAAAGCTAAATACTTCCCTATTGTTGCTCTCCAACTCCCCACTCCCCTTTTTCAAAGCACCGTTATGATCCAATCAAGTAAAACTTGGCTACACACCCATAAAGGGACAGCAACTAACCTGGTCTTTTTTCTTTAGTTCTTCGACTTGCCGCAGCTGCTCTGAGGTCAGCACCATCTCCATCCACTGCATGTCCCTCATGAGCAAACGCTGAGACTCCAAGAACTGGTCGTTGGCCTTCTGCCAGGTGTGTTTCAGCTGGTTGTGCTGTTGCCGCTCCTGCTCTAATAGATGGCAGACTGTACAGAAATGGACACAGGTAATGAAGTGGATTCTTTAAACTGTTATTCTCACCCAGTTAATAGTGATTACATATATATTACCCACATGGATCACCATACATCAGAGCCCACTTCTATACAGTGTGTACTTGGTCACAAAAGAAGCAAATGCTACAGGCATTACTTTGTAAGCCTCTGGTTTTGGATGGAGACAAGGGAACGCTACTATCTGAGGCTGACTGAGACAGAGATAATGGATGCTTTCGTAGAAGTCTTTTTATTCTGCATTTATACTGCCTCAAGCACAGACATGTTATGGGTGGGTCCAGACAACACTGGTCTGAAACGGAGCCCCACTTGAGTAAGCCCATTGAATCGACTGCTGAATGGTGAAGTCAGCATCTATGAGTTGTATGCCTTCACATTGTTTCCAGCTTATGGCAACACTAGGAGTTTGCTTGGCAAGTTTTATTCAGAGGGGCTTTGCCTTTACCATCCTCTGAGGCTGAGAATGTGTGACTTGACCAAGGTCACCAGTGGGTTTCCATGGCTGAATGGTGTATACTTGGTCACAAAAGAAGCAAATGCTACAGGCATTACTTTATAAGCCTCTGCTTTTGGAGAGATTCAACCCCTGGTCTTTGAAGTCCTAGTCCAACACTCAAACCGCAACACCACACTGAGATTCAGGTCAACACACAGGCAAATTTCACTGGTTCATTCCATCTATAAGTATCCAGTGTTTTTCCATATCTTATTTTGATTTTTGATCTGATCCTTCCCAAATCTATTATTGTAAATGGAAATACCCAAAATTCCTGCTAGGTTTTATCTGCTCTCAGTGCTCAGGAGCTACAAACTATTGTTCTTTGTGGTTCCTTGGTGAATGTTCACCTATTTCAATAAGAAATTTGCTTTCTTCTGTTTCTTGGTTATGACTTATTTGTGTTAATGTTCACTGCTTACTCTGCAACAAAAGAAATGCCAAACTGTGGGGAGCTGGAAACTCATCCTAATTAAAAAAACAGGGACTGTAGTTGTAAGTCTGAGATCAAGCAAAGACCAGCTTTCTGGAATGTATGATGCTATCACACAGAATACAGACAGACCAGGGCTGGGCATCTTTGATGGACCCAGGGGAGAGTTTTCTGCTACAAAAATCTACCAGCCCTGAAATATTAATCATCTCTCTTTCCCCCCCTCCCCTTCTATAAATTCTTATAGATATTTCTGGTTATGTTTTGGAGGCCTGAGGGCTAACACAGGCTACAGAGTTCCCTGTTTTAGTGCAAAATGTCCATTTTTGGAGAGAGGAGTCTCCCGGAACGGAACCCACGAGGTCTGTAAAAACTGCTTGGCAGAAACTCAGTGCAGACATACAGTCGTACTAAACTGTGCAGCTGTCCACCCTCCATCCAGAGACCCTAAGTAATAATGCCACCTGCATAGTATTTATCACACAGGGGAAATCCGTACCTTCATGAAGTTCCTTCCGTAATTTCTCTGCATCTTCTTGCAGAACTGACTTCTGAGTGTTCAGAACAGCCACATACATTTCTAGATCTGTCCTACAGGATTTCTCAGCTTCTAAATAATGATTCAGTTCTTTCATCTCAAAAAGAGTACAGAGAAAGCCTGTTGTTAATGCAGGCAATTGCTTTCAATTGCTGTGCTGTAGAGACACTGTGGTTTGTATCTAGTTAACAAATCTGAGCATATTTTTAAGGAACTCCAGTACACGTCCTTACTGGGGTTCTACCTTCACTATCGTGTTCTGGTACTTGGTTCATGCACTAAGGCAAACCCCTTCAAAGCACTATTTGAGGGGCAGAAACTGCAAGGAGAGAATTCCTCCACATGGCATCTCACCTGTGCAGCACTGTGTGGTTTTTTCAGATGCAGGTAAAGACCTTCTGAAAAATTTCCCAGATGCTCTGTTTCTTTCAGATCTTTGTCCTGTTCTATCACTACTTACTGATTTTATTTCTATTTTAGTCTATATTGCCCTATCTTTTTGTATAATTGCATTTTGTATTTTATGATTTTAATCTATGTGTATATACTATACAGAGAACTGTGGATACTGAATGATATAAACATAGAATTAACACATCAAGGAGAAAGGAGCCCATCTTTCACAGCTAACCTTGGGACAGTCAAAACCAAAGATAAATTTACTAGGTGATGAGCTAGATGCTGGGACAGAATGCATGGAAAAGGAAAAAGTTATGATTCACTAAGTCAACGCATTAGTGCTAATCTCAACATCAAAAGATCTTGTAGACCCTACCTGGAATACACTTTGCTATAAAGTGAAAATGCCATTTTATTTGCTCTAAGAGTTAGCACATAGGCAACTATCACAGGCAAGGCAAAAAGAGATTAATTAACAAGACCCAAAGCTTGTTTTCTTGAAAAATAATGGAACTAGAAAATTCTCAAACCCTCCTTATCTGCTTTAAGGAAGACAGAAGAAAAACTCTATAAAAGTATCAGTTTCCTGCATACAATTACAATGCCCATCCTCTGCTAACAAAATGGTTAATGCTCTGCCTTCACCCACCTTTGAAGCCTCCAGCTCCTTTATCCTGTCTTCAGCCTCTGTCAGTTTCTCTTTTAAAGTCGTAATTTCCTTCTCCATGGGCATCACAACAGAACGGAGCTTCTCTGCATCTTCTTGGGCCTAAAGTCAAAATTAAGCTGGTCAAAATTAAAATTCTTAGCCTACTTCTTGAACTTTAACAGAAAACCACACTCAGTGACTTAGACTAGTTTTAAAAATGTTTTAAACTACTAAGACATCTGTGCACACCCAAGTATGGATTTCCATTCAGATGGGCCACACAGTCCAATCACTTCCCCTAAATTTCTAGCCCAGGAGTGGAATTATTCTTCAACTGAAGGGGCTGCTAGTGGGATGGATCAAAGTCACAGGTGGGCCAGATATAAACATGGATGGGCCAGCCCTTCTCAGCAAGGTTTTTCATCTACACAGTTATACATGATACTGGAGGATTAGAAAAGAAAACTGGGGCCAAGACAGTTACCTCCTAACATTGGCCAAGCAGATGTTTCATGAGGATTCACAATGAGGAGAAAATCCACCCCTGCTGCCAAACATTCATGGCCTATGACCATTGCCCTGCAGTGGTTCCAGTCTTTCTTGGTTGAATGTTCACATAGGGTGGTGTTGGGGGACCGCCGTTCAGGATTTTGGCTAGTAGCCTGTGAGGCTCCACAAGAATCAATACAATTCCCTATGCTACAATGTATATGAAGCTGCTGAGAGATATCATCCAGAGTTTGGGGGTTCAGTGTCATCAGTATGTTGATAATACTCAGCTCTATCTCTAACTGATGATAAAGAGGCAGTGGAAGTCCTGAATCTCTGGATGCAATGGCCTGTGAGATTTAGACTCACAAAATGCACTCATTTCAATGGATCTTGTTGGGACTAAAACTGGATTTAGCCATGGGCTGGTTGGGAATGGGAAGAAGAGGGTCATTTAAATGAGTCCAGGTTACAAACTTAAATACTGCAGGAGTAATTCAGCATAAAAAAGAAAAAGAAACGAAGGAGAAACTACCATGATCCAGAGGTCTTCATAAACTTTGAAACTTGAACTAACGAGTCAATAAAAAAATACACTAAGCATCTATGATGAGTGCAGCATACACACCTAATTTAAATAATTAACATAACTTGCAATTACTGGAGAGAGTCACACTGACAATGATATGTACATTTTAATGATATGTCTTTGATCTACCTTCTTCATTTCATTTTCCAGGTTCTCCTCTTCCTGGCCTTCTGAAAGCCGCCTCCTCAGCTCCACTATTTCCCGTTCCAGGTTCTCTCGATACTGGTTCCACTGAGATCGCTCTTGCTCCAGCCTGTGATGAAACTGGTGTTCATAGTCACGGACAGTTTCTGTTGAACAACAACAATGATAACAAGTTGCTAATTGCTTCTTTAAATCCCCCCAACATCTTCTTTAGAGGACAGACTTGTTAAAAGGCTGCCAAACAGCTGAGGGAGAGATCCTCAAACACACTTGCCTGACGTAGCACTGAAAATCATTGGAACACTCAGCTAGAGCAAAACACAGCCACTAGACTTCATTCAGATACCATATAACACTAATTCTGAAGAGACTACAGGTTTAAAGCCATAAATAGCTTGGGACCGCAATGCTTGAGCGAGCATTTTTGAAAAATGAAATCTGGGGCAACACAATTAAAGAAATTTAGAAAAGATGCTGGAGAATGACTTCAAATGTCAAGGTGAACTTTCCATCTTTCTTCAATATGCTTTCATTTTTGACAAGAATTATTTGTGCCACCAACCAATGGTCTCCAAACAGCTACCCACAAATTAATCATCAGAGGAAACACTAGACCTAAAAACTTTTTGGCGGCAAGCTCAGCCACTTCTCTCAGTCCTACCTTTCATTACAGCCTGCAGTGAAACAACTTCTTCCTGCCACTGCCTCTTCACCTCATCAATTGCTTCTTGCTTCGTATTTTCGGATACTGTAGCAATGGCTCTGATGTTCTCCATTTCAGCCTGGGCTTCCATGAGCTGTGTTCGCAGCTGCTCCACATCATCCTGGGCTGCTTGCAAGACTGCATTTTGCCTCTTCAGATCCTCTGGGGGGGGGGGGGGGGAGGATTAACAAAAGAGACGAGTTCCATTAAAATAGCACAGGATATTTGATCACATTAACAGAGTAAATTCACTGGAATCAAAGGAACAGAATTCTGTGCTGCTACTGATGTCAGCTTAGCTGTAAATAACAGTTTAAATGACAGCTTGGCAGGCCCAACAGGATTGTGCAGAAGCCCAGCAGCTGAGGATCCCAACTGCCACTATCTCTAAAGGGAGAGAAGAACAAGCAGTATATGCCAGACTTAATTCTCTCCCCCACTGCCATTTTCCTCTCCTTTTCATGTTTTATTTAGTGTCCACCATATTGTGGATGCCATGTGCCTTCAAGTCAACTCTGATCTACAGTGACCCTGTAGGCAAGAGTTATTCAGAGAAAGTTTACCATTGTATTCCTCTGAGGCTGAGAGGGGTGACTTGCCCAAGGTCACCCAGTGGGTTTCTGGGGCTGAGTGGAAATGCAAATTCAAATCTCCCATTATCTGAGTCCAACATTCAAACATAAAGCATTGTTGCTGTATGCCTTCAAGTCTTTTCTGGCCTATGGAGACCCTAAGGTGAACCTATCACAGGGTTTTCTTGGCAAGATTTGTTCAGAAGGGGTTTGCCATTGCCATCCTCTGAGAGACTGTGACTTTGCTAACATCATCCAGGGGTTTCCATGGCTGTGTGAGGATCTGAATCCAGGTCTCCCAGAGTCATAGTCCAGTGCTCAAACCACTACAACCCACTGGCTCTCATTTTCTATGGTTCGCTCTCACTTTTTAAAGTTGGCAAGATGGTCAACACTCAAACGACTATACCACTCTAGCTCTCTGACACAATGGCAGGGTAATAAAATTTACCTTATGCCATATGAACTCCTTAATACAAGAAAACCTCTCCATTACATCACTGCTATACAGATCTAATTTGTACTCCAAAAAAAGAAAAAGATCTTGTCTCTCCAGAAAAGAGGAGAATAATGTACTTTAAAAATGGAAGAACTTTTCCTGATCAATGTGAAATTGATCAACATTGATGCTGTAGTTCTGACTGGTTCAAAAATTTCTAAGGGGATATTTTAGAGAGTTTTAGGCATTTTGATACAACGTTCTCTAATCTGCTTTAGGATCTGCTTCAGACCAGTCCCATTTCTGTAAGCTGGTGTTTGCTGATCTTCCATCCTCCACTGGTAAGGGTCACATAAACATCGTATCTTGGATTGATGACATTAGAATAACTGGAAGAGTCTGGCCTCAGATCTTTTGAAGTCATCTCTCCTCCTGCTACAAGGAAGGGCATTCTTTGTTTCCAATGCCTGAGGGCCTTGATGACAAAAACAGTACAGATATACATCAGCAGTCCATGGTGTTCCATACACACAAAATAGAGACTATCAGCCAACTGCACAAGCTTCAAGGTGGCAGCACTATTTCCAGTCAGTTGATGCTTCCTGAGATGTTTACTAAACTAACGCACAAAGCAGCCAGGCTAAATATAGCTGAATGTGTAACTAGATATGTCAACCTAATCTGCAGGTGTTAGGTGGCCTACAGACATCAAAAGGCTAGAAGTGAAGAATATACTGTATTTTGAGACATTTTCTGCTGTGACTCATGGGAAGGGGGGGTCTGGTCAAAATGGGTGCCCTTGTCATAGCCTACAAGACAGGAAATTCATATCACTGGAACATCAAGCTTACAACGTAAGGAAACCACCTTAGTGATTCTCCCTCACTAGATTAAAAATAGCTGATTACTCTCCACTCAGCCACTCCATAGACCACATCAAGAACAAACATTTTGACAATCAATTCTGAAATGTGAAGCATTACCTTCTTTAGATAGATACAGCTCTTTAAATTTCGCCCTCTTTTGATTAAATTCTTGCTCGAGATGCTGCTTCGTGCGGAGAAATTCAGCGTTGACTTTTTCCAGTTCTGCCACTCGCTGAAGGAGAGCTAAAGATGAGCCAACGGAGAGAGGAGGGAAAAAAAAGGATCTGTGAGCACATCGAAAAACTGCATGGCTTACCATAATGTCCTCTCAGTTTCTTTGGAGGAGTGCATAACAGTTGCATGTTGTCCAGATTATAGCTCTGCCCCTCAGCTAGCTTTGGCAACACAAGGTATATCAATTTATTTGGGACGTTTAAGGGACAGGTGCAGTCTCTGACTCTCCTATGAAGCCAAATGAAGGCTTCACCTCATCTCATCTTCTATCTCAGGAATGGGCAACTGAATGGTAGTCAGTGGCTAATTCAACCCCAACAGTCACATCCTCATACATATAGAACAAGTACAAATACCTCTTCTCCGCCCCCCTCTGCAGTTCTTCTCAAAATGGCTTTCAGTTGACATTTTGAGAGGGATTACTGAAGAAAGCAAGTTGTCCCTAATACTCCCTTTAGCCATTTTGAGAGTGACTACATTGGAAAATAGAAGTATTTGAGGGTAGTACAAAGTTTTGAGGTGCTTCTGCAAGTGCGGTAAGGGTATTTTTCATAGGTTCTCATGTTCTGGAGGGGGCTTTTTGCATGGTTTTGTGGCAAAACTTGTATGATGATCATGTTGAATTTAAAATAAATAATAAAAACTTGGAGGGTTGGAAGGCTTTGAGGGACCAGCAAGCAGCAGCACTTGGAATTTATTCCAAAAACTGCTAAGGAGTGAAAGCAAAGAAGAAGAAAAAACATTGCTTTGGTCACCACTTTCCCTCTCCAGGTATACTGACCCCCTCTTTACCCAGTGACTTTTTATTAGCCTTCATGTGGCTTCAAGTTCTGGCTAATCTCTTTTGCCCTGGTCATTCCAAACAAACCAAGACTGAGGAAAGGTAAAAGATCTCAAAAGGTTTAAGGAGTGCTTAAGCCTCTTGAGCCACAGAGCTTAAGCTGGCTTGAAAGTTCAGTACCTCACTTCTAAAATATTGCCTCCACAAGCCACAAAACAGATATAACAGGAAGACATCCTGTCACCTCCCTAACTAACCACGCTGGCTTCTTTCAAATCATTCCAGTTTCTAATGTCCTGAAGACATATATAATCAACATGAACCAAAATCATCATCATCATCATCATCATCATCATCATCATCATCATCATCTAGAATTTAAGCTAGGTTTTCCCCCCAACAGTGTAAAAGAGTATGGCACAACCTCAGTATTTCAAGAAGCCTGGAAAGAGGAAGAGGTACATGTGGTGACTTTGGATAAACCTGCTTCAAATTACTGGTCTCTTTTTCTAGTATCCAAATGAGATCCACACAGCACTCACACAATTGTTCTGCTACATTTTCCAAATATACTAATAAAACAAATACACATGTCATTGTTATCCCACACACAGGGATCATAAGAAGAATCAGTTCTACCCAAACAGGTCTTTTGATAATTCAACGTAAGTCAGAGTGTTTAATGTCTTGATCCATGCAAGTAATAAAATAATACCATAACACAATAAAAAATGTCCACTTCTTTTTGACCTCTAGCCAGTTTCAATGGAGGGTTCAGTTTTTCAGGTCCTGTTATCTTCCTGTACCCATTTCCCCCATACCTGGCAATTTCAACTCCAGCAGTCAGTAACAAAGGGTAATTTGTAATGCAGTTAGATTCCACAAGAACATTTACGTATACTTCCTCTCTAATGTATTTTCTTCTAATGTATTTTCTTCAATCTTCAGGCTGATTTGTAATTTCACCTGTTCAAATACTGAGCCCCCTTGCTCCTGCTTCTGTTCAACAAAAGCATTTCCCTTCTGTACTCTGGTTAGTATTTGGATGGGAGACCAACAGTGAATACCAGGTAATATGGGCTATATTTTAGAGGAACGGAGACTATGAATAAAGCTGTCCTCCAAGCATTATTTAAGTATAAATGAATACAGCTCAATTACCTTCTAAGCCAGGGATAGGCAACCTTTCCCCTTTAAGGGCCGAGGGACTTCAGCTCCCAGAATCCCAGGAGCTATTGGCCAACATGGGACTATTGGCCAACATGGCTGAGGCTTCTGGGAGCTGAAGTCCCTCGGCCCTTAAAGGGGAAAGGTTGCCTACCCCTGCTCTAAGCAGTTGTATCCATCCAAAGTAGGAAAAGGCCTTCTTTCTTCACACACACTTACAGTTAAAGTTTTTTATTTACCTTTTTTTAAAATCCAGAAAGCCAACGTCAATGGACAAAGAAAGCACATTCTCCAAAAAAACAATTTAGTCCAGATATGTCAGGGCTAGGAAAGTCTCCGCTGTTTAATATGTCTTCAAAATTTGTATTTATTTAAAGGGCATTTTTAAAAAAAAAAAAATCAACTACAGATCTAGAAACTTCTCTGAAGATGCTCCATCTAATTCAGTTCTCCCTGTTCATGCTTCCTTGCCCAACCCTTTCTAATACCTGGGCCTATACAGACTGCCAAAAATAATCCAGCTTGAGACCACTTTAACTGTCCTGGCTGTGTGCTAAGGAATCATGGGAATTGTAGTTTTTTCTGAGACATTGAGCCTTCTCTGTCAGAGAGCTCTGATGCCACAATAAACTACAGTTTCCATGATTCCCTAGCATTGAACCAGGGCAGTCAAAGTGGTCTCAAACTGGATTATTTCTGGCACTCTCTATAGGCCCCTTAGTCCCAAATAATGTTTTCAGGACTCTGTCTATTATAGATATGCTTAAGATATGGAAAGTATCAGAATATGTTCACCTGACTGGTTTCCTTCTACTAGTGAACTTCCTTGTCATGAGGAAAATACATACATTTCATCTGTGTTACTATTCACATTTATAAAACCTGGGGAAAAGATGTTCTGAATAGATAATGTCAAAGCAATAGATAGATAGACAGAAACACACACATACTTAGATAACAGGCCAGATTTTAGCAATGCCTATGCCAAAGTTTCTGGCCCTGTGAAGTACACAGCGACCTCTCCAGAACTAAAGAAAAGCTGATTATCAATAAGATTATTTTTGAGCACAGTCTATTTGTAAATTAATAGTGCAGAAGCTTTTCCTGAATGCATTAAGTACAAAGCAAGCAAGCAACAAGTTTCATCTAACATCAGCGTAGCTTTAGATCATTTTGAGGAAGGCAAAATCATCGATTGAAACAAAATTCCAGAACAGCAGTTTTGTTCTGCTGCCTAGCTGAAGGCCAGCAAATGTACCAAGGCATAATATGTGCAGGTTGCATCAATGAACGTTGTTGGAAACCAACAGCAAATGCATTTTGTTGGAAAGCCTCATGCAATTACCCTTCGTGGGCAGAGTAATCATTTAAATCCCTACAATGCCAGAAAATTTCAATGAAGGCAGGTATCAGGAAGCAAATATAAAAAAACACTCCCCCAAAATACCGATCTGTGTGCCACATTTCTAAGCAGACACAAATTACTGCCTTGCCATAGCTAAGTGCTCCCCAGCCAAGACAAGAACTTTCCAAGACTCCCCTCAATGAAAGGCTAGCAGACTCTTACAAGGCCGGTATTTTTAAATTATTATTTGGCACAAAGGGAGGCAAGGCAGATTGGAACCATGTTGTGGAGATGGAGCATTTACCTTTGCAGTCCTGCAACATCCCGTGGCTTCCTTTTGCCATTTTGAGAGTGGCTGCAGAGAAAACAAAGGTATTTGGAGGCAGTACAAGGTTTGGGGGTGCTTGGGCCAACAGAGATTACTTTGGGGTATTTAGAGACCAGCATGGTGTAATAGTCTGAGCACTGGACTACGACTTTGGAGACCAGGATTTGAATTGCCACTCAGTCATGGGAACCCACTGGGTGACCTTGGGCAAGTCACATTCTCTCAGCCTCAGAGGAAGGCAAAGGCAATCCCACTCTGAACAAATCTTCCCCAGAAAACCCAACTATAGGGTCGTCGTACATTGGAAATGACTTGAAGGCACAAAAGGAGCATGGGATTAGGGGGCTATCTGTGTAGTTTAGGGGCAAAAATGACCAGAAAATCATGTTGAATTCTTTAAACACAGGTGGTGGTGATGGGGGCTTCATGAGCCAGAGTGTGGTTCATGGCCTGCACTTTGCCCACCCTCGTCTTCCAGGGTTCATTCATCTCCTCAACTTATTCTCAAAGGAGAAAAGATACAAATAGAGCTGGGTGGGCCACAACAAAGAGATGGAGAAGATACAGATAATCCCTAACATTTAGGCATAGACTTGATGCCTTGATCAAGACAAAGCAAGACATTCACCTCAGATCCTTCTAAATACTTTGTACCTAATACACTGCATTTTTAGTACCTGGCTACAATATTTTTTCCTCCTGCCTTTATTTGCTGTTTCACATTGTAGTTTATTTAGTTGTATTTTAATTGTTTTATACTGCTTTGAACATATATGAAGACAACATTCAGGTATCCGTGTGTGCGATTACAAGGATTTTTTTAAAAAATTTCACCAAGTTTTGGGGAGCCAAGTATTTCACAAGGTCTTTCCTTAGTGTGATACATGACTTGCAGTAAAACTCTTTGCTTTTAAATCAATGTTTTGAACGATTTCACTCTACAGACAATTTGACACTACTGTAATCATAACTTTATAGATGTTCTTAGTTACATGGGTTTTTAGTTGTTCCTTTTTAAAATCTGTACAATGCTCTTGAGTTCCAACTTTGGGGAAAATGGCTTGGTACAAATAAAATAAAAGAGTAGACTATAATGAAGGCTAAAAGAAAGAACTCAAGCTTTTCCTATCTGCCTTTCTTAACCAAATCCCATTGATGGCATCCCCATGTTTACACAGTGATTTGCCCTAGGTAGGCTTGCAAGTGTTGCACTCTGGCTTTACACACACGTTTTGGCTATCTCTCACAAACATATTGGAATTCAGATGTTGCAACAAACGTATTTGAAGCCTTCCTCTAAAATGTCTAAAGGCGCTCTTCCAACTGACTTTGGAACAAGCTCTAAACTGCAAGAGTCGAAGGAAATCTAGCCAGTTCTTCACACTAGAAATGATTGTGTCTGCAAAAACAGTGGCTGACTCAAGCTCTAAAATGAGGAATTTGAGGAACTGATTCATGATTCTGAACATCTGGGTTGGCAGAAAAGGGATCCCAGTCATCCTGATCAACTGGAAGACTTGAATTCTCTCTTCAAAGCCAAATGCTCCTTCAATTGCAAAGAGAGGCCGCAACTGAAGTTTCTTTGAACTGAGACAACTGTTGTGGCACCAGACCTCTGACAAAGAAAGCTCAATGTCTCAGAAAAAAAACTACAGTTCCCATGATTCCCTAGCATTGAGCCAGGGCAGCTAAAGTGGTCTCAAGATGGATTATTTCTGGCAGTCTTCTTAGTCTTTTTAGCAGTCCATGGTATTCTCAGAAGTCTTCTCCAGCACCACATCTCAACTATGTTCATTTTCTTCCTATCAGCTTTCTTCAGCTTTCACAACCCTATACAGAAATAGGAAATACAACGGCATGGACAGTCCTAACTTTAGCATTTAATGATATATCTGTACACTTCATGATCTTGTCTTGTTCCTTCATAGATCAAGTGAAATAATATAAGGTATAAGGTATCTGACCTTTTGTGTTTATTTAGTTTGATTTGAACCTGAAAGAATAATGTTTTGAATGATTTTAGCTTTGTGATGTAAAGTAATATATTTGTAATGTATCTGATTTTTGTGTCTTATTTGGTTTGTCTTCTTGTAATGGCTTATGCTACACAAATACATTTGCTTACTTACTCCTTTGTTTGTTTGTTTTGGAAGCATCTGACACTTATGTTTTGACATTTGATTCATTAAGATTACTTTACTAAGCAGCAACAGAATCTGAAAATTTAAAATGAATTGTACCCTTATTAGCAGTTGCACAAAAGTACATTTCTAATAATTGCAGAAAATTTTTATCTCAGACGTAAGATGGAATGGCTAAACAGGACTTGGCATATGTCTTATAAGAGTGGTTCCCAAAATCTGGTCCTCCAGGTGTTTTGACTTCAGCTCCCACAAGCCCCAGCCAACTTGGCCAACAGTCAGGAATTCTGGGAGGTGAAGTCCAAACATCTGGAAAAACCAAAAATTGGGAACCACAGAATAAAATTTATGGATTTAATTAACAGTCTAAGAAAGCAGACAAGCAATCTGTAGAAAAAGGCTTTGTCCAATGTCATTTTATGATGCTCCTTGATATTTTACAATAAAGTTATTGTGCAGAATGCAACTATTGCTAAGTACGGTACTTTCACATTTCACAAGTTACAGCAGGAGTGTTAAACATGAGCCAAACAACACAACCTTATACAAATCTACTCATTATGTTCAATGGAGTTTACTCCTGAACTATGGAATTCCACCCTAAAAGCCTAGCATGAAAGCCAATGGAAAACAAAAGTGTTGTCTGGCTAGATTATACTCATTCTACTTTATTGTATTCTGCATTTTATTAACCCACCAACAGGCTACAGTTTAAAAGGCAGAGAAGTTCTAGTATCACCACTAGAGAAGCATATTTTTTAAAAAATCAGTTTTGAAGCATTCTGCAGTCTTAGCTCTCCTAGGAGTCGACAAAGAAAACCATAAATTAACTTACTATCTGTATCACCATCAGACACTAGAAGCAAGACGCTGAGGACGAGGCATCGCATGATGCCAAGTCATGTGTGGTTTCAGATCCTGAGATATAATAACTGAAATTCTTTAGCCCAGGATAAGCTATTTCTGGCAATACAGAGATACTCAAAAGGCATCAAAACTTACCGAGATGTATAGCTTTTCAGAAAGTTTAAAAGTTTGGGAGAGGTTTTGTTTTGTTTTTCTATATACCATATGTAAAAAAAGAAAAACTAGATAACCACAAAGGTTGCATTAACAGAAAATAGCAACACCTCCTTTCTAATCATATCATCTGTTACCTTTGACCACCTAAAAGGGAAGTTCTGGAATCACGTGAGGAAAAGATGACGTTATAATCTCCTATCCAGTCATGTAAGATGTCAAACAATTATCCTTTTTCTGTACTTTTATTTTGGACATTCCAGTCTTGATTCCATCCCCCCCCCCCCCCCACTAAAATATTTCAGTTCAAATACTTTTGGCTAGTGGGAAATTTTCCAGTTCTAATTTTTCTGGAAAACCCACCTCACTGGTGACCACCAGTAAAGGTTTTTTAGGCTAGTTTAAGTAAGATGGGGGCAATACTCATGAACTAGGTTCACAGACTAGCAATTTCCCTACCCTGACTGAGAATATCTACTTTGCAAGCAGCAAAAGCACCTTAATTCCATAACCATAAAGGATGATGGAACCTCAGACACACAGTCTCCACCATATATCCTCTGACACAACACATTTTACTGGGGTCCAATATACACTGCAGAAATAGTCCAGTTTGACACCCATCCACTTTATCTGCTCTGGCTCAGTGCTAGGGAATCTTGGGAATTGTAGTTTATTGTGGCCCCAGACTTAGATCAATTCTCTGACTTCACTTCTCTCTAACAGAGAAGGCTCAACGTCTCACCAAACTAGTTCCCAGAATTCCCTAGCACTGAGCCAGGGCAGTTAAAGCAGTCTCAAACTGGATTATTTCTGCAGTGTGTTTTGGACCTGGCTTTTCAGAACACCTGCTTCTCCGGTCTTACCCATCTTCTATGGAGATCAGGGCACTTTACCCATGGCTGCATCTTTTTCATATCTCCGCTAACCCAGTGATGAAGGTCAGCGTGTCAATGATTGTCCCAAACCAACTCCCCATTTCTAATATATTTCTGCCACCAACGCTAAATATTTCGTGGAGACTGCCAAAGAAAGCCAGGAAATAGTTTCATGCAAAGCTATTCCAAGTTGCTGCGCTCTGTCTACATTGCTGTAACTTGTGGTCAAACCGCATGAAACAAATGTGAACTCCCTTTGGGGGGGGGGGGGGGGAACTGGTCTAGGTAACAGGACAAAAGCTGTCAAGGACAAGGTTCACTCAACAACTGGAAGTTACATAGTGCATTTATAATACAACAACCGGCAGATGTATAAAAAAAAATATCAGTATACTTCAGAAGCACAATTATCTTCATCTCTTTCCTGACTCACAGGGTTGGCGGAGCTGGTGGGGAATAAGGTTGGAAACAGGGTCACACAGAGGAAACAAGGGATCAATAAGACCACAGACTGCTTCCTAACCAATTCTTGAAGTACAAGAATGCTTTGGTTCAAGCAAGCCAGGACAAAGTGTATTGCATTGTCCCGGGTCATTACACAAACTAATTATAAGCAAGCAAAAAGCAAGGCTTGTAGAGCTTCGTGGATTCAGTGAGTTCTGCTGAAGGGAAATCTTGAGGACACTGGCTTTCCTGATAAAGCAGCAGCAGTGTCTAGACAATGATCATGTTTGTGTTGAATCTGTATTACAAGGAAACAAATAATCAAAAAGCATGTTTCTTCATTCAGGTATGGTGTGGAAAACAAACAAATCCAGAAAAAAAAGGGGGGAACCTTCTCATCCCCAATCTGGTTATTTGATCTTTTGCTTTAAAGGAAAAATCTGACACCTGCTCAATTGGTCAAGCTAAGCCCAGGGGCTAAGTTGCCATAATACGCACATAGGAAAGGTTCGATACAAACCAACAGGAACCTCCAAGCTCTCTCTGTTGCGTTCCCATATTAACACTGCCTTCCATTTTCAGTCATTCGGTAGAAAGAAACTAAGGATTTCAAAAACCCCACACTATCAGATTCAAAATTTTGTACATTCTTAAGATGATACTATTCAAAACCCAGTAAGGATAGAGAAAAGAGATGTAACTGTTTGGAGACCCCACACTATCAGATTCAAAATTTTGTACATTCTCAAGATGATACTATTCAAAACCCAATAAGGACAGAGAAAAGAGATGTAACTGTTTGGAGAGAAAAAGGTTTCTGGTGGTTCCTGAAATCCAAGAATGTATAGGAGTGGTCCCAGCCTATGTTTGTCCCTCCCTGTTTGTCTCAAATTTCCCCAACACATTTCTTGAGCCACAGCCCAAAGCCACTAGCCTATTTGCCATTGCATGGGCCAAACAAGACTAGCATGCTTCCAGCCGGTATACAAATTATCCCGCTTAAAGCAATGGGTCTCAACCTTTGGTCTTCAAGATGTTTGGGACTTCAACTCCCAGAATCCTATGCACTGGCCGTATTGGCTGGAACGTCTGAATTCAAAACCCTTCAAATGTTGAGAACCCCTGTCCTAAAGCAACACAGCATAGAAGACACTATTGATAAGATGTTATAGGTTAAAATCTCAGGAATGAACAATTACAAGTCAGTGTTCTTTGCTTTCAGATCCAGGGTTCTTTACAGACCCAAAACCAGCTGCTCATTTATGATCCACGCAGGGAGAAAGCAAGCAATTCAGCTGAAATGATGACACAGTAATATCCTATCCTCCTTTGCTCTTTATCATCTGCTTCCTTACGTGAAGGTTTGGACTTTCCATGACCTAAGGGCATTTATTTGAAATTAGATGCTTTTCACAGTATTGCTAAACATGTAGCCCACACATCCTCCAAACATCTGAGCAATGTTTGCTCCCACACAACCCTGCAGTTTAAATGGCTTCAGCACCATTTCTGAATGGCTTTTAATTCAGTTGTTTTAACATGGCAATCTCTTAAATTGTATTTTAATATTACAACTTACTGTTTTGTAGTCGTATCTGGTTTTCAAGGTATTTTGTGGGCCTCAGTACTAAGAGAACTAAGAAAAATGTGGGGCAGGGAAAGGGACATGCTGGAACAGCTTTCTGGTACAGCTTGAATCTCCTTTATCCAAAATGCTTGGGATTAGAAGTGTTTTGGATTTGGGATTATTATTATTGTTGTTATTGTTATTATTATTTTAATTTTTGAATATTTGCATATATATATAAGATACCTTGGAGATGGGACCCAAGTCCAAACATGAAATTAATGTGTGCTTCCTATACACCATATACACCTATCCAAAAGGTGATTTTTCTACACAGTATTTTTAATAATTGTGTGCATGAAACAAAGTTTTAGTGGAGAGATAAACTTGATATATGTTGTTGTCCGCCCCAGAAAGATACTTCACATTCTGATGTTTTTAGAAAATAAGATATGGGGGAATTATCTGAATACCTTCCTTTTCTTCACCCCTTTCCTCTTGCTCCCACTTCAGGAGCATGGTAAACACCTCTCCAGAACCTTGTATTTAAGTATTAATAATAATTTTAATAATAAATTTTTTTATTTTTTTGCCGCCCCTTTGCAGTGCAATCGAGACGGCGTACAGCAGATAAAAACAACATTACAAGTTAAAACAGTCAAGCAACCCCTTCCCTAAGCCACCCACCCCTTAAAAATATATTAAACTATAACAAGATTAAAATACAAAATAAAAGCAAACAATAAGTATTCACCTGGTAGCCGCAGGCAACAAAGAACGCCATGCACTTGCCAGCATGCATTTCCCTTCAGCCATACAAGGAGACAGAGGGATGGAGGACTCTTATTCCTCCTCTGCACTCCATGCAAAACCAACCAGGATGGCAGGAAAGAAACTATTCCTTCATGCCAGCCCAGAAATTCAGTGTTGCTACAAGAAAGACACAACTATTCTCAACCAGCCCTTTGCAGACTGGTATGTATTTTTTTATTTGTAGGCTAATAAGTGTTGTGAATTTATTTACAAGCCTGCCTGCTCTGAAAGCACCCACTGATGCCTTCTCTTAGGCACAATGAAGCCATATTGCCAGTAGAAGAGTCTGGTCTCTTCCTGGAGTACGGTCTGTCCTGGCAGAGGCCTTATGATGGATCTTCTCAATGCATACATTTTGGCACATTGGGTATCGCCAGTTACATAATCCTAAACCCTGCATTGCTCCTTGATTCTCTGATGGAAACAGGGACAAGGTGCGTGTCTGTTCCCAAGTTTGCCTCATGTCCCACATGCAACCTTTTCTGGGCAAGAGGTCTGGCCAACACAATGCAAGCCATGGCAATTCCTTGGCTGGATTACTGGAAATCACTCTGCCACAGAGCAGACTATAAAGACATTACAGCTGGTCTAAGATGGAGCAGCCGCATTCCAACCCAGTGTCGCCAGAAAAACAAAATGCACAAAAAGCACCAATTCCCGTCTGATTCTCCACCCAGTTCCAAGAGTGTCAGATCTTTTAAAAACCACAAAGGGTTATGAACTAAATTGTTTCAAAGTGCTTTACCACACAGGTCCACAGCCTTACTATTCCCTAAACAACTTCAGATAAAGACCCTGTTGTATGTACCCACACTGATGGAGCTTTATACAGCTGTAATAAAATCAAAGCTTTTCTCATGTTTTACCTGATTGTCCTTTTCAATTTCCACCTTTGAAAAGTCTGCCTAACTCACTCCCACTTTTAAGAAAATTTGCTAAGGCCCTCCTTTGAGATTTTGACAAGGTAGTAGGAACGACTCCTGTTGCACAGCATAGTTTGGTCTTATTTGCTGGTTCTATATGGTTTTAGATTTGTTTTCCTGTACTGTTAGCTGCTTTGAGAATCCAACTGGGGCTGTTAAGTAGAATATATGTTTTGATTTAAAAATGGCCTTTACTTTTTAACTGTGTTGTGGTCAATGACAACCAACTATGATTTGAAACAGAGTGGGCCCTTGGTATCCGCTGGGGTTTGGTTCCAGGACATCAAAATCCTTGGATGCTCAAATCCCATTAAATACAATGGCATAGTAAAATGGTGTACCTTATTTTAAAGTGGCAAAATCAATGTTTGCTTCTTAGAATTTATATTGTTAGAAAATATATTCAAACTGTGGATGCTTGAATCCGTGGATAAAAAAGGAGAAGGAACATGTAACATGCAATAGGCCTAAATCCTATTGATAGTTCTGACTAAAGTAAAGCCACTGGATAGTTAGATTTACCTATGCAATGCACTCTTCATACAACAACTGATTCAATGGGTCAACTCTAGTTGGGACTAACCAACAACCCAACCCAAAAGCATCACACAAAACACATTCTTGCTGAAGTAATTCCCATTATATCAGTATATTTTGTTAACAACTGTCACATCCAGCTCCAATAATAGCATTGCCCAGAATGAGCATATCTACAACTACACGAAACATCAATGCACAGGCATATTTACAACTCTGTTCCTCTTCACTCACATACAGACAATCCCATTAAAGCCTAACTCTATTGCCCAACGTCAGTGCACAGGCATGTCCAACTTTGCTACTCTCCAAGAAAATATCTCCCACAAGGTATCTCCATTAATTTCCACCCAAGGCCTGTAAGTTCAACCACACTTCCGAAGTGAACAAAAACTCAGGGTTCCAGACAGGCAATTAAAAGAACTGATGGCTGAAGGATGCAGGAACCATGTCTACCCATGCTGAGGATGTTTGAGGAAGGATTTTGTGCTCTGTGGACTCATCTTTACATGGACTTTAATAGGATAAAGCAATAATTCTCAACCTTTGGCCCTCCAGAGGTTTTGGACTTCATCTCCCAGAAACTGTCCTCATTAGCCATGCTGGTGGAGCCTTCTGGGAGTTGAAGTGCCAAACAGCTGAAAGATAAAAGGCCAAAGGGAAAGGTATGATAAGTAAGTACAATGGTCCATCCACATTCACTGGGGTTAGGGATGAAGGACCCAGGTGAATGTGGAAAAAATCACAAATACTTGAGAACACCTCTCTAGGAATCGCCAGTGCAACTCTATGGTCAACATCTGCCAGAAGTTGATCATAGACTCATGCTGGAGGACCTACAAATGCCTAGAGAAGTGTTTTCTCTAGGAATTTCTAGGTTCTCCAGCACAACTCTAGAGTGACTTTCTGTTGTGCTGGAGGACCTAGAGATTCCTAGAGAGAACATATTACTCAAAAGCTCAAATAATCAAATCCACAAAACCACAAGTGTGGAGGGCCAACTGTACATGGATGTAAGAAGAAAAGGAAGAATATTTCAATAGCAACAATTTTATGACAGTGGTCATCTAGCTGATTTTTTACTCTAGCGTCTAGAA
This sequence comes from Phrynosoma blainvillii, assembly GCA_026167975.1. Classification (NCBI taxonomy): domain Eukaryota; kingdom Metazoa; phylum Chordata; class Lepidosauria; order Squamata; family Phrynosomatidae; genus Phrynosoma; species Phrynosoma blainvillii. The sequence goes on along the minus strand of JANUYF010000014.1, from coordinate 1,123,250 downwards.
TCCCCAACCATCGGTCATGTCAGATGAGGCTTCTGGGAAATCTTCTGCTGAAGTCCACATCATATGGAGGACCAAACACTGAAATACATTGCTTTAGGATGCTTTGACAATGATTAATATTAGCAATGGGTTTATGTTATGATTTGGGCACCTTAGTGGGCAGACATATATATATATATATATATATATATATATATATATATGTAAATATAGGCAACTAAATTTGACCAATCTATGCCTATGATATTTAGTTCTGTGCTATAAAGGTGATACCACATTTAATATTAGTTTTAATAATTACTAGAAATAGGCAAGCATGTAGCTCTGCTAGACTGAAGGGAAAACACCCAAAATCCACAGTTGGGCAATAACTTTATTGGGGAATCAGTCAAAGTGCCAGAGAAGTGTGCAACCTTTTAAGTTCTTCAGAAATGCTACTAATATGTACCAACTAGCCTGAGGGCATGCTCTGGAGAAGCTGAAAGTTTGTATGCTTTTGTTACTAAACATTTGAGTTGTTCAAAATGTTTTCTGGGTGACTTGTGTTTTTAGGGCTGAGGCTGGCAACATTTGTAAATACTTTTCTACTCTACATGTATTGTGTGTACACACACACAAACACAAATATATATATATATATATATATATATATATATATAATTTGCAACTGTTTGTGTTCTTGTTATCATTATCAGATACCTTTTGCAAGAACCTTCAGTCTACAAGCAATAAACTGGCATCACTATTGCAGGCTTTTGTGACATTTTGGCTTGTCTTATCAAAGGTATTGCCCAACGAAGGTATGACAAGACTCAGGAAAACATTGCCATAGAAGCTAATAAGCTAAGAGGGCAATGAAGGAGTGAGTCTAGTAATATTTTAGGGGGTGTAACTGGGGGGGATGATAAGGCAAAGCTCCTGGTGGTGGGTGGTTAATAAGCTGAGGGGAGAATGAAGGAGTGAGCAGAATAATATTTTGGGGGCTGTAAATATAGGGGAGATAATAGGAAGCTCCCGGGGTGTATGTGGGGGGGGCTAATAAGCAGAAGGGAGAAGGAATGAGAGAGGAATGAAAGGGTTGGCCATAATAATATTGGGGGAGCAAATAATGGGGAGGTGATAGGAAGAAGCTCTTAGGGGGGTGCTAATAACCTCAGTAGAGAATAAAGGGGTGAACATAATATATTGTGGGGGTTAAATATGGGAGAGGATGGCAGGAGGAAGCTCTTAGGAGGGTGCTAATAATCATAGAGGAATGAAGAGGTGAGCCTAATAATATTTTAGGGGGCGTAAATATGGGTGGGGATGATAAAGAGAAGCACCTGGAGGTGGGGTGCTAATATACTGAGCAGAGAATAAAGACGTGAGCCTAATAATTGGGGTGTGTGTGTGATAGGGTGAAGCTCTTAGGAGGTGCTAATAATCTGAGATAGGAATGAGGTTGTAAGCATAATGATATTTTAGGGGTGTAAATGGGCGGGGTGGGGGCTAATAAACTGAGTAGAGAATAAAGGCATGAGCCTAATAATATTTGGGGAGTGTATATATGGGGGAGGGGGATAGGGAGAAAGTCTTATGGGGGTGCTGTTAACCTGAGCGAGGAATGAAAGGGTGAACCTGATAATATCTGGGGATGTGTGCAAATAAGGGGGGGGTTGAAATGTTTTAGGGGTGTATTTATGGGGGAGGAGAATAGGGGGAAGCTCTTACGGGGTGCTATTAACCTAAAATGGGGAATGAGCATAATGGTATTTGGGGGATATAAATATGAGGGGAGGGTGATGGGGAGGAGCTCTGCAATTAGGCTGAGAGGAGAAGGAAGGTGTGAACGTAACGATATTTCAGGGGGTCTAAATATGGGGGTGGGGGATGGTAAGAAGAGTGTTAATAAACTGAGTGGAGAATAAAGGCATGAGGTTAATAATATTTTAGGGGTGTGTATATGGGGGAGGAGGGGGATAAGGAGAAGCTCTTAGGAGGGTGGCTAATATAAACCCAGAGGAAAATAAAGGGAGGAGCATAATATTTTAGGGAGTGTAAAAATGGGAGAAGAGGGAGTTCTTAAAGGGGTGCTATTAACCTAAAGGAGGGAATGAGCATAATGGTATTTGGGAAGTCTAAATATTGGGGGGGGGGGTAAGAGGGGTGCTAATAAACTGAGTAGAGAATAAAGGTATGAGCTTAATAATATTTGGGGGGTGTATATATGGGGGGGTAGGGAAAAGCTCTTAGAAAGGTGGCTAATGAACCCAGAGGAAAATAAAGGGAGGTGTTAAATATTGGGGGGGGGTGATAGGGAGAAGCTCTTGGGAGTTGCTAATAATCTGAGAGAGGAATGAGGTGGTGAGTATAATGACATTTTAGGGGGTGTAAATGGGTGGGGATACTAAGGAGAAGCACCTGGGGGTGGAGTGGGCTAATAGAGAATAAAAGCATGAGCCTAATAATATTTGGGGGGTGTATATATGGGGGGGGAGGGGGATAGGGAGAAGCTCTTAAGGGGATGCCATTAACCTGAGAGAGGAATGAAATGGGGAACCTGATAATATCTGAGGGGGGTTTAGATGCTGGGGAGGGCCTCCAGGGGCCTGTGAAATGAGGATAAGAAGGCTGGGGGCCTGTGAGGTGGCTCTTTCCCTTCCCTTCATCCCCCTCACGCCTCCCTCAGCCTCACCGTCCGCCGTCGTCGTTCCTGCCGCTGCCTCCGAGGCCGCCCCAGGCTGGGCCATGGCGACGTTGCCCTCCTCCTCCGTGAGGCCGAGGCCGACCGTCAGAAAGAGGAGGAGGAGAAGCGCCACCGCCGCCTCCTCATCCTGACAGACGACGGCGACTGGAGGGAAAGGAGGGAGCGACGGCTTTGCGCATGCGCCGGAGATTGGAGAGAGGAGGTTGGCTGGCGTGAGGGGGAACTCTGCGCATGCGCCGGAGATGGGAATAAGGCTGGAGAGAGAGAGAGAGAAATGCGCCGGAGACTGGAGGGAGGAGGGAGAGCGAGAGAGCGAGAGAGCGGGGCTGTGCGCATGCGCTGGAGCTTGAAGGGAGGAGGGAGAGAGAGTGTGATGGGGCTCTGCGCCTGCGTCGGGAATTGGCGGGTGGAGGGCGAGGGAGAGCGGGGACTCTGCGCATGCGCCGGAGGTTGGCTAGAGTGAGGGGGACTCTGCGCATGCGCCGGCGGGAGCCCTCGCATTTACCACAAAGAAACGTCAAAGGCAACTCTGAGGTAGTTTTGGACCAAATGGTGAAAGTAACAGAGACCAAAGGGGCCTAGAAACCCCCCCCCTCAGCCGTGTACCTCACCAAGTCCCTTTGGATAAGTCACTACCTTTCAGCCTGACCTACCTCACAGGGTTGTTGTGAGGATTAAAATGGTGGACGAGAATCCTAGGCACTCTCTGGAGTCCCTTCTCGGAGAGGGGAGGGAAAGCTCCAGGATATTTTTAGTGTAGTAAGCAAATAACCTTTGACACGAAAACCAGCAGAAGTCAGTCCTGAAACGACACCTCAAGATACTGCATAAAGCGTGAAGGAGTTCTGGAAAATTAAGACATTTAAATGAGACACTTGTCTGCTGCTCTGAAAATCCATGTGAGTTCAAACCACATTCTGTCCCAACTGTAAACGTTACATCTGCTGTTGCTCCATCTGTTAACTCCCATATAACAGACATTTTAGTATCCCAGAGTCATATTTTATTGTAGAAACCACAAAGATCCAGACCTTTTTTAGGCATTCTGATAGTCCCAGTTGCACATCTCTATATCTCCCCTCATTTCTGCCACATGTACAATATATATATATATATATGCACATATATACACACATATACACACACACCGGCTGGGACAAAATAAAAATAAAAATCTCCCAACAAATCCGGTATTCAGATGACGTATGTTCTGTCCCAGTTTATTCCCCATAAAATTTTCGACACGGACTGTGACTTTTCAAACCCCTGGAGTTACCAAGGCAGGCAGATGTTAATTTCCCATGTCCGTTTCCATTGTCTTGGTTGCAGAAAGGCAACAAAATCTTGTTAGTGAATTGCAAAGATGGGCACAAGCAAAAGTACTACAATGAGAATCGGGCACTTCTGATGCACATTGGGTGCTCCTGTTGTGCTCTGGCACTTTTAGCTAGTTTTTAGCAATGCCAGGCGTTGTATTTTAAAATATTTTAAAAGCTTTGCTTTTGTTCAAAGCTTCATAACTTACTTTCTGATTAAAATGCATCAATTAGGGGGTCTTTTTTGTCATCATTGTTGTGTGCCTTCAAGTTGCTCCCAACATAGGGCAACCCTAAGGCCATATGATGGGGTTTTCTTGGCAAGATACATTCAGAGGGCGTTTGCCTTTGCCTCCCTCTGAGGCTAAGAGAGTGTGACTTGCCTAAGGTCACCCAGTGGGTTTCCATGGCTGACTGGGGATTTGAACCCTCATCTCCAGAGTCGTAACTCAAGCCACTACACCAGGGGTAGGCAACCTTTCCCCTTTAAGGGCCGAGGGACTTCAGCTCCCAGAATCCCAGGAGCTATTGGCCAACATTGGACTATTGACCAACATGGCTGAGGCTTCTGGGAGCTGAAGTCCCTCCTTGGCCCTTAAAGGGGAAAGGTTGCCTACCCCTGCACTACACCATGTTGTCATTACCTATGAAAAACCTTTTCCAACCAAAATTGTGTTGCTACATGCCTGACTTCACATACATACTCTCAATTCCCTTTCTCCCAGCCGTTCGTTGTTCGTTGCAATCTTTCAACAAGACATCAACTAAATCTATCCCATCTTTTGCAGTTTCGGGGGCTATTCTCCACAAACATCCAACAACAACATGGACTCTTCGGCACACATGGTCCCAATGAAATCAGAGAGACCACATACTGGAGAATCAATGGTGCGTAAGTGTTTCCCCTCAGCCAAAACAGGTCTCCAGCATCTTTCTGATGATTATTATTTTGCTTTGGAAATAGAGGTGCGACCTATAATTCTCATAAAGTATGAGTTCAAAAATACAGAAAGTGTGAGAGAGAGCACACTGAGGATATTCCCAGCAACAGTCTGATTCCAATAAAATTAGTTTGTCTCACAGAACCACTAGTTTGCTTGCAATAATAATTTTTTTCTCCACCCTCTACCCCAGGCATTTTATGCAGTTGACAATCTTTTCAAGAGCCATAGGGAAACTATGTCATCTCTCTCTTCTTGTCTAAGAGGTTCCATGTGGGTACATAGCTCTCAAGAGATGGAAAGCAGATGAGGTTTTTCATATGGAGGGAGATTTTTAAAAGGCTGGCAGTCAAGGGCTAGCATTAACTACAAGATGAAATAGACAAAAACCCATGAACGCCTTTGAAGGCTGCCTGTATTTAAATTCTCTGAAGTTCACATTCATATCCCATGGGTTGCATTTGTTGAAGACGATGTGACACACCATGAAGCTAAATATTCATTTTTCCCCTCTGCAATATATATATATTATATATATTTATCAATAGACTCTGACATTCATTATGGACAAAGCATGTATTCAGAACAACACATTCCCCTATAACTCCCAATGTGTCAGATTACAGTTCCCAGTGTCTCCACCCAGCATGCTGTCCTGGATGATGCAGGATGACCCTCCAGGAGAGTCTCTGTATTTACTCAGTTAGCTCATACCTTCCCTTGCAATTATTGTAGTGCCAGGGCTCACTCTCTGCTCTGCTGTACTTTGCTTCTACCTTCTGACTAGAAGCAAGTAGACTACATTAAGTGTTTCTTATCCCATCTCCATAAGTAAGTGAGAAAGAATAATCCTCCCATTTCACCTTGATCTGGGTAACACTCCCTTTAGTTAAGATTTCTTTATATGTATTCTCTTTCTTTGAGTGTTTTATGGAGATACTGTGAGCTACCTGTGGTTGGTATCTAGTCTCTAACACTTAATGCCATAACCAGTGGCAACTCTTTGTTTCACATTTTGCCGTGGGACAATCTTAAACTGTTGACCCTACTGAGAAGGCCCTGTTCCAACATCCACACCCAACATTGAGGCTGTTGCTACACCGCAGAATTAAGGCATTGTTACACCATTTTAATTGGCATGGCTCCATCCTATGGAATCCTGGGATTTGTAGTGGCACCAGAGCTCTCTGGCAGAGAAGGCTAAATATCTCACAAACCTAACATTTCCAAAATTCCATAGCACTGAGCCATGGAAGTTAAAACGGTGTCAAAGTGCATTAATTCTGCAGTGTAGATGCAGCCAGTGACTACATGGTGGGTACATACAGGTGGGCAGCAGATCTTAGGCAGGGGTCTATGGGGAGAGAGGTCCCAAGTTGTTTATCTAAGAATACTTAGATAGGGCTGGGAGAAACCTAAGAAAACAGCTGTGTTGGAGGATCTTTGAGTGCTTCTAGGCCAAAGAGGCTAAGAGATGATAGCAGCCCCAAAGAGATTATGCAGGCATGTCAGGCATTTTGGGCCTGTGATGTGACCAGTAAATTGTCTGGTAAAGATCAGAAGGCATTTGGTTCACATGAGAACATACCACATAAAGAGGCTAAGGAGAATATACTGTATGGCATTTCTGCTAACCCCTTAAAAGAGTTCTGCATGCCAAATGTTCAGAAAGACTGAACGGGACCTATCTGTGTCTATGCAGGAAAGAAGGAGGTGAAGTCATACCAGCCCAAAGTGTTACACTACAACTCCCATGATGCTGCCTGGATTTCATCAGACTTGTACTCTAAACAATCCTGAAGGTATCTGTCTTTATTTACTTTTTATAGATTTGTATATTTTATGTTTATCAGGTGATTACCAAATAGAACTCAATAAATACATTGGCAAAACATTTTGGCTCTTGCCTCCTGAAGAACTGTTTGATTGTCATTGTTAATATTCTTCCTTATCCGAAGAATGTACTCAGGATTAAGTTCACTTGAAGAGGGCTAATCCAGCAGTCAAATCACTAAATCACACTGGCTCAGTTTCTTCAGATGCATCACCAAGTAGTATTAAGACTTCAGTGATAAAGTATAAGGTTCATGATATTTCTAGATCCTAATACATTCTATCCTACTTCCACAACTGTATAAATATGATTCATACCTGAGACCTTAATACCACTTGGTACTGCATCTGCAGAAGTGGGTTTATATCTGTGAAACCTCATGCTAAAATAAATGCCGGTCTTTATAGTTGCTGCTGCATTTCTTTTTTCTTTTTGGCTTTAAATGGTTTTCTTTAGGAGAGCTGCTTCCATCCAAGATCTGGAGATATGCTTGTCTGGTTTATTGCCTCCCCAGTAAAGACAAATGCTGCTGGAAGAAGGAACCATGGCTAAGCTACAGAGATGTCCTGAGGCCATTTCTACCGGTCCCACTAGCTTGTGGTCATCTTCATTCAAACCATTCTTCACCTTTGTTTCACTGCAGATCAGTATCCAAGATGGCTCCTTTGTGGATCACTCCATTTTCTTACATTCCACTGATTCATTACAGTAAGTATTTTTAGCTCTCTTTTTTGGGGGGGTCACATTTTATTGTATTACAATTCAGGGATTATATAAAATGTTAACATTTAAAAACAACAGTGATTGTCTTAACAGTTATTAATAACGAAATAACAAATCAATAATGACATGGATATAATAATGTGGAAGAAGCGTATTGAGGAAACTTTAAAAGGTTCATAGCATTAATGAGGTTCTAATGTTGATCAGGTCCTGGCACAGTTGAGTCTTCATGTAGAATGTCTTTCCAGTGATGGTATGGTGGAGGTTGTACCTGACGCGAATTATTGTTAATGTACTCTATGAAAAGGAACCATTTTTCAGTAAACAATGTTTTTCCAATTTGTCCTTTTGACTTTCTTATATTGTCTGTGAGTTCCTCCGTCAGCCACATGTCCCAGGTTTTCCACCACCAATTTTCTATTAAAAGTTCACTGGTTTTCAAGTTCTTAGCAATTTCCAATCTGGCTATTGCTATAAGGAAGATGATCAAAGCTTCGCTTCAGCATTTTGTTTTTTTCAAGGAATAGTGAGAGTATTAGTAGACCTGGGCAAAAATTCACCCTTTGTTTTGTTATCTTGGATACGATGTCTACTATATCAGACCAGAACTTATTTATTTTGGGGCATCCTAACCACATATGTATATAGGTCCCCTTAGTGCTGCCCCCTCTCCAACACTTGGGTGAAGTGGTTTTTGTGATCCTAGGTAATTGTACAGAGGTAAGATACCATCTCTGTTATTTTTAAAATGTTTCCCTTTATGAGGACTGATCTGGATAGGTAAGGGGTGAACTCCATATTTTCAACTGGTCTGATTCAGGAATTTCCTTTTTCAATTCCATCTCCCAACCCATCCTGTGGTTAATACCTCTACCATAGACCTCCTCAGTCATCCATCTGTAAATTGTTGCTGATCACACTTTGAGTGTTGGTTCTTTTGATATACACATTCTCAAATAATGTGAGGGGATGTGGTGTTTCTCCTTTATGAAGCAATTGTGCCAAAGAAGAGGAGATTTGCTGTGATTGTAGCCAGATAAGTTCTAATGGTGCTAGAGTTAAGGTACATTCCTCTTTAGTTTTGGGTTTGCCCTGATCAAACAGATCTCGTATTCTTTCTATCTATCTATCTATCTATCTATCTATCTATCTATCTATACCTTTGTTTTCCCATGACCCATACTGTCTAAATTTATGTGGATCTTTGAAAAACGGGTATAGAAGGGAAAGGTCTGATGGGGAGGGCAAGGTGTGAACACTTGGTTCCATTGTCTCCAACAAGACACTGTTGTTTGAAGGAAAGGATTCGAGATTTTTTTGAGCTGTTTGGGAGTAATATTTGTGAAGATTAAGCTCATTTCTTCAGCAGTCTCACTTCCCATTTCTAGATTAACCCAGTTATTTAAGGTATTCCTTATTATCTGAATAAGCTGGTTTATTTGGAAGGCTGCGAAATAAAAATCAATATTTGGAATAGCTCGGCCATCATTTTGTGAACTCAAGTATCTGACAGTTTTAGGAAACCTGGATCTCTTGCCCTCAAATATGAAATGTTTAATTATTACAGTAAATAGACCAGAAAGTTTTCTTAACCTGACCCGAAAGAGTCTATTTGAAAAGCTATCAAGTTTATTTCCTGGATTTTAAGAATCTCTCAGTACCCACATGGCCTGTAGTAGACCTTGCCTTTGGATTTCATTCCCTAATCCACTCCATAAACAAAAACTTCATTTGCCAAATTGGGAAAAAGCTATATTTTATTTACACTTGCCAATAGACAAAAGAAACAGGCTTTCAGCTTCAGTTATATTGGACAGGGACCAGGACAACTTGAGAGGGCAATCCTTCAATCGCCAGTGAAGTTGCCAAAATAGAAATCTGAAAACAAATTGCAAAAAGATTTTTAAAAGGGCAATCTACAATCACTATCTGGTGAGCATATGATCACCTGAAACCATGTAGGGCCTTAGCCCTAAATCCACTTATTAATCCCTACTAGACTTAGACCCATTGGATTAACGGAACTTCTTTAACATCTTACCACCAAATTCAATAGATATACTTAAGCTAGGACTAGCCATTGGCTTTAAACCTTAGACTATGGGTGGAAACTGTGTGACCCTCAAGATGTTGCTGAACTACAATGCCCAGCAACCCCAGCCAGCTCAGCTAATAGCGAGAAACATGGAGAACTGGGAAACATATCCTACAGATCTGACAGAGCCAAGCCACTTCCATTATTCCGACATTCCAAACAAAAATACTGCCGGTTGAGTACTCCTTATCTGAAGTGCAAGGGACCAGAAGTGTTTTGGGATTTGGAATATTTGCATATACATAACGAGGTATCTTGGAGAAGAGGCCCAAGTGTAAACACGAAATTCATTTATGTTTTATATACACCTTATACACAAAACCTGAAGGCAATTTATACACAATATTTTAAATAATTTAAAATATTTTTGTGTATGAAACAATGTTTCTATGCACTGAATTGTCAAAGGTGTTGCTGTCTTAGCTATCCATGTGCACAGTTTTGGATTTTGAAGTATTTCGGATTTCTGGGTAAGGGATACTCAACCTGTAGTAAATTGCACGCTGTAGCCTGGGCAGGATGAATTCACTGCAGAGGAGAAACAGAGATCAGCATCAGTTCCCTGCTCCATAGTGGTAGGTTTTTAAGTGCCTTTTTTCTACCACAATATTGCTCCTACTTTTAAGTGATGATGGACATCTCCTCTCGGTCTCGGTTCTCATTCACCAAGTTGGTAATGCTCTTGAGGTACTTTACAAACTCCATCCGGACATCCTCAGGGTCTTCTTCAAGGGAGGAGTGTATCAGCTGCAGCTTGTTCAGCGGAGAAGCTTTGAAATTGAAGAAGTACACCATTAAAATGGGTACTTTTGGATAGTGCCGTATCCAAATATTATTGTCGTAATATTTATTTCTTTTCTGCCTTCCTCCCACAATTGGAACTGAAGGCAGCTTAGAGTTTTAAAAACTGATACAGTTAAAAACATACAAAAAGTGAACATTAAAATAGGAAAAACAAACATATTACGCGTGGCACAGCGGTTTGAGGGTTGGACTGCAACTTGGGAGACCAGCGTTTGATTCCCAGCTCAGCCATGGAATCCACTAGGTGACCTTGGGCAAGTCACATACTCTCAGCCTCTGAGGAAGGCAGTGGCAAACCTTTGAACAAACCTTGCTAAGAAAAACCCATAATAGGTTCGCCTTAGGGTTGTCATAAGTCAGAAACGACTTGAAGGCACACAACAAGAGCAATAAGTAAGAGCTGGGAAGTGAGGTTGGAGGCCTTACGCAAGTGGAGATCCTCCGTGTCTCCCGAGGAGCCAGGCTTGTGATGGGCAATGAGCAGACACTGGCTCTCAAGCAACTGCGGCTGTTGGACAAAGCAGGAGTGCCACATCTCGATTTCCTTCACGTGGCTGGGCAGGTCTGGGTTGAAGATGATGACGACTCCATGGGAATCCTTCATCAGAGCTGGCCAGCAAGTCTCAAACCTGGAAATACAACAACACCATAGCTGGAAATGCCTAGGTTCTAGAATGCTTTTGGGGGCCAGAAGCAGTCATCCAACCAAATCATGGTACAAATCAAGGTTTGTAATATAACTCCATCTCTGAGCCGCAGCTTCTGGTTCTGGGCTTGCCGGCTATTTGCAAACCACAGTCTGTCAATTCAGACATCACACCAAGCCACAGTTAAGCTCCTTTGACCATTGTCTGGCCTGCTGTCAGATCTGGACTAATGCTTTAGATTTAGTAAGGTGTATATCAAAGATATACTTACTTTTGATCCCCTCCACAATCCCACAGCTCAAACCGACACCCTGATCCTTTGCTGTTTTCATTGATATGTGGCTTCTCGTATTCAAGAATCCTAAAATTGAAAATGCATATTTGTATGTGAACAAAGAAAACCAGCGTCCTTTTGGATAAAAAGGAACATTCCACTCACCCACCCCAATGGGAATGGCCCCAGTTTCCCATTGCCTACCCCTTTTGCTGCAGTCAACATCTTACAGCTGCAAATTTTATCTGTGCCCTGCCTTGCTCTGCACCATAGTTGGCGGCCTCAGTTATAAAATAGGCACTTATCATCATCATCATCATCCCATGTTTCAAGGAAAAATGTTAACCAGAGCCCATGTGACGATCATTCGCATTTTGGCCCAGGAAGAATGGCTGGGATATGATGTTTTATTGCATATGAGATTTTAATCTGTATAATGATTTAATATATTTTTAAGGGGGGGGGTATTTGTTGTTGATTGTATGGGTGTATTTTTTAACTGTAAGCTGCCTTGACAGCCTTGGCTAAAGGCGGGGCATAAATAAAGTTTTATTATTTTATTATTATATTATTTATGTAGTAGTGTGAGCACAGGACTAGGACTTTGGAGGCCAGGGTTCAAGTCCTGGCCCGGCCATGCAAACCCACTGCGTGACTTTGGGCATGTCACATTCTCTCAGCCTCAGAGGAAGGCAATGGCAAACCTTCCTCTGAATGTGAGGAGTGAATGTTCTTTGTATTGCATGGGATTGTGCTTTCAGATTGTAAGCCGCCTTGATAGCCTCGGCTAAAGGCAGGATATAAATAAAATTTGATTATTTATTATTTATTATTATGAAGAAACTTGCCAAGAAACCCCTGCCTTAGGGTCACCATAAGAGGGAAATGACTTGAAGGCACACAATAACAGGATGGCTGGGCAATCCTGCCGTACTTCTTCGAGACTTACCTTACACCTTGCGTTGGGATATAGCTACCGATTCCTTCGGTGCTTTCTGACAAAAAGTTTGCCAAGACGGATTTTCCAGCCTGACATAAATAACAACGGCAGATTTAGCAGGAACAAGAACAACAACAAAGCAAGGTTCCACAATCAGATATCCACAGCATTTCTCTTTGCGCGCAGCAAGAGTATTCCTGATGACGGTTGCTGCAGTCAGCTTTGTGGGTTACAGATAGGATTTTTGCACAAAACTTTCTCAAAGTATTAGTGGCTCCCGTGTCTGCGGGGCAGTGAATCCACTCCAGGTTTTATCATAGCCTTTAAAAGAGCTCTAATAATGATAATAATAGCTGATGTTTTCTTTTCCTCTCCCGTAGCATCTCACTCCTCCTCAGCACAGGCTTTATTACATTGTTTGCAGACACATTCAGCGTCTGTATTTCTCCAACAATCCTTCATAATTCTCCCAGCAGCCATGCTGCTAAAAACATGCCTCTAAACAGAGGATGAGGAGGAAAAAAAGACAGTAAAAAGGAGCTCCTTTGGCTGCTGCCACACTGCAGAATGAATGCAGTTTGACATCTCTTTTATTAATGCAGTTTGACGCTGCTTTAACTGCCTTGGCTCCATTCTATGGAGTCCTGGGATTTGTAGTTTGCCGTGGCACCAGACAGGGAAGCCTGAACCCCTCACAAAACTACAAATCCCAGGATTCCAACACATGAGAGCAGTGGCAGTTAAAGTGGTGTCAAACTGGATTTATTTCTGCAGTGAGAATGAAGCCCCAGTCAGGGTTGGCTGGTTTAAACCAGGTTAAATCCATGGCAACCTGATGTTGCCATGCCAGTTAAAGTGGAATCATAGCGCTATAACTGTGTAATGTGATAGGCACTTTGTGAGGAAAGATGAGACAGGAGAGGAGGCCGAGAGGGCTTTTGTTTCCCCTTCGGGAAGCTCACTCACCTCACTGGGGCCAACGAACAGGATCTTCACCTTCAGCATATCCTCTTCCAGACTAGGCCGTGAAGCCTCGGCCTCGCGTAACGAGCCAAGCCGAAGCGAGAGCCGAGGAGGCGGGCAACAGAGTCCGGGCGGCTCCGCCCACCCCAGGGACGCGCCGTTGCTAGGGACGGTTGCTAGGGGCGGGGAAAGACAGGAAGAAAGGCTGCTGCAGGGCAGGTGGCAATTCAACAGGAGAAGTTTAATCGCCTCCTTCTTTTAGGATGGAAAAACTCCCCCTTGTAATAATGTTTGCTTCTCACTTTGTCTATTAAAAAGGAGGAAGGTGTGTTTGTGTTTTATTTTGAGAATACAGTGGGCCTCCATTCACACAGCATCTTGGGCAAGTCACACACTCTCAGCCTCAGCCAGGATTTGGTGCCTGGCTGGGCCTTGAAATCCACTGGGTGACATTGAGCAAGTCACACTCTCTCAGCCTCAGGGGAAGGCAATGGCAAACCTCCCCTGAACAAATCTTGCCAAGAAAATGCCAGGATAAGGTCACCTTAGGGTCACTATAAGTCTTGGGCAAGTCACACTCTCTCAACCTCAGGGGAAGGCAATGGAAAACCTACTGTGGACAAATATTACCAAGAAAATCCCAAGATAAGATTGCTTTAAGGTTGCCACGAGTTCAGAAATGACTTGAGGGCACACAACAACAACAATATTAAATGGCAAAATCAAGGTTTGCTCTTTAGAAATTATTATTATTATTATTGAATATTTTCAAGCCATGGATGGCGGAGCGAGTTGGAAACGACGGCACACAACAGCAACTGTATTGAATGGCAAAAATCAAGATTTGCTTTTTAGAAATTATTTTAAAAAAATGAAATATTTTTAAGCCATAGATATCTGAATCCATGGATAAAGGATCGATGGATAAAGAATTGTTGCATAAAGAATGGATAGGGAAAGAATCAATGAATAAAAAATGGATGAATAAAGGATCGATGGATAAAGGTTTAGTGGATAAAGAATTGTTGCATAAAGAATGGATAGTGAAAGGATCGATGGATACATAGGGCTGAGTGTAGATAGTTCCCAACAGTTCACTGGAAATAGTCTTTTTCCTCTCCATTTTCTAATGCAACTGCCAGGGTCTTATTTCCATGGAGTAACAGTAGCACCTAGTGGCTAAATCTTCCCTCAATTCAATCTCTGGTTCGTTCTCTGTTGCCCTTTAACCTGGGCTGAGTGACAGGCTTCCACTCAATCCTCCCTAAGGTTCGGTATGGTTTCCTCTCTCCCAGCCCCTTGCCATGTTCTGTTTTCTGTTAAAGATGGAAGCTGAAATCCGAAACTGGCCCATGATGTCCCTGCTTTGTCGTCCGGGTTTCTCTGGCTCAGGGGCTGCTGGATGCGGGAGGCCTCGACTGCCCCAGACATTGTGATCTGCGGGTGGGCTATGGGTTTCCTGAACAGTTTGTCTAAAAACACCCAATGTGCTCCATTTCCTTCTCTTTTACAGGAACAGAGCCGGCTGCCTGGCTGCAAATGGTGGCCTCATCCCTTCGATAACCTGATGTGGCTGCGCAATTCCAGATGGTTGGAGAAGTAAGAATATACAGTGGGTATATTGATATCTGCTGGGGTTTAGTTCCAGGTGGTTACAAAATCCATGGATGCTCAAGTTCCATTATATACAATACATTATTATTATTATTTATTAATTATTATTGCAGAATTATAATTAATTAATTATTATTGTTATTATTACAGTGGTCCCTTGGTATCTGGTGGGGTTTGGTTTGAGGATCTGCTGTGGATACCAAAATCCATGGATGCTTAAGTCCCATTTAATACGATGACTGAGTAAAATGATGTCCCTTATATAAAATGGCAAAATCAAGGTTTACTTTTGGGAACTGAGATATGCTTTTTTTTTTTAATATTTTAAAGCTGTGGATGCTTAAATCCGTGGATGAAGAATCCGTGGATACGGAGACCCAACTGTATAGTGCCACTGCAGTCTGTTTCATGGTTTACTCGTGGGGCAGCCCATTCATCAACTGGGTTCCCTAGATGTCTGAAAATCTGGGAGTGCAGAGAGTGCGGACTGCACCAGGTGACCCTCTAATGGTGAGCTGACATCTTGTTGTTGTTGCTGCATTCAAGTCATTTCCAACTTATGGTGGCCCTAAGGGGAAACTATCATGGGGTTTTCTGGGCAGGATTTGTTCAGAGGAGGTTTGCCATGGCCTTCCCTGAGGCTGAGAAAGTGTGACTTGCCCAAGGTCACCCAGTGGGCTTCATGGCCAAGTGGGAATTGAACCCTGGTCTCCAGAGTCAAATAATACCAGGTTGTATTTCATAGAATCATAGAGCTGGAAGAGACCCCAAAGGCCACTCAGACCAACCCTATTCTGCCATGCAGGAACACAGAATCAAAGCTCCATGACAGATGGCCATCCAGCCCCTGTTTAAAAAACTTCAAAGAAGGTTTTGAGGTGGGCATTGAATAGGAAGAGTGAGGGAATATGGCCACTCCTTCAACTTGCTCAGAGATCATCTTGCCACTGAGCTGAGATACCTCTTGGAGAGGTGAATATGAATCAAATTGCTTTGGACAAAGCCCATGAAAACAAGAAGAGACCCTCCTTGTTGGTGGGGAAAGAAATGCAAAAAGAGGGAACAGAGAGGGATGGGGAATGGGGAGGAAGGGAAAATCTGGCAAAACTCTTCCACTCTCCATGTGGAATAAGTTACCGGAGGGGGGTCCGGAGAATCAAGCCAAGCTGGATGCCTGAAATGAAGTGATGGCAGATGAAGGGGGGCTGGGTTTGCTGGAAGGGAGACTTGGCAGCCAAATGGAACTGCTTTCAGACACATTTCAGATGCAACGGTGGCCGAGGCCAGTGGCTGAAGAGAAAAGCCTGGACTCACCACCACCATCATCCCCAGCTTGTGGTGGTAAACTCACTGAGAAGCCAAAGGCTCACAGACTTTCTTTCCCCATCTTTCAAATTGCAAGACTATTGTCTGCTACTCAAGGTAGTCTTAATATTTGGTTGTACCAAGAATTCTCCTTGGATGTATCCACACTGCAGAAATAAAGCAGATTGACACCACTTTAATTGTCATGGCTTCATCCTATGGAGTCTTAGGATTTGTAGTTTGGTGAGGTATGCAGCTTGGCCAGTCAGGGAGCTCTGGTGTCTCACCTACAGGATCCAGTAGGATGGAGTCATGGCAGTTAACGCTGTGCCAAACTGCTTTATTTCTGACCCTCAGTCAGCACAGGGGATTTGGGGAGTTGTAATCCAAAATGTGACATTTCCGCCAAGCTCAGAGTAACAGTGAGGATGAGAAAGTCAGGAAAAGCTTGACAGGGAGGTGACTGAATGTTGGCAGTACTCCTTCTTCCATCGGGAAGGTAAGGAGGCATTTATATCCAACACATTTTAATTTTTAATGTGTAATGTTTTTAACTTGTTAAAATTGTTGTTGTTTTTTTGAAAAAAACATTTGTATCCACATTTTAATGCTTTTGTATTGTTTTCAACTTTTACTATTTTAAATTTGTTGCTAGCCGCCATAAGTCCCTATATGGGGAGAAAGGTGGGATATAAATAAAATTAATCATCATTATCCTGCATCCTGCAATTTGTAAAATCTAAACCTCAGATAGCACAAGGGGAAATAAAATACTCATTCCTATTTAAATAGCTCTTATTTAAAATAAGAGCATCTTGGTTTCTGCTCACTTTGCAGTTGGGGTACAGGGTTAGAGCAGAAACTGAAGGCAGCTGGTTTCCATGTCAGTGGGGCAATGAGTCTGCTCCAGGTTTTATTCTGAATTTAAATAGGAATTATCCAGTGTGTATATCCCCCAAAACAGGTTCAGCACCATGGATAGCTCATTGAAAATTCAGATTAGATCCCAGCGCAACCAGCCTATGGTCCAAAGGGATGCCTATAACACAAGAAAGAGAAGGGAATGCCTGTCATATTTTCTTTGTTGTTGATTTGATGATGGTTTCATTCCCATGGACCCTTGGTATTTGCTGGTTCCAAGATACCAAAATCCATGGATGCAAAAGTCCCATTCAATACAATGGTATAGTAAAATGCTGTCCCTTCTATAAAATGGCAAAATCACGATTTGCTTTTTGGAATGTGTAATAGTTTCAAGCTATGGATGGTTGAATCTGTGGAGAAAGAATCCATGGATCCCACGGGCTGAATGTACGTAACTTTTGTATGCTGTTAATTTTTAACCATGTCTGTTTTATCTGTTGTAAGATGCCTTGAATCCTAATCAGGGAAAAGGCAAGACATTAGAATTAATAATATTATAGCAGCCAACATTCTGTTAGTGACATACACGTGCCATTCCACTTTGTGCTTGCGAAGGGATCTTGTAGCCCCTTTGAGACTTAAGTGTGCAAAGGAAGTTGTAGCATAAGCTTTCCCAGACTTGGTCTGTTTCCTCAGATACTACAAAAAAGCACAGATTTGAGATCACAGTTGGTTCATCCTTCATTTTGGGATGGACAGAGGCTGCATCTGCACTGCGGAAATAATGAAGTTTGCTACCACTTTAACTGCCATGGCTCAAAGCTATGGAATTCTGAAAATTGTAGTTTGGTGAGATATTTCACCTTCTCTGTTAGAGAGCACTTATACCACAACAAACCACAAATCCTAGGATCCCATAGGATTTGGCCATGACAGTTAAAGTGATGTCAACTGCATTAATTCTGCAGTGTGGCAGCAGCCTGGGTTGTATAAGGAGATACGGTCTTTCCGATGGTCTGGATCCAAACTGCATAGGGCTTTAAAGATCAAAAACAGCACTTTGAATTCTTTGAAATGGACTGGTAGCCAGCTAAGCTGTTTCTACAGAGGAGTCTCATGAACCCTGTAACCAATTTGGATCAGGTTTATCCTGTCAAAGGATTGTCCAAACCAGTTTCACATCTTCCTACTTTTTCTGTATCGTCTTCGATTCCCAGGCAAATACTCCATCAATACGTTGAAGGTCATTAGAAACATTTAGTGTTCCCCCCCGCCCCCGCCACTGAAAAATCTTCTGTTGCACTAACACCACGTCTGGTTTCCAGGAACTGGCCTGCTCATATTTCTGGATTACTTTTCTTTAAAAAAAAATATTTTAAAAAACGAAATCTGCCTGATAAATTGAGTGCATGGATGTTTTTGTTGGCTTCCTTTCCCTCCAGATTGCACAGCTTCCAATTTATCAACATAGTTTTGAGGAAATGGTTCAGATAGGCAGTTCTGATAGGCACCTGGGGGGGGGGGGAAGAGACAGTCTATTTGTTACTATTAATGGAGGCCATTACGTGATATGTCTCCAAAAAGGCCCTGAAAGGAATGTCGACTTTAATTTGCTCAAAATTCAGTACGAAAACCCTTCTGTTTTTTTTCCACTTCTCTCCCCAAACATCCTTGATTTGCATCTTTAAGCCAAAACAATCGCGATACAGGAGATCTACAACTGGATCTCCCATTTGAATGCAGAGACACCTGGCTTGAAGGCAGTACATATGAACGGGAGCGAAGAGTCCTAGTAGACCACATGTTCATAGAATCATAGAGTTGGAAGAGATCCCAAAGGCCATCCAGTGCAATCCCTGCCATGCAGGAACACAGAATCAAAGCACCCCAGCAGATGACCATCCAGTCTCTATTTAAAAACCTCCAAAGAAGGAGACTCCACTACTCTCCAAGGCAGCATATTGCACAAACAGCTCTTACTGTCAGAAAGCTCTTCCTACTGTTTAGGTGGAATCTCTTTTCCTGCAGTTTGCATCCATTGCTCCATATATTATTCTCTGGAGCAGCAGAAAACAAGCTTGCTCCATCCTCAATATGACACACCTTCAAATATTTAAGCTTTCATCTTTCAGTTAGTCTCAAAATGTACAAAATCCCTTTGCAGACTACTCCATAAATGCATCTGAGGAAGGAGACTTCAGTCTACGAAAGCTGATGCAGGCAACTTCTTTCTTTCAGTGAGTCTCAAAGGTGCTACAAGAACTCTCTACGTACCGATTGTACCGACTAACACAGCTGTATCTTTGAATTCTGTTCTCTATTCAATTATACTACCTATTTTGACACTATTGCCATGTTAATAAATGCCCCCCTGCATCCCTGCAGAGGCTGAATGGCCATCTGTCCAGAGTGCTTTGGCAGTGTCTTCCTTCATGGCAGAAGGAGGTTGGATTGGATGAACCTTGGAGGTATCTTCCAGCTCTAGGATTCTAGGACTCTACGATTTGAATTGGTAAACAGTACTACTGTTGCCAGGCACTGTGTAATGTCGTTTACGAATCTGTAATCTAATGTTATGGATTAATAATCTAGAGTTATGGATCTGTAACTGTTCTGTTATCAAAGATGTAGACCAGGGGTAGGCAACCTTTCCCCTTTAAGGGCCGAGGGACTTCAGCTCCCAGAATCCCAGGAGCTATTGGCCAACATGGCTGGGGCTTCTGGGAGCTGAAGTCCCTCGGCCCTTAAAGGGGAAAGGTTGCCTACCCCTGATGTAGACGTTAGTCTGTGGAATCAGTAAGTAGAGAGATCTTGTGGCACGTCTGGACTAATTGAAAGAAAGAGGTTGGCAGCATGAGCTTTCATAGACTTAAGTCTACATGCATCTGAGGATTCATGCTGCCAACTTCTTTCTTTCAGTTAATCTCAAAAGTGCTTTTGTTGTTAACTGCCCTCAAGTCGATCTCGACCCATGGCGACCCTATGGATGAGACACCTCCAACACCCCCTGTCCTCCTATTTTCACTCCTTCCTCTTCTGCGTCCAAGCCTGCTTTTCTTATATATTCTGCATATAAGTTGAACAGATCGGGTGAAAGGATGCAGCCTTGTCTGACTCCTTTGCCAATTGGGAACCATTCTGTTTCTCCGTCTTCTGTTCTGACAGCAGCCTCTTGTCCTGAGCACAGATTCCTCATCAGGACTATCAGATGTGTTGGCACTCCCATCATGTCTTTAAGGGTGTTCCACAGCCTTTCATGGTCTATGCCAGGGGGAGGCAACCTTTCCCCTTTAAGGGCCAAGGGACTTCAGCTCCCAGAAGCCTCAGCCATGTTGGCCTATAATAGTCCCATGTTGGCCAATAGCTCCTGGGATTCTGGGAACTGAAGTCCCTTGGCCCTTAAAGGGGAAAGGTTGCCTACCCCTGGTCTATGCAGTCAAAGTCTATAAAGCACACACTGGTTTTCTTTTGGAATTCCCTCATGTGCTCCATTAGCCATCATATGTTTGCAATGTGGTCCCTAGTGCCTCTCCTTTCCTGAACAGAGCTTGGACCTCTGGGATTTCTCTCTCCATGTTTGGTTGGAGTCTATGTGGCAGTATTTTGAGCATGATTTTGCTTGCGTGGGAGATCAGTGCTATGGTCCTATAGTTGCTGCAGTCTCTTGTGTCTCCCTTTTTGTGGATGGGGATGTATATTGACCGCTTCCAATCTGTTGGCCGTCGTTTTGTTTTCCATATCTGTTGACCTATGTTGGTTAGTGCTAGAGTTGACTCTGCCAGTGTGGATTGCAGCCGTTCAAACTGGAGTATCATTTGTTCCTGGTGATTTGTTTTCCGCTGTTTCTCTTATTGCAGATTCCACCTCGCTTTTGGAGAGGGATCTTGCAGCCCTTTTGAGATTTAAGGGAAAGAGAGAAGTTGGGAGCATGAGCTTTCTCAGGCAGATGGATTTGGAGAAAGGAGGCTCACCTTTAGGAAAGCTCCTGCTCCCAACTTCTCTCAGAGGTGCTGCAGGTGGCTCAGGATTGTCTTGTACTACGCCTTCCGGACTGTGACACGATCCCCTTGTTTATAAATGGCCTTAGATGGATGGCCAGCTGTCCGGAGGGCTTGGATGGGGTCTTTCTGAGTGGCTCTTGGGGTCCCTTCCAGCTCTTGCATTCTAGGACCAGAGAGAGAGAGGGAAGGGAAGGGAAGGGAAGGGAAGGGGGTCTCCTTCCTTGGGCCCCATGCCTCCCTTCCCTTCCCTTCCCTTCCTTCCTAGCTTCCCAGAGGCCTTCCTTCCAAGGGTTAATCCGAAGCCCCTGGCCCACCTCCCGCCCCCTTTTTGGGAGAGGAGCTGCCCAAAAGCCAGCCTCGCTCGCTCGCTCGGCTTAGAAAAAGGCGACGGTGCGCCTAGGGCGCGCAGACAGACCTTTGCCTCGGCCCCTTTTCCGAGGCTCCTAGGAGCACCCAGGACCCCTTTGCCCAGCCTTCCCAGGGGTCCCTGGCCCCCTCCTCCTCCCTGCTCTCCCCCCACCGGGTCCCTCGGAGCCTGGGAAGATGCCTTTGTGAGAGCCGGGTCTGGCTAGGAGGTGCCCCCCCCCCGGCGCCTCTCCAAAGGCTGGCTTGCCTGCCAAGGGCGCCCCAAGATGTCCCTGGTTTTCTTTTGGTGCTGCTGCTGCTGCTGGCTTTGGGGAGGGACTTTGGGGACGGGCTTTCTCTACCAGTTCCCGGCCTCCTCGGCTTTGCAACACAACTATCCCGAGCAAGCTTCGGCCGGGGGCTCCGGAGGGAGCGGCTTCTCCAACCGGCGGTGAGTCTGGCTCGGCTTTGCGCGTCCAGGGTTACCGTACTTAGGAGGGAAAGGGCAGCAGCAGCAGCTTGCTTTGGGGATGGATGGCAAGGAAGGAAGGAAGGAAGGAAGGAAGGAAGGAAGGAAGGAAGGAAGGAAGAAAGGAAGGTAGGAAGGAAGGAAGGAAGGAAGGTAGGAAGGAAGGAAGGTAGGAAGGAAGGAAGGAAGGAAGGAAGGAAGAAAGAAAGAAAGAAAGAAAGAAAGAAAGAAAGAAAGAGGAGGAGGAGGCAAAGGGAAGCCTGGCCAGGTTTGCATTGCTAAGGAAGGCAGCTTTCCCTGCCAGTTGCCCCACAGGCTCCTCTGGGGCTGCATCTCTTCCCTGCAGGAATAGAGAGATGAGAGATCATCGGATCCCAGGGTTGGAAGAGACCGCAAGGGTTGGACTGGATGATGTCCAGCCCCCCATTCTGCCATGCAGGAAGACAGACACCAAGCGATGGAGAGTCCTTCTTTGGACTAGGCATAGCCACTGGCCATGCTGGCTGGAGGAGTCCCTTTCAAAAGCCAGGGCAGTCCTAGGCTGCGTCAATAGGAGTATGGAGCATATAATGGGAGTATAGAGTATAGTATAATGGGAATATAGAGTATATAATAGGAGTATAGAGTATATAATAAGAGTATATAGAGTATAGTATAATGGGAGTATAGAGTATATAATAGGAGTATAGAGTATATAATAGGAGTATAGAGTATAGTATAATGGGAGTATAGACTATAGTATAATGGGAGTATAGAGTATATAATAAGAGTATATAGAGTATAGTATAATGGGAGTATAGAGTATAGTATAATGGGAGTATAGAGTATATAATAAGAGTATAGAGTATAGTATAATGGGAGTATAGAGTATAATGGGAGTATAGAGTATAGTATAATGGGAGTATAGAGTATATAACAGGAGTATAGAGTATAGTATAATGGGAGTATAGAGTATATAATAAGAGTATAGAGTATAGTATAATGGGAGTATAGACTATAGTATAATGGGAGTATAGAGTATATAATAAGAGTATATAGAGTATAGTATAATGGGAGTATAGAGTATAGTATAATGGGAGTATAGAGTATATAATAAGAGTATAGAGTATAGTATAATGGGAGTATAGAGTATAGTATAATGGGAGTATAGAGTATATAATAAGAGTATATAGAGTATAGTATAATGGGAGTATAGAGTATATAATAGGAGTATAGAGTATATAATAGGAGTATAGAGTATAGTATAATGGGAGTATAGACTATAGTATAATGGGAGTATAGAGTATATAATAAGAGTATATAGAGTATAGTATAATGGGAGTATAGAGTATAGTATAATGGGAGTATAGAGTATAGTATAATGGGAGTATAGAGTATATAATAAGAGTATAGAGTATAGTATAATGGAAGTATAGAGTATAGATCAGGGGTAGGCAACCTAAGGCCCGGGGGCCGGATGCGGCCCCCCGAGGCCTTTGGACCGGCCCCAGGCCGGTCCTGCCGCCGCCGCCATGATGATATTGATTATTGTTGTTATTACTTGTTCTTGGGGTTTTCTTGGCAAAATCTCCACAGGGGGTTTGCCATGGCTTTTCTGGGGCTGAGAGAGTGTGCATGCATATTTTTTTATATTTTTTTTAAAAAAATTAAAAAAATTTATTTATTTATTTATTTATTTATTTTTGATGCTTTGGCCCCCCCAATTGTCTGAGGGACAGCAACCCGGCCCCTGGCTTAAAAAGGTTGCCTACCCCTGGTATAGATCAAGGGAAGTCATAGTGCCCCTCTATTCTGCTTTGGTCAGGCCTCACCTGGAATAACATTGTGTCCACTTCTGGGCATCACAATTCAAAAAGGAGGTTGAGAAACTGGAGCGTGTCCAAAGGAGGGTGACTAAAGTGGTGAAGAGTCTGGAAACTATGAAGCCCTGTAACTAGAGACTTAGGTAGTTGAGGATGTTTGGCTGGGGAAGAGACAGTTAAGAGGTGCTATGATAGCCCTGTGTAAGTATTTGAAGGGGGGTCATATTGAGGATGGAGCAAGCTTGTTTTCTGCTGCTCCAGAGACTACTAAGACATGGAGCAGTGGATGAAAACTACAGGAAAAGAGATTCCACCTCAACATTAGGAAGAACATCTTGATAGTAAGAGCTGTTTGAGAGTGGAAGACGCTTCCTCGGAGTGTGTTGGAGCCTCCTTCTTTGCATGGATGGCTATCTGCCAGGGGTGCTTTGATTGAGAGTTCCTGCATGAGAGAATGGTGTTGGACTGGATGTCCCTTGGAGTCTCTTCCAACTCTACGATTTTATTGTTCTGTCTGTATCAGCCAGCATGGTGTTGGAGTGGTTGGAGTGTTGGATTAGGAATCTGGGGGATAGGGGCTGCATCTGTACTGCATAAATAATGCACTTTGACACGACTTCAGTTGCCATGCCTCCCTGCTATGGAATTATAGAATACCAGAGTTGGAGGAGAGACCTAAAAGGCCATCCAAACCAACCCCCTTCTTTTGTTGTTGTGGTTGTTTGTTTTTTCTTGTGTCCCTTCAAGTAATTCAAGACACCTATCACAGAATCTTCTTGGCAAGTTTCTTCAGAGGGCCATTGCCATCCTCTGAGGCTGAGAGAGCATGACTTGCCCAAGGTCACCCAGTGGGTTTCATGTCTGAGCAGGCATCCAAACCTTGTTCTCCAGAGTTAACACTCAAACCACTCCACCATGTTGGATTTCAACCCCTTCTGCCATGGAGGAACGCAGTCCAAGCACCCTTGACAGATGGCCACCCAGCCTCTGTTTAATGCTGGGATTTCTCATTTGGTGAGCTCTTTCACCTTCTCTGTCATAGAACAAATGAAAAATCCCAGCATTCCATAGCATGGAGCCATGGCAGTTACAAGTGGTGTCAAACTGTATTATTTCTGCAGTTTGGATGCAGCCTGGTGCCTGTGTGAATGGGAATGTGTGAATAGGAGTGACAACTCAAAATCTTCAGGTCATTTCCTTCACATAACCTGACCCCCGAAGGCATTAAACAACCAGAGCTTGGGAAAGTTATTTCTGAGGGACCAAAATCCTACTGAGAGTCTCCATTAGAATAGATGCATTGAATCAATGGGATTTATGCATCAACTCATTGTTCCACAGTGGATCTGTTCCAGTTAAGTCTACCAAGATGGGTCCTGGTGTTGTACAACAACTCCCATCATCCTCCCACAAGAGGCCTCTTCTAATTAGGACCAGCAAGACTGTTTAGACTGGGTTTAAGGATGCTGAGATTTGTGGCCAGCCACAAAAAGTAACACTCCCAAGTTCTGACTGCCAGCTCCCTTCATTCCAAGGCATTTGTGCGGATAGGGGATGATGGGAGGTGTGCTGCAGCACAACCTGGAAGGTGTCATGGCAGAAGGTTGCCATAGTTTGGGGTTTTACTAGAGGCTGGTCTGAGGTTGGCAGTAAAGAATTTTTGGAACTACAAAAGATGGCTGTGTGACTGTAGGAACTGCAATTCAAAAGGGTTCCAATCTCTGCTTTTAGGTGACCAGAATAATAGTATTGTATTCCTGTAACTTTTTTTTTCCTGAATAAACCAAGCTAGATTCCTGCACTTTTTGTTAGATACAAAACACATTCAATTTAAATATGAGATAAGTTTGTCTCCTACTGTGCAGTGAGGAAAATGGTCAAGATCACGTTGGTAGATGATGCATGATTCGGAATATATCAGCAAGGGCTTCTGCCAAGAAGAATAAAAGGTTGTTTCCATCCACTTTTAATTCGACCAATGGTGATTGTTGGTTCCCATGTCAGTGGGGCTGCGAATCCACTCCAGACTTTAATCCTGGATATCCCCAGTTCAGCACCTTGGATAGCTCCTTTAAATCTACCCAAAACTTGGTGGGGATTCCCTGATTCACTGTCATGGGAGCCACCAACTGCCATCAAATTCGACTGTAGTAACTAAGGGTGCATTGCACAATGGTGAAGCAGAGTGGAGTGACTAATGTGGAATGGACCATGTGCATTGATGCTCATGGCGCTATTCCATGATGTGCATCCAGATCCTGGCTAGAAAGTGCTGGATCACAACAGGAGTGCCCAACATGCATCAGAAGTTCCCAATGTGCATCCGAAGTGTCTGATGTGCATCAGACCACTCTTGCCATTGCTTGGATGTGCATCTTTGCAATTCACTGGCAGGGTTTTATTGCATTTCTGCAATGTAGCTTCAGGTTGATAAAGTTACACAAATTTGAAGACATAGCTGTGTTCGTCTAGAATGTCAATCCATTGTAAAATATCATTTCTAAGTTTGAACAGGAGATTCAGTGTCTCAGGATCATTGGAAGCATGTGTTCTGTGTATCTGTCTTCTCAGTTTCCTCCTCAATACACTACATTTTGTGTCAAACCATAAAGACTTCATAGGCTTTAGTTCATTTGCACTTGTATCTGATTTTTAAAAAGGTCTCAGATTATTACATATATCCAGGTACGGTTTCAGTACGTCTTTAATATTGGCAACAGAAGATGAAATTGTGTTGCAGAGTGATCTGCCCAAGACTGAATTATAGAAGTCTTTAAGTTTTCTCGCACTTATTTTTTTGCCATTTCAGTCTCCTTTCTCTCTGGACCTCTAATCTCTGAGCCAACCATTGATCAGAGTTTGTCACTGTCCTCACATCCAGTTCAGCAGCTGACTTCACAGTAATGGGTTGATGGTCACTATCATCCTTAAAATTTACAGTTGCACTAGAAAAAACAGTGAATTTTCCTTCTTGGAACACAAATATAATACAGTACAGTGGTGGCACATGCTGAAAAATAAGTGAACGGATGTGGAGTGTTAGGATTATTGCTATCTAAAATCTGCAGTCTGAACATATATGTTGTTATTATTGTTTTGTGCCTTCAAGTCATTTCCAATTTACGGCAACCCTAATGCTGGGGTTTTCTTGGCAAGATTTGTTCAGAAGAGGTTTGCCATTGCCATCCTCTGAGGCTGAGAGCATGTGACTTGCCCAAGGTCACCTCGTGGGTTTCATTCCTGAGCTGGGTGTCAAACCCTGGTCTCCAAAGTTGTAGTCCAACACTCAAACCATTACACAACACCAGCTCTCATATCTTACACTAAATAGATTTAGGCCAGTCTGATTGAATTCCTGTCCCTTGAATTCCAGTAACACAACTCTACTGCTTAGTAAAATAATAATAATAATAATTAATAATAATAATAATAATAATAATAATAATATCCCGCCCCTTTGAGATCAATCGGGGCAGCTAAAAACAATAAAATATTTCATAATACAAACAAGTCAGATTCCCTCTCCCCCTTAAAACAGTATTAAATTAGTCCAAGTTAAAACTACAATATCATTGCATATTGCTAAATCAGTATTTTCTAAAGATCCCTTTAATGTGAGGCAGGATCTCAGCTGTCATTATGATTAACTTTATTTGTACTCCACTTTGTACCCCAAATGGTTATTTAATTGAATGTAATCATTTCATTTCCTTTGATACATTTAAGTAAGAATGGTCCAAAAGATAGGTTGCCCAAGCTCTGGGCCCAAAGATCCAGGGATATGGCAGCTCCTTACTGTGCTGCATAAATAATTCCTTATCAGCGAAAGAATGCACATAAATACTTAAGGTCTTACAAAGGGCCCTAGTGGGTCTCCCTCCCTCCCTCCGCATCCTGTTTCACTCCCTGGTCTAAGGGATGCTTCTCCTGAGAAAGGCAGCATTGTGAGGTTGGCCTCATGCGTAGTATCAGAAAAGATGAACCACAAGAAAGATGGACCTAAGATGGCTTTGGGTTTTCTGGAGCTAAACTAGATGTTTGTAGAGAGATCTTGTAGCACCTTTGAGACTAACTAAAGAAAGAAGTTGGCAGCATAAGCTTTCATTGACTTAAGTCTACTTCCTCAAATACTCCAACCAAATGCATCTGAGGAAGTAGACTTAAGTCTACAAACTCTCATGCTGCCAACTTCTTTCTTTCAGTGAGTCTCAAAGGTGCTACAAGGATATCTCTCTACATACTGATTCTACCAACTAACATGGCTATATCTTTGAATTCTACCTAGATGTTTGTTATGGTTGTTAACTGCCTTGGAGTCCATTTCCACTCATGGCGACTCTGTGGATGAGACATCTCCAAGACTCCCTGTATTCAACTGCTCTGCTCAGTTCCTGCAAATTCATACCCATGACCTTAACAGAGTCCATCCATCAAGGACGTGGTCTTCTTGTCTTTCTACATCCCTCTACCTTTATTAGCATTATTGTCTTTTCTAATGTGCCTATGGGAGGACCTTGGTGGAAAATGTTTCCCTGGAAGAAGTTCATTCCTGGCATGTTGTTGTTGTTGTGTGCCTTCAAGTCATTTCTGACATATGGCAACCCTAAGGCAAACCTATCATGGGGTTTTCTTGGCAAGTTTCATCAGAATGGGTTTGCTATGGCCTTCCTCTGAGGCTGAGAGAGTGTAGCTTGCTCAAAGTCACCCAATGAGCTTCCATGGCCGAGCGGGGATTTGAGCCCTGTTCTCCGGAATCATCGTCCAACGCTCAAACCACTACGCCACGCTAAAATGGTGGCTCAAAACAATCTCCCCAAACAGGTTTCAGAGTTTTTGGATCTTTCTGGAGTACAAGGAGCCCTGAAACATTCTAAGTTCGGACTATAGCTCCCAGAATCCCCATCCGGCAGGCAGCTTTCAACAGTTTTGCCCTTGCTTGACATGGATGGGGATGATGGAATATAATTTTCAAAACCTTTGTTCAAGAGGGCTTATAGTCATGCAATACCATTTCTGCCAGAAGAGGGAAGTCTTTTAATTCCTGGGATGGGAAAAAAGATATAGATGCCTGTTTGTGGATGCACTGTACTTTTGAAAGAGCTTTCATTTCCTAATTTAACTGGTCTGAATCGCAGTTTGCCTCCCTGCAATTTCACAGAGAACCCAGGCTTTAATATCAACCTACTTTGGAAGGGGGGGAAAATGAAGTGACTTTTCACTCAAAGACAGTCATAAAAAGTAATTGAAAACTTAAAATATAACAACAATGAGCCAAAAAAACAGCTGTGAACAAAACAGAGCTTGGAAAAGTTGCTTTTTTGGACATTGTGTGCATGTGCCTTTAAGCCCATATATATTATATATTATAATATTTATTTATATCCAACCTTTCCCACCGTTTGGGACTCTGTGAGGCTTATGTGTGTGTATATGTGCCTTCAAGTCGCCTGACAACTTGGCTCCATGCATTTCATGGGGTTTTCTTAGGCAAGGAATCCTCAGAAGTGGTTTTGCCAATTCCTTCCTCTGAAATATAGCCTACAGCACCTGAGATTCCTTGGTGGTCTCCCATCCAAGTGCTAACCTGAGCTGACCCAGCTTAGCTTCCAAGATCAGACGAGATCTGGTGCCTTTAGGGTTTGTTGTTGTCGTCGCTGTGTACCCTAAAGCAAGCCTTTCGTGGAATTTTCTGGGGCTGAGAGGCTGTGACTTGCCCAGCGTTGCCCAGTAGGTTTCCATGACTGAGTGGGGAATCGAACCCTAATCTCCAGAGTTGTAGTCCAACACTGAAACCACTGTCTCGGCCCTGTTTAGCACTTGGATGGGAGACAACCAACGAATATCAGATGCTGTAAGCTATATTTCAGAGTTAAGTCGCATCAGCAGAGGGCATCCTTAGGTCTCAGATTTGGACACCCAAATCTCAGAAACCAAGCTATTGATTTACCAGTCTGCTTGGAACAAATAATTGGGTTTGGGTTCAGGGCAGACAACCAAGAGGACTAGAAACTTGTGTGTGTATGTTTGTTGCGTGTGTGTGTGTGTGGTGATGCTGGGAATCCCTCCTTGGTTTTGAGATTTTCTTTTAGAGCACCGCTTGGCTCCTGTTCAGGTCTGGCTCCAGAATAAATAAACGTAAAGCTAGCCTCCTTTCCTCCTCTCCATCTGTGCCTGGCAGACTAGGCCACTCGCAGGGGGGACCCACTGTTTCTCTTTTTCTTTCCTTTTCGGTTCCTTGATGTGGTTTATCCTCCTGGGAGTTAGTCTTTGCCGTTGACCTTTCCACAGAAGGCTTGAGTTAGGAGGTCAAGCTAAGCATGTCATGGAGATGGAGTTTGGGGAGGGAGGTGAAGGGTGGAAGGCTTTATCAGGAGGCAGAGCTTGGGAAAAGTTGCTTTTGTCTTGGACTAGAACTCCCAGAATTAAAAAAACACACCCTTCCTTTCTTTTTGTGGGGCTAGAACTTCTG
Source organism: Phrynosoma blainvillii (assembly GCA_026167975.1). Classification (NCBI taxonomy): domain Eukaryota; kingdom Metazoa; phylum Chordata; class Lepidosauria; order Squamata; family Phrynosomatidae; genus Phrynosoma; species Phrynosoma blainvillii. Next base: position 1,093,158 of record JANUYF010000014.1, on the reverse strand, counting down.
CATTCTGCACCAATGTGCATCAATAATTTTGCTGGCTCTGCTATATAATGACTTGAAAGCATCCCTTTGCTGGATACAGATATTGCGCAACTGCGTAGTTATAATTCTTGAAGATATAAGTCCTCTTATAGAGAAATAAGGAGCCAACAGATGTATGTGAAAGGGATGTAGGAGTTTTAGTGGGTGCGGCAGCTAGAAAAGCTAGTGTGGTTCTGATGTTGTTGTGTGCCTTCAAGTCATTTCCGATTTATGGTGGTGACCCTACCTTGGACTTTTCTTGGCACATTTCTTCAGAGGGGGTTTGCCATTGCCTTCCCCTGAGGTTGAGAGCATATGGCTTGGCCCAAGGTCACCCAGTGGGTTTCATGGATGAGGTAGGATTCGAACCCTGGTCTCCAGAGTCATAGTCCAACATTCAAATCACTACACCACAATCTAGGATGCATCAATAGGTGTGTAGTGTCTAGATCAGGGGTAGGCAACCTTTTCCCTTTAAGGGCCGAGGGACTTCAGCTCCCAGAATCCCAGGAGCTATTGGCCAACATGGGACTATTGGCCAACATGGCTGAGGCTTCTGGGAGCTGAAGTCCCTCGGCCCTTAAAGGGGAAAGGTTGTCTACCCCTGGTCTAGATTGAGGAAAGTAATAGTGTCACTTTATTCTGCTTTGGCCAGATCTCACCTGGAATCCTGTGTCAGTTCTAGGCAGTTCAAAAAGGATGTTGAGAAGCTGGAGCATGTCCAGAGGAGGATGACCTAAATGGTGAAGGGACTGGAAACCACCAAGCCCTGTGAGCAGAAGCTTAGGGAGCTGGGTATGTTTAGCCTGGAGAAGAAAAGGTTAAGAGGTGACATGACAACCATGTTTAAATATTGGAAGGGATGGCATGTTGAGGATGGAGCAAGCTTGTTTTCTGCTGCTCCAGAGAATCGTGGAGCAATGGATGCAAGCTCCAGGAAAAGAGATTCCACCTCAACATTAGGAGAAACTTCCTGATGGTAAGAGCAGTTTGACATTGGAAGATATGGCCTTAGAGTTAGCAGAGCCTCCTCCTTTGGAGGTTTTTAAACAGAGGTTGGATGGCCATCTATCGGGGGACTTTGATGGTGTCTTCCTGCATGGCAGAATGAGGTTGGACTGAATGGCTTTTGGGGTCTCTTCCAACTCTAGGATTGTATGATTCTGGCAAATGAATCTCCCCCAACATACCCCTGGGGTATCTTGGCCTGTGCTGACAGGGCCAAAGAGATCAGTAGAGATGCGTTTAGCTATTTTCCTTCATGCTATGACTTCCACAGAGACCTCTGGGCATCCTAAGGAGATACCTGCAGATGACATCCTTACAGGGAAATGGCTGGGTGCATCTGCACTTAACCCCCGCTCTCTTGACATAATGAAAATGGCATGTTGGGTGTGTGTGTGTGTGTGTGTGTGTTACTCTGCTTAGAAGGTGGGGATTTGGGTGGCTGTGTGTTGGTGATGAGAATACTAATCTCCACAACATCCAACCGAGTGGGTTGGGATTCAGTCCAGCGATGAGTCTTCATTTGCTAACAGGGTGCTAGCTTGAATTTCCAATTGAGGAATCACTTCTCATTTGTTAGACTTTGTATTTTTATTTTGATGGCCTGCCCCAAGCAACTGCAGCTGATGTTTAATGTATCGTACTTTATAGCATCACCAGGGGCCACCCCATGACATAATGGGGGCTACTCCCGCTGACCTCAGTTTGGCATCGTCCGTAGAGCTCAGGATTTGGCCCTCCGATCAAAGGACCTGGGATGGTCCTCCCAACCTGGCAACCCTACAAACGCCTTTGTTTTGTGCTCAGATCTCTGTCCTTTTCATTGACATTCGTTTTCACTGGGGGTTGGGGGGTTGGGAGTTGTAGTGCCAAAACTAGGTACCTCTGCATAGCTCTCAGTTGGATGGGTTCAGAAGCCAAGCTCATTTGTACTCTGCAAATTTGCTTCATGATCCAAATGAAGCAATAGATCCATTTAACTTGGCATGCGGTCCATACCAAATGCTTCCAAACCGGGATTTATTTTTCTTCCTAAAATAAAAATCCCAGAGTTATTAAGGGAAGTGCTGTATTTCTTCAAATAGTCTTTCCTTTGTTTCTTTGGCTGGCTTTGGACAAATGGTACCCAGCCCAGATTCTGCTCTAGGTAATAAGTACAATTTTTGAAAGAGGGAAACCCCAGCTAGGAATTCAAGAACAACTTATCTCTGTAAATGGAAGTGAGAGGTTCTGGCTTGTATAAACCAAACTCAAGGGCTGGATTTCCTCCTGCCAATGAGTTACGAGGTGATTCGGTTCACAAGTTCATGCCATGCAGTTGAGGTTAAGTGCTTAGGATTTTTTCAAAACACCCATAAAACACAAGCCTTCTATGTTTAAAATAAAATCCAGCATTCAAAGGCACTTTGCCCATGAAATACGGCTGGCCCCTCTTGGAGATGACCTTAACAAAAATAGTGAAGGCTTTGGCATGTTCTCAAGCTGATCTTGTTTTCAGGTTTACAAGGGTCCTGCGAGGTAGGTCAGGATTATTATTCCTTTACCAAAGTAAAGGAAAAACAATCCTGACCTACCTTACAGGACCATTGTAAACCTGAAAACAAAATCAGCTTGAGAACACGCTAAAACCTCCAGTATTGCAGTGGCTAGGGCAAGAGTTGGCAACTATCAGGCGATAAAAGCCTGCATGCAGAGATATATCAACTTGTCCACTAACATGGAAATCATAAGAAAAGTGGAGGCTGGTGAAAGAAAAGGATGCTTTTTTTGGGGGGGGGGGGAAGAATCCTTCATATAATCACTAGAAGATCCAAAAATATTTTTTTCTTTCCTTATGTGAAGCTTACCTGACCTGGTTGTTTCATTTCACAAGTGCATATTGTTAGTTTAGAGTTAAAAGTTTGTTGAAAGATCATTTGTGTGTACGTTTTGCGGTGTAGGAACCTATCCCTATTCTTTTCATTATATTTCTGTTTTTGGTGCCAATTTTTATGTTAAAGAAGTTGTGCCCAGGATCTGCTTGGATCACCAAAGTATATTTTTTGCTGTCAGAGGCAAAAAACAAGATAGCTTTTCTATCCTTCCTTTCCCAGGCTGCATCCGCACTGCAGAAATAACTCAGGTTGACACCATTTTAACCACCATGGCTCAACGCTATGGAATTCTAGGAATTGTAGTTTGTTGTGGCATAAGTCAGAAAGGACTTGAAGGCACATAGCAACAGCAAATTACTCCCAAACTTTGGTCCTCCAGGTCGTTTGAACTTCAGCTCCTAGAAGCTGCAGCCAACTTGGCCAACAGTCAGGAATTCTGGGAGCTGAAGTCCAGAATACCTGGAGGACCAAAGTTTGGAAATCACAAGAGTCTATGGGTTTTAATTTTTTTTTTAAAATGATCTCTCCAAGGTTCTGAACCTATGCTGAGAATAGAAATCAACCCCTTGGAGAGCCCCCATGGCCCAAAATCTGGCATGGATTCACTGCCTTGCTGACATGGGCAACGCCAGCCACAAACGGTGGCCTATGCTATCAGCTGCTCCTTTTATGTGGCTGTGGACCAGTGGAGAAGGAAGGCAGATAGAATTTGATGTCTCGCAGAAGCTCACAGACACAATAGAGCTCTATATCTTGAAAAATGCAAGGCACTGCAGGAGCTAAAGAGAGGAGGAGACACACAAGATCCGTGAAATTATGTCCTGCAGAATTTGCACCATCCATTACTTGCTGGAAAACTTTGGGAAAGGAAGACAAAGTGGTGGAAAGCAATCTAAGCAAGATCACCTCCATCAATGGTTTAATATGGGGAGGGAAAAACGTTGCTTTGTTTACCTTAACCCTCGGTGGTGAAAAGCTTGCATGCCGGGGAGGAAAGGATTTCCTTGCAATAAAACACGCTGCCTAATTAAAAGCATTCCCCGTTCTGTCAGACACACTCTCTAATCTTTGCAGGAGTGGCATCCCTTTGACTTCACAAAACTGTAATTTTAAGGCTGAGAGAGGCCATCAAAGAAGTGATATTTTCAAGATGATGAGGAGGTTTGCAGGACAAAATTTACCCTGGTGCAAGAAAGACCCATCCTGTTACACAGACTCTGGTCTGATTTTAAAATTCCTATCTTAAGCCCACTTGTGACGTGTATTGATTTATCTATGTAATGATCTGATGAACTGATCTTCCCTTATGAACTAAGGCTGCAAAAATAATCCAGTTTGACACCACAACAAGAACCAAGTGGTCTGCTGGATTTCCAGCACACCTTGAGCAAGTCATACTCTCTCAGCCTCAAGTGTTGGCAATGGCAAATCCCCTCTGAAGAAACTAGCAAAGAAAACCCCATGATAGGGTCGCCTTAGGGTCGCCATAAGTCAGAAACGACTTGAAGGGATACAACAACAACAAATCTGTAGGGCTTATATAGTATTTAAGTTTTAACCACACCATGTCTTGCCTTCTTTTTTCCCCTTTAGGCACTGGTGTCACTACACAATCACCCGGACTGTTTCCTGCCAGGTTCAGAATGGCTCGGAGACGGTGATCCAGAGGGTTTACCAGAGCTGCCGGTGGCCAGGACCGTGTGCCAACTTAGTGAGGTAATAGCCGCCTTTTAGCACATAACATGGTTCCATGAAAAGTTACGTGGGCAGGTCATGTCAGTACAGCAGTGAATCTTCTCTGGGTTTTAGTTCAAATGCAAGACCTATTTGGAGATAAGAGTTCAGTACCCTGGATAGCTCCTGTAAGGTTCAAACTCAAATACAGAAAGGCTTCATCAGACTGTTGTGGAAGTCACCTGCTATGACTAGACAGAGACATGCTGAATTTTGTGCTTTTTTTGTGTCCATCTACATAAAGGACAGCAAAAAGCAAAGGTAGTCATATTTGGCTGTAAAGGAGGGGGGGGGGGGAATCCGTTCCCGTTCTGTTCATAGTGAGGTGGTACTAAGGCTTGAAAGAATTCAAAGATATAGCCGTGTTAGTCTGTAGAATCAGTATGTAGAAAGATCTTGTAGCATGTTTGAAACTAACTGAAAGAAAGAAGTTGGCAGCATGAGCTTTCATAGACTTAAGTTTACTTCCAAATGCATCTGAAGAAGTAGCCTTATGTCTATGAAAGCTCATGCTGCCCTCTTTCTTTCTGTTAGTCTCAAAGGTGCTACAAGATCTCTCTACATACTAAGGCTTGAAAGGGCTCTTGTGCCTTTAACTGAAAAGTTCCTTTTTCTCGTATCTCTAGATCTAGTATCTATATCTTCCAGCACAACTCTGCGGTCAGCATCCTATACAGGTTGACCGTACACTCACACTGGAGGACTTAAAATGCCTAGAAAAGGGTACACTCTAGGAATTTCTAGGTCATCCAACACAATTCTATGCTCAACCTCTAGTGGAAATTCACCATAGAGTCAGGCTGGAGGACCTTGAGATTCATAGACATATTAATCAAATCTACAGATAATCAAATCTGCAAAAGTCAAAGCCGGCTGACTATAGTGCTGTTCTTGCCTAGAAATTGCAAATATGATGACATGCAAGGAAGAAAGGAATTGCTGAGTCTTTCATTTTCTAAATATAATCCACTGTGTGTTATTTATGGGGACGTCACCAGGTTGCTAAAGTAAAATGGGAAGTTGATGTTCATGTTCCCATGTAAAGTTTCTACAGATTAATAGGCCAACTGGATGGATATTTCCCCAAGAGTAAAGTATTCCCAGGTTAGGTGTGTGTAGGACTGAAATATAAAACCAGTCGGCCAAATGCATCTGGATTCAAGTCTTCCTTGGCAGCCATGCACAAGCTAAAAAAGAGTCGAGATGCACAATTTCGACAATTCTAACTATTCAGAGTGGGGTTAAGTCACTTCTCCAAATGTGGCTGTATGCGAACATAAAACAGAAGCCCTGTTTTAAGATATTTCTTATACATTCCAAGAGACTGAGAAAGAGAGAGGCTTTCAGTGCACATTTATGTTTCAACCGCTCTTTCCCCATTTTGTCTCAATAACTTGAATGAGGCTTTAATTTCCCCCCCTGTGTCTGATGTAAAAAGATAAAAGGCATGTCTAGAAACTTCCCAAAGCCAAATTCTAAAATAGAAATGCAAACCTTTTAAAATCAGGGGTGAGAATGGTTCAGGCTTGATGGATTTCAGCTCCTAGCATTCTTCACCCTTGGCGATCTTGGCTAGCTTGCTGGGAACTGTAGTTCAATTGTAGGGCTGCGCTCTACACAAATTGTAGAAAGTGGTTCCCAATATGCAAAAAATCAGAAGGCATTTAGGCTTCAGGAATGCCTAAAATCTGCACTATTTGCTCTCAAAAAGTCAGAAAAGAAGGATGAAAAATGGGTTAGTGATCTGCTAGGGACAAATCTGAAAAATGCAGACATTTCCTAATATATTGGGACAATTTGGGCGTATGTTTCCAACTCTCCAATTCTATAAATGGACTTGGATGTCCCAAGAGGATACTGCAAGCATTCTCTTGGCAAGATCCGGAAGAGACAGGAAGATAAACACCCAACTCTTATCATTAACGGTGGAAGCAAAATTGATCCCAATCTCTAAGCCGGCAATGTGCACCATTCTGCTTGGTTGCCAGACTGCTAAACGCTGCAGAGCAAATGTTTTGAAACACACAGGAAAGGCACGGTTCCTGTGTGGTCTAGATAGGCGTCCCAGGAGGCTGCTTTGCCTTGGCCTGATCCAAGTTGCTTCTCCGTAGTTCCTCGGCTGTTCCTTCATCCCATCTGCTTCCCGTCTTGAGAGCCTTGGGATGAAAATGGACCCTTGATGCAAAATGTGGATGGTTTTTTGGTGGGGAGAACTGGTGGCTTCCATGTCAGTGGGGTGGTGGATCCATTTCACATTTTTGGTAAGATGCAATGTTTTTAAAGAAAATTTTAAAAAGTTTAAGTTTTTAAAACACATTTTCTTTAAAAACATCACACCTTACCAAATTTAAATTTAAATTTAAAAAGCAAACCCTGAGGCCTCTTCTTTTTCCTTCCACCGAGCTTCACCCACTCACACCATCTCCAGCATTTTAAAGGATGGCCAAAGAGAAGGTGTTTGGGGAACAATGGTGTCACACCCCTTAGGTTGTCCTCTGCATGAAGCCATAACTTGGTGTCCTTCACATGGGTGTCGCTCATGGTTTTTCACATTTGGCCAGTCTGTGTGATGTCTTCCTTGTGTTAGTTACAGGACTCTCATCAGGCCCACGTACAAGATATCCTACCGAACAGTGACCGCCCTTGAATGGCGATGCTGTCCTGGCTTCACCGGAAGCAACTGCGAGGAAGGTAAGTCTCCTGGGACTTTTCTGTGTTTCTCCAGTAAGAGTGTTCCTCCTCTCCTGGGCACGCTGGCTGGGGGTGATGTAGTCCAATGCATTTGATGCATGCCTGGTTGGGACAGGCCGATGCAGAGGTTTGCATACCTTTGCGTTACATTAACTTAGAGTGGAGATATATCACTCTGTGTCCTAGACTGACATGTTCACCTTTGTTTCTGTTTTATAACTTGTGCTAACTTTTCAAAGCATAGTGAGAAATCTTCTGATTATGGTAGCTTGTTTCTCCATCAGTAGCATACTCTTATGGATGAGTCCAAGCGTTTTAAAGGGATATAGCCATTTCCAATATGCCTCCAACTGAATTTGAGGTGCTGATGATGACACTGGGAGCCATAAATGGCTTTGGACCCCAATACTTGAAGGACTGCCAAAAGACTGAGATCTGCAGGAGTGACCCTCCTCTATCTCCTGCCAGCCTTTGTGTGTGTGTGTGTGTATGTGTGCCTAAGGATCATGCCCAAATGCGCACATGTATTTAAATTATTCAGATGGATTTGTATGTTTTTAGAATGCTTAAATCATGAAATTATACCTTCCTATTTAAAATAGTTTTAAATGCATGTCACTCTGGATTCTTACAGGGTGGGATCTAAATACTTAAATGAATAAGGTTAGGACTTCAAATGTGGAAAAATTCTGGGGGATGCTGCATTCAAGTGGATGGTGGAGCCAGAGGCAAAAGGGGCAGGGCTAAAAATTTCTGCATATTTTAGGAGAAAGCTTTCACTCCCAGTAACTAACTAAAGGTGCACCTGCACTGTAGAAATAATGCAGTCTGACACC